>CM032877.1:19676454-20136454 GCA_019176425.1 Megalops atlanticus | reverse complement strand
GTCAGTGTACATTTCTGTCGTTGCAGGTTTTATGCATAACAGAACCAGTGTTACACTGGATGTAGTAAGAGTTCACCATTAGTCAAATCAAGGAAACTATTATACTGAAAATCAGACACCAGTCCATCTCTTAGCACCATCTGTTGGTACTTTAGTCAGTCTGGGCTCCATAAATGTCAGTAACGAAACTTAACAATGAACACTGAACTGCAACACACAGTGTAGACACGTACAGTGTAACCATTAAGATCACTAATTTAACCATAAAGGAAGCTTTAGAGACATGCAAAGGACACTCAGAAATAACCATGCCACTACAATATATCATATGTACAAAATATTTTTATTGGATTTTTTTTTTTGAAGTACTTCTTCCTTAATGACACACAAGACCTAGTGAGGAAAAGAAAAATATAGAATTTGGCATGGGCTAGAATGCATTACAAAAAGTACTAATCAAATGAAATTGAAATAACTTAAAAAAAAGCATTACTCTCATGACTTGTAAATTACAGGAAACTGTCTGATGACTGCAGATTAATAAGTTATGCAAATATCACACAGTGATAAGTTGCTATTACAAAAAAAACAACAACAAAGAAGCAAGCCCTTGAACATAGGCCCTAGACTGTTTTTGCTTTTTTGGTTTGCCGTATTTATACATTACTTTTTGCCATTCACACACAAATTGTATGCCTATTTTTCAAGGAATGATACATTTCTTACTGTCATGTTTCAATTATGATAGCAATTCTAAAAATAAAAAAACAGTACAGAAAAGCAAAATAATGGAAAATTTACAAAACAAAACTAAAACCAGAGGCAATACTCTCATCTTGCCACCAGCCTCTCTATCATGATGTTGTCTCATTTCTTCACACGAATTGGTTCTTCCATGGTGTGAGGAATTCCCAACTGCTTTGATTTGCCCCCGATGGGAAATTCTTGGGGTGGGTAGAGCTACAGATGCAAATGAGAGCTGACATATTTTGAGTGGGGGTGCTTTTGAGACCTATATACCAGCTGACACCCTCACAAGACGATTCATTCACTGATCTACGACTTTAGCCACACCCGCTCCTAGCATGCAGCCTATTGCATTTCACTGATATATTCTACGGCATGCCCACATACAGAAAAGAGTGGCTAAAAGAGCAGTTAAAATGGGATAAATAAACGTCATGTTGAACTGTTCTTTTAAGAACACCCAGTAATCTACCTCACCATTACCACTCAACAATCTGGAAAAAACACTTTCAGGAAAAAACACACCGCCACCCCCTTCCAGCAGTCATGAGTGCCTGGCAGCAGGGCGTTGAGCTGTGGGACTGGACCGTGGAATGGCAGCTACACTGGGTGCAGGCTGATAATGGCCGTAGTAATGATGTGGTCAAAGTTTAAGAATGTTTGCCATCCCTGCCAGGGTTGGCTGGCAATTCACCAGGGTGACGTCACCACGCTGGCACCTACCCCACCTCTCCCGCTGTTTGCTCACAGACATCAATTTAAAGCAGCCGCAGCACAGATCCACTAATCTTCATATTGCCTGGATCCAGTAATCTAATTACCTACGTCCATTCTCGGCCTATTCTGCCAATATGAAGACCAGCTGATCGGCGTGGCGACTGCTCTGAGGTGATGCTTATGAGCAAGCAACTGTTTCTCATCCAGAGAGTGAGCTTGTCTCCTCATCTCACCTCACAAAGAACCACAGGGCCATGAAATAAGTACCAACAACCTTTGACCCTGCCTCCAGGTCAGGCCAGCAGGTTACAAGAAGAAAGGTGAAAGGCCAGGAAGGAGAGAAGCCACTTAGTGGGAAGGTTCGGGTGTCGTGTTGAGTTTCTGCAAGATGTTTTAAGTGAAGGGCACAGGCAATGGAGATCAGATGTCAACAGGGTGATCGTTCCCATTATTGTGAATGGCATTTCCTTTCTGGAAGCCATCCGTTCACCTCCAGGACATTTTTCTCTGGTTGTTCTCAAACCATAAGGATGCAGTATGTCATCACGTCAAGGATGTCAACCTTCACATCTCACCCATGCAACTGAGGTCATGCCTTACAGAATTTAACCATTCATGTATGATAAATACAGAACTTAAAAGAGAAAAAAATGAAATTCCATCACACCATTAACCAATGAGCACTGCCACTGTGATTTTCAGAAGTCAAGAAAGATTTTCAGCTCACTGCCAAGCCATCTCTCTTGGTAACCTCTTACCACGGAGTTCTTGGTTTTAACACCGAGAGCTAACGTTAACTGGTGTTATATAGAGGACCCTTGTGAGGTGTCAGTGTAAAACATGCACAGATCCTAGATGGCTGGTGATTAAACTGACACCCAGAGCCAGCTTTCAATTTTCAAAAAAAAAAATCTTCATGAAATGTGTAAAACAAATTTCTCAAGAAGTAGCAACTACGAAGGCTGCATTGGTCTGTAAGTGATTCTTACTTTCAAAGAATGGCCTCTATCTAACAAAGAGCAAAATGTACCCTGTTATCCACTCCTGGGACCTAACCTCAGTCCCTTTTCAAATTATTAGACGAATTTCACAACATCCGAGACCCATAAAAATCTTTCCACCTCAACAGGTCCCTGATTCAGACAAGATTTTAGCACCAAGGTTAACCAGGAGCACTCTATGTACAATATTTACATTATAAAATACACAGATTATCAGAGGGCAATTTATATATGCATGTCCATTGTTCTTCCCTCAGTGTCTCTTCCACCTCCCTTTTGACTTTGTGAAAATGCACATTGTTAGAGGTGACCAAGGTCAGAAAGTGTGAAACCAGACGAACAAGGAAACTAAACAATTAGCACCTAGGAAGAGATACCCCAGGTAAGGAAGTGAATGTGGAATGTGAGAATTCTGAGAATGAGTCTGGGGGGTGGGAGACACAGGGGGCGGGGAGGAAGTGTGAGGGCTCTGTCATTGGCTGTTGCTCTGTTCTTGCTCGTAGCATGATTGGTCAAAAGCAGAAGCACAAATGTTCAAAGATACAGCAATATTGGATCTAGAAACTATACTAAAAAAACAATCTATCTAGGCCTCAGATTTATAGCTATGTTTCCATTAACTGGTTGGCATAAATTCAGGACAGTCACTGAAACCAAAATGTACCTCTTTTACTTATTGCAGTAACTGCTGCACCTGCAGTGACTACAGCACAGACGATGGTACTGGCAATAGACATTTAGCAAATCATTAATCATAAAACACCATTTGGTGAATTTAAAGGTCTCAAAGGCTGAGCTTCGATCTTATGGTGCAGACAATGGTGGCATGCTTGGGCCCCTCCCTCCCTCTCTCAGTGCTCGATGTCAGTTCCGCTGTGCCCACTTCCTCTCCAGCTGTCATGTCCCCTATCTCTGCGGTGATCACAGGCCGGAACAGGATCTGCACCACTCTACCACCCCCAGCCTGAGTAACACACAGCAGGGCAGGGCTCAGCAAGCAGTGGGAGGGAGGGTTCTCCCCTGTGTGCGTATGTGTGTGTATGTGTGTGTGTGTGTGTGTGTGCAGGCATGAGTGTGTGTGGTGTGAGTGTATGAGAGTGTGTGTATGTGTTGTTTGGAGGGTGCATGGAGTCCACCAGGTAGCCAAACTTCAGAGCAGCAGACTGCACCTGACAGAGAGGAAGTAGACAGTCAGTGCTGCAGAGATACAGAAATACCTGCGACACACACACACACACACACGCACATTAACCACTACTGCTACAAAGAGGCAGAAACGCAACTGTACGTCTCCAGCAAATACACAACCTCGCACTCACACATACACACACTATCTCAGTCTCAAATATTCCCTCTTTCACTCTCACAATCTCTCACAAACACCCACTTTCTGCCTGCCTCAGCCACTCTGTGTCTGTCACACACACACACACACACCCTGTTACCTCTGCTTGAGGACAGGCTGGAGTGCTCAGCCTCTCAGACGAAGATCTTGGCGAGGGAGTCAGCGCGCGGCGCTGGCGATGAAGGGCTGTGAGGGGTGGAAGGCCACGCCGTGGATCGCCTCATCGTGCTTCTTCCTGTGAGCCGTGATCTCCTGCACACAGGTGCGAGTGTCCAGAGTCCACAGCCGCACCGAGCAGTCATGACCTGCAGGAGAGCGTGCGCACACACACACACACACACACACACACACACACACACACACAGGCACACACACACAGGCGTGCGCACACACACATACAGCTGGTTGCAGGTCCTTGGATTTTCATACATAAAAGTATATTTTTATGTATTATGGGCTTACTTCCAGAGATGAGGTAAGCCCCTTTGGGGTCCGTGGCCAGGCAGGTCACCACATCCAGGTGTGCCACCATGGAGTGAACCACTTTACCTGCAGAGGGCCAAACAGCCAGGACTCAGTGAGAGACGGATGCCAGCTGTCCACACACAGACAGACAGACAAATACACGCACACATATACATGCACGCGCGCGCACACACTCACACACACACACACACACACACACACACACACACACACACACACACACACACACACACACACATACACATGCACATACATGCATGCAACACACACACCTGTGTATGTGTGTATATGTGTGTGATGTGTGTGCGTGTGTGTGTGTATGTCTGTGTATGTGTATGCATGCATGTGTGCCTGTGTATGTGTGTGTGCGTAAGAGAGAGAGAAAGAGACACGACACACACCCGTCCTGTTGTCCAGAAAGCGAATGGTGCGGTCCTCATGGGCGGTGATGGAGAGTGGTTGGGACGGGTGGCTAACCACACAGTTAATGCGCTCACTGCCTGCAGAGAGCCAAAGAAAGACCCGTGGTACATTAGAGATGAGCAGAGACATGCTTTATCAACAGGTGAACAGGCCACAAGTTGCTTACTTTGATTAGTTGATTACTTCTGTAAATGACATGCTCAGCATCATTATTAGTTCTAATGATCAGTAATAATTCATAATCACTAAACACAGGACTCAGGGGGAGGAGCTTTGACTCAGACCCTGGTTTCCCCCGGAAGGTTCCTTGCTTTGGGTCTCCAGGACCATGATGCTCTGCTCCTTGTTGAGGTCGTACAGCACTGTCTCCCCCGCACTGAATGATGTCACCAGCTGGGAGGGGTCAGAGTTCACGAAGGCCACCGAGGTTGGGGTCCCGTGCACTGCAGTGGAGGG
This sequence comes from Megalops atlanticus, assembly GCA_019176425.1. Taxonomy (NCBI): domain Eukaryota; kingdom Metazoa; phylum Chordata; class Actinopteri; order Elopiformes; family Megalopidae; genus Megalops; species Megalops atlanticus. The sequence continues at coordinate 20,131,279 of CM032877.1, read as the reverse complement.
GGCAGTCAAATGGACACACAGACAGAAGACAGACAGACAGGCATACATGTTTAGCAGAGTTGGTATCTCCAGCACGTGGTAGACCTTTACAACTACGCTGGCCCGCAGCGCACCTTTCTCTTTGTTGAAGATGGAGGTGCAGGGGTCGGAGCTCTGGGGGTCCCAGATGCGCACCGTCCCGTCAGCGGAGCAGGACGCCAGGCGGCGTTGCGAGGCGGAGAAGGCCAGCCCCCAAACGGCGTCCTCGTGACCCGTCAGCACATTGCTCTGAATGCCTGGGTCTGAACAAGGACACAGACAGGCAAAAACACACATAAATACACACATGTGGACACACACACACATACACACATACACACACACAGGCACACACAGGCACACACAAATGCACATACACACACTTAAGAGGCATGTCTGGGCTGTGCCCCTGGCCTGTTTCTTCATCCCTCTCACTCCCTCTTTCCTTTCCCCTCAGCAGCTGTGCAGACGCATTCACAGCTCTATTCCGCACACAAATAAAAATACCATCATTTCACACCGTATTGTTTACAGCTGACAAATGACTTGTTCCTTTATGGATGAATGAAAATAAAATTGTTTGCATGCTAATGTATTTTTAAAAATTAAAATGAAATTTTCTTGGTTAATCTCAAATTAATCTAATCTGCAGCTGCCTGCCCAGCAACAGACTCAAATAAATTGGTCATCTTGGCAGAACCTCAATAGGCTCTGCGAACCTCTCCATAACCCCAAAAGTCTACTTCCTCCCTCTAGTGGCCAGTCACTAGTACTACCACGCCACGGCGTTCCTTCACCTGAACTGCACCTTTTCAGTGATGCAGGCAGCGTGACAAAATGTTTGTATCTTTCAGCCTCAGTCCCTTAGTTTCTGTTAAAAATGTTTCTAGGGATGTAAACCACAAGCAGGCAGAGTATGAGGAGCAGAAGTGGTTCATTCAGGGAGGGGGGGGGCCGCTGGATGACTGACCGTAGTTGTCGTAGGGGTCGGTGTCGAGGTCAGGCATCTTCCAGCAGCGCACCGTTCCATCCAGCCCACCACTGTAGCAGGATTCTGCATCCTCCCCGAGGGTCAGACACAGCACCGGCCCACTGCGGAGACACAAACACACGCATGCACGCACACACCGCCGTCAACACACCACACGACTTTGACCACCAACACAGGAGACAGCTTCATCCTCTATTAAAATCATTGCTTTTAATTTACTATGGGGCTGTTTCCAAAGGCTAAATGTATTTGGACGGTAAATGTGGAATGCGTAAACTAGAACGTAACTTCCTGTCTCGTTCTATAAATGTGCCTTATTAAGAAGTCCTTCCTTTATAATTGCTGGATTTTATGCGCCATCACTGCAATTTTAATTTGCAAACCCTACAGCCAGGCCACAGCTGCAATAGAGAATCTGTTCACTAATGATTTTCTTGATTAAATAAAGTATTTCCTTAATCGAATAAAGATTTAATAACCGGATAGATAAACAGACTAATTTTCAATTTAATTTCGTCACTTCACACGTCAATGTCTAGTCCCTCAATCCAAGGGCAACACGTGATTGGCTGATTAAGAGGAGAGGCAGACTCTCAGCTCACCTGTGCGCTCTGAAGGTGTAGATGGGCTCGACATCTATCGCTGCGTTCCTGAGACAAGGAAAAGAGAGAAGGATGGAGGGAGAGGAAGAAACAGAGCAATTAACACTGCCTTCTGCTGCAGTACAAAAGCTAGGCTTCCTTCTCTCGCTGAGCTGTCACATGCTAAACGTACCCTGCCCTGCAGCCATTGTTGTGTGACAGACAGCTGTTGAATTATAAATAATTATAATAACACAAGCAGCAATGGTAATTAATTAGAGCGCATTGCCATTATTTATAGAGTTCATCATAATGATAGCAGCATGGATTACTTCTTAGGGTGCACAGCCTTGTTAATACCAGTGTTTACGGTAATGATGATGGTAGCATTGGTTACTTCTTGGGGTGCACGGCCTTGTTGAGGTTCCACAGTTTGAGGGTGCCGTCCTCAGAGGCCGACAGCAGCACGGCCTGGCTGGGGTGAAAGGTCACGGCGCGTATGGCATCGAAGTGGCTGCGCAGGGTGAAGCGGGGGACCCACGTCTTCTTGAACTCCTCCCGGCTGTCCTGCAGTTCCGCAGAGATGTGCAGGTAAACACAGACAGGCAAATTCAGGCGGATGCAAGTGGAGAGACATGCAGAGCACACGGGAAGAAATATACAAACATCCCTTATAAAATATACTGCTACCTCTTAACGGAAAATCACTCACATACAGCAGTGCCATACAGAACATCACTTGAGTAAAGCGTTTCTGTCTTTCTACAGAAAATTTCACACATACAGTATCTCTGTATCTTTACAATAAATCACACACATAAAGTATTGCTTTATATCTGTACAGTAAATCAAACGTATACAGTATTGCGGTTTTTCACAGAACCGGGTCAAACTCAAAGGGACTGTCGCACTCACGTCAATGGTGAGGTCGTTGTCATTGGCGACGGTGAGATCAGCGAGTTCACCCAGATTCATGTCTCCACCCCCAACTGCATCCAGGATGAAGACATCTGAGGAGAAGCTGAGAGCACCCCCTGTTGGACAGATAAGGCAAGTGCTACAGCTAAAACAATTCTCAAGCAGGCTGTGGCTGACTACAGAAATAACTAACCCCATGTGTACTGCTGACCAGAACTGTGCTTCTGGGTTTAGGGTAATTAGTGTGGTCACAGGAGAGTAGGAGTTTGCCACTCATCAGTGTGGTGCCACCATGATGTCTTGGTTTGAAGACCATGGAATGAGACAGTTATCAATTTGAATTGAATGCCAAAACAACTTTGGGGACCAAACTGCAAGCAGGAATCATGGGCAGAATGCTGAGAGACCTTGAGAGCTATGGGCTGCTGTGAAGTCTGCACGGGGGACACTGTGTCAGTGAGTGTCTGTACACCAGTAGGCCAAGTCCAGATGTGAGCACATTATTTCTGATTAAGTGAATCTGCAAAATATTAAACTTGACAAGTACATAAAATACAGTTTTCAATGATGAAGCAATTATGCTTACATTTTACATTTACATTTTATACATTTGTTGTGAATAAAAGTGGATGCTTTTATCTGGAGCGACGTACAAGTTGCTCTATAGGTGAGTGATTCTTTTTGAGTGCAACTGCAGTAGCTACAGAGTCAAGGTACAATGTGTCACTGCGACAAGCATGTGAACCAGCTAAATGGATGATTACCTTATAACCACTAAAGAGTTAATGACTGGACAGATACTGCAACAATCACAGACTTTATTCACAAATGGACTGAAAGATCTCTGTATGAAAAAAATTCCTCCTGATTCTTTTACAGTTTCTGTCTTTTTTAGAAAGAGGAGGATGGGGAAGATAAATGAAGGATATTTTGGGACCAGCGCCATTGTGCTCTCACCCTCACTGCAGCGCGGCTGCCCTGGGATGGGGGGATGCAGGGAGGGTTTGGGGGGCAGCCCGTCCACGTCTCGGAAATCCGACGTGATCCCCTGCATCCTGTTCCTGCGGTTCTCTGGGAGAGGGAGAGGTGAAGGGAGAGACGTTTATCAGTGCTGATAGCCACAAGGAGGGACGAGGAGGGAGTGTGTCAAGGGTAATGTGTCTGTGGCATTCGAATAACCGCTTTCTGTCGTGTCTCAAACTGCACAGAATGTCCTTATAGTGCTAACTGCCTGGTTCCAAAGTATAAGTAACTGTAACCATCTCATGTTGGGTTCATTTTAGCTCATGTTAACTAAAATAACATGATGCTATCTCATCTTAGCATGACAACATAAATTGTGAAACAAAAGCTTAGGGTCTACCTATTCAAATTATTGATACATGACATATACCAGCCCAATTACGGCAATGGAAAAGGAAAGAGGCATGGACTGCTCTATTAATGTTAAAGAGGTACCTGTTACATTGATATATACAGAGTCACTGGCACTTATTTTATCTGGATGGGCTGCTAGCAGGCACACAGCATGAGATGAACCATCCAGATACTATGAATGTCATACATGACATCTGGCTCCATCAGATAAGGAGCTTTCCAGTAAAAACATCCATAAAAGACTATTATATAGTAACATAGCAAAAGAAAAAAACAAAAAACCCAACAACCAGAGATTTGAAGCACTCGGGATATTTATTCACTGAGGATGTGTGCTGGTTAGAGAGTACCAGGTTTCATTTGAGACACCTGCTTTTTATTGATGGAGTCCTCATTAAATTTCTCGGTATACAGACATTCAGGGCATGCAGACAGACAGGCAGCCAGGACTGTACCTAGATCCCGCACATTCCCGGCAACGCGTGCTTCCCCCGCTCCCTCGCCCTCCTCCCCTGTGCCCACAAAGTCAAATTCGCCAAGGGCGTCCTCAGAATCGTCCTCGTCCTCATCGTCATCATCCAGGTCAGCCACCATGGGCTCCGCTCCGAGCTGCAGGGAGGCAAACACACAGTGCTGCTGCACTTATACAGTACTGATACTGAGGAGAGCTTACACACTATCTACAATGCATGTGTGTGTGTGTGTGTGTGTGTGTGTCTGTGTATGTCTGTGTGTATGTGGGTCTGTGTGTGCGTGCAAATGACTCAGTGAGTGAGTCAGTGAGAGAGTGCGTGTATCTGTGTGTGAGTGCATGACAGTCTCTGTCGCTGACCTTCACGCGGGCCTTTGTGTGCTTGCGTGGTCCATCGATGCAGTCGGTGGCGATGCCCTGGAAGTCGTCTTCCTCATCGCTGTCATCGTCATCCTCCCCACCCCGCAGCAAAGGCAGCCTGTCCAGATCTGCGTCACCCACCTCTCTGGAGCTCTGCTTCCCTGCGTTCCTGCAGGCACACACACACAGATATATGTACACTCTCACACACAGACACACACACACACACACACACACACACAGATATATGTACACTCTCACACACAGACACACACACACACACACACACACACACAGATATATGTACACTCTCACACACAGACACACAGACACACACACACACACACAGATATATGTACACTCTCACACACAGACACATACACACACATACACACAGATATATGTACACTCACACACACACACACACACACAGATATATATACACTCACACACACACACACACAGATATATATACACTCACACACACACACACACACAGAGATATATATACATTCTCACACACAGACACACACAGACACACACACACACACACACACACACACATATATATACACACACTCTCACACACACACACACAGATATATGTACACTCTCACACACAGACACACACACCACACACACACACACACAGATATATGTACACTCTCACACAGACACACAGACACACAGACACACACACACACAGATATATATACATCCTCACACACACACACCTACACACACACGCAGACGCATTTATATACGCGCACACACACACAATTGTGCCATCTTCGGTGAGTTGCTGTTATCTTCACCTCAGTCTTATTCCTGCCCATATTTCTGATCCTAACATGCATTATCATATTCTCCACAGTCATAATCCTCATTCATGTTAAACTGTGACTGAGAAAATTTCCACAAGAGAAGGAATAATGGAATGATGCTAAAACGGTGTGCTGTACGCCCCACCCCGCCCTGCCTCGCCTCACACCTCTTGATCTGTTCCTCAATCTGTCGGACCAGCGGGGACTCTCCCCCCTCTCGGGGCTCTGGTTCTGGTGGAGGCCCGGTGCCCGGTGGCCCTGGTGGCCCATTCGCTTCGGAGCTGCCGCGGCCCAGGAGGGAGCGCACTCGTTTGGAGCGCATGTCCAGGACGGTGTCCGAGTAGCCCACCTCCTCCAGGTACCTGTGGGAGTTCAGCAGGACGCCCGTTACCCTGAGAGGACCTTTCCCCACATTCCCCTATTTTAGAATGTAAGCATCATCTCAGCATTTGGCATCCTGCTCTGCACAAGAATCACTCAGACGCTTACTTCCTCAACAACTGACGCCCCTCCTTCCAGGACATCTGATTGGCTGGCTCTGAGTCTGACTCTGCTGGCCCATTAGACACTGCAGGGCAGAGAGAATGTCAATCAAGACAGGAAGTCAAGCAGCCAATCAGAAGAAGCTTTGAATTGATATTGTGCAATAGTACATACATTTCCACAATGTTTACATCCACAAAGGCCACACCCTTCATATTCAAATCAAGTAAATTTCTATTCATGAGTCCCTTAAAGAAACTGGTATTAAAAATGAATATTGAGCTTAATTGCATTCAGTCTGCTGCTCATTCAAACTAATTAATTAAGTAGGTGCTAAGCTAGAACAAAAACCATTACACAAGGTGTGTCCCAGGACCAGAGCTGAGATTATAACAGGCTGACACACCCCTGGGGGAAAGGCAGAATTACTGCTGGCTCTGGATCATGGAGAAGCACTATCAGATTGCTGCAGTATAGCTCTAGGATGTGCCTCAGGAGTTGCAGCAGCTCAGGCCTCAGTGCTGGGCAAAGTACTGGGATGAATGACTGTGTATCACCTTGTTCTGACTCTGTCTCTGGTCTCTTCTCTCCTGGGTTCTGCTCGATCCCCGCCTTGAGTTTCTGATATTTGGACCTGAGGAGATGGAGAGAGAGACAGACAGTAGGTCACACGGGTCCTTGAGTCTGTCACACAGATCTCTAACTCCACCCCACCGCTATCATCAATATGTGTGTCTCTCTTTTTCTCGCGCGCCCCTCTGTTCCGGCCATCAGGGCACTCCCTCCATCTCCATCAGGGCACTCCTACCATTTCTCCCACTCCCCTCCTCTCCTTTTAAGCCCCTGTCTTAACTATACTGATTGGGGACACACCCCCTCCTCCCCTCGCTCTGTGTCTTGTTAGGTACGCTTCCTCCTCCATCTACCACATTTCCAATGTCATACTCTCTCTCTCTCTCTCACCTCTCCTGTTTGAGAGCTTACTCTCTCTTTCTCTCTCTCTCTCTCACCTCTCCTGTTTGAGAGTGTACTCTCTCTCTCTCTTACCTCTCCTGTTTGAGAGCGTACTCTCTCTCTCTCTCACCTCTCCCGTTTGTGCCATACCTTCTCTCTCTCTCTCTTACCTCTCCTGTTTGAGAGCGTACTCTCTCTCTCTCTCACCTCTCCTGTTTGTGCCATACCTTCTCTCTCTCTCTTACCTCTCCTGTTTGAGAGCTCTCTCTCTCTCTCTCTCTCTCACCTCTCCTGTTTGTGCCGTACCTTCTCTCTCTCTTACCTCTCCTGTTTGAGAGCGTACTCACTCTCTCTCTCTTGCTCTCTCTCGCTCTCTCTCTCTCTCACCTCTCCCGTTTGTGCCGTACCTTCTCTCTCTCTCTCTTACCTCTCCTGTTTGAGAGCGTACTCTCTCTCTCCCTCTCTCTCACCTCTCCTGTTTGTGCCGTACCTTCTCTCTCTCTCTCTCACCTCTCCTGTTTGAGAGCATACTCCAGCATCCTGATCCTGCGCACCAGGTCCTGCTTCATGTTCTCCTGGCCCTTCCTCTCTCCCTGGAGAAAGGCCACCTGAGCCTGGACACACAGACACACAGACAGACAAGGAGCTGCTGAGCCAATGACCCAATGTTACCCACAAACAGAACACAAAAATGCTTACACTATACACTACATTACACTATCTATGTATTCGAGCAAATAATGGTTGGCACACATACAATGACCACACTGCTTAATTTGTTTGCCAGTAACCAGTGCTGTGATTACACTAATCACAAACACGCCTGGGGTCATGAGAGTAAATGGAACACATTGTTTCAGATGTCAGTCAGACATCTAAATGACTGTTTATATAACTGGGAGACATGCAAAGCAAACCCCTTTCATTTGTTTGGAAAATAAATATGTGCTAGGCTCTGCTCTGCTCCACCCCCTACTGGCCACATCAGAAACTCCCCGCATCTTGACACACACATTCTGGGAGTCTGGCCCAGACACACAGTCTAAATTTAACATGGATTGTTCACAGGCATGGGGGTGCGGAGTAGGCCTGTCTGTGCCGTTCCCCTCCCTGTGCTGCTCCACCCTGCGCTGTGGGATTGGGACCTTTACAGCGCCCGTCTCACTCCTGCACCGTGTGACGGAGCAGAGAGGCTCAACTGAGACAGACGATGCCAGCCGCAGTTACGTTCTTACACACACATGCATGCACATATACACACAGACACGTACACACAAATGTGCCCACGCGCACACACGCACACACACACACACACGCAGCCATACATACACAGGCAAACATGCACACACAGTCAGAAGGTTTTAGATATGAATTGCCAGCAGGATGCTGCTGTTTTACCCTTGGGCATGACTCCTAAACGGGATGCTTCAGTAAATATCCATCATGTAAAATGTTAGCTATGTAAGTTGCCCTGAACAATGTTATCTGCTAATCAAACACAAATATAACGTACTGACATACATCATTCCCTGGAGTGGCCTGTACACAGCTGATATGCCTCAGCTGGGGCTAGGCTATGTGCGCCAGATGCTTGGCTAGTCCAAACAACCACATCCTAGTTCCACTAGCGCTAAAACAGCGGCCACCTTTTACTCCCCTTGTTAGAACCAATGTTACTGATGCTCAACGCCAACACATTTTGCGAGGCGGCTACTCTGCTCTGCTGACACATGTAGGCTGGCACTTCTTCCCTCCCACACACACTGAGCGCAGTCATCCGGAGGAGTCACGACTACAATCAGCATCGATTACTCAGAGGCCCTCTCCTATTCATACGCATAAAAGGAATCATTTTTTGGCATTTCGTTGACACTAAACTTAGGGGTGCAGGCCCCCCTGTAGAGAAGTATAGGTGTTGTACAGTTTCTCGTTACTGCTTACGCCACCATCATTTCAGCTGCCCAGCACTGGGGCAGAATTAACCACAAAGACAGAGAGGATGTGTTAAATATGTCTCTGGGTCTCTTTTATATTACGCCAATCTATCATCTATCATATTACACCCACACAAAGTCACTGAAGGTGATTTTAAAAAAGCACTGAGAGGGTGTTCATTTGGTCATTAATTATTGCATTGACAGCTCATTCCTCCCCTGAACAGCATTACTGGACCTGGCCAAAGGATGGGCCTGGAGCCCATCTCAGCAGCTAGGGGGCAACAGAGAGCTGGCACTTCAAATGCGTGATGAGCGCAAGATTTTCTCAACGTTGTTGAAACGTTATGCTTGAGTTCTAAGAATGCTGTGCTAGCCGTTTGTGAGAAGAAAGACACGAGGCTCCATGGCCAGTGTGTTTACCTTACACGTTTCCTGGTGAGGTCAGACAAGGCTTAATGCTGGCACGGATTTACTATCCTTTGTTGCGAACGGATTGATTAGGACTATATTGGGCCTGTCATTGGTTTAATAACCTTATTTCAGAATCAGCTTTTTATGATGAACGGTTCTCCTGCTTTGTGAACACTTTCCTTAAGTGAGTCAGGCTGTTTAATTATGCATCAATGACGAGTCGTTAAATGACGTACTGGCTACGCTGCAGATTCACGCGCAATCCTTACATAGCTTCTGCAGGAGTGAAATGCGCATCTCTTAAACTGAAATAGAACGTTTCATTATAAATGAATCACGTGTCGACCTCAGAACCAGCAAAAACACGTACAGGAACGTTTTCCACTTAATCCGAGTCCAGGGCATTTATGAGTTGAACACAAGTAGCATAGTGTGAGAGAGCGTTATCATATGCAGCAAAACACACATCACGACCCACATCTACATTTATCAACTATTAGTTTGTAGCAACGCATCTGTAGTTTCTTAAATCCAGGAGATGGTAGGTGTCAACGCACCCTGATTTTATGAAGTTGGTACTAAATGAGCCCTGAGGAACTCCAACCGAACTGTAACATGTTGTCTGTGCGTAAAGCATCGATTATTGTTATAAATGTACATTATCGATTATTGCTAAATAGACTGATATAACATATAATACAATTTGTCTCCGTTATATACCTTGCTGGTGTTTGTAACAGTTTCCTTTTTCAGTCTGTGAACGTTATGGGTTGGTCCTATGAACGCGCACTTCAGCCTAGATCTGGAATCTCACAAAGCCATATCTAAGCCTATTGTAACAAATTCGATCTGGCGTCCGCAGTGCTCGCAACATCGTAGGATCAAATGCAAGGAGACAGTTTTACACTAACTGCTTTTCTGTCATTACTCTTACGTTCAAAGAATATCCACACTAGAGGTGCCACACGCCTCGGTAACCCTTTCCTGACAAACACGCAAAAATCATCGGTGTTCTGTGTATTTATAGGGCACCTATTATTATGGAAACTACATTAGCGGAAATACCCAATAATAACAAATACCAGTAAAACACCCTAAAACAATTACCCTCAATTCGTCCCTCTCGGCTTCCCAACGATATTTTTCGGCCTGAAAGCGTCCCCATTCGAACTGGATGAAATGCAAAATCCCAGGCAGTGACAGGCCCGCTTCCCCGTCATTCGGATCCCGTGACGGGGAAGAGCCAGCCGTCGCCCCCGCTGGTTCCGTCGCTGACCCAGGCACGGCTTTCGGCCCGTTCGGATTGTGCCCCTCGCCGCTCCCTCCCGAGTTCGGGTTCGTTCCGCCAGCAGATCGACCGGACCTTTCCGCCTCCATTCTATTCCGCAAGCAGTGACCAGGACAGAAAGGTGGAATAAAGGAGAAAGATAACACCCCTTCCTCCTAAATATCCACCACTAGTTCTCTCTTTCTCTTTCAGTCACTCATGAATGAGATTTGCAGTCGTATCACAGCCCTAACGGAGAATAACTGCCAAATAGTGATCTAGTGTAAGGTTGATTTGCCCATTGTAATGAGGACGGTAACTTCCTGCTACATTGTGAGCTCACGGGTTTCCTGTATTCCCCTTGAGGCAGCCGGACACTACAGTTGCAGGAATTTAATCTCGGGATCATGCCCAGGAAAAAAAAAAAAAAAAACATAACCCATAGCAACAAAGAACAATGTGTATTATTACCTGCTTTCTCTGCGCATTTTATAGTCTCCACATCTGCAATGCTGAAAAGATATTTGGGGAAAATTTTTAAATTACGCGTTTTCCTTTTATAGTTTAGGCTAGCTAGATGTGTGTATCGTGTATGCTGTCAGTTATTGTTCTACGGTGACATACTGAAATCTAAAAAGACTACCTTCGATTTTCCGTTGAAGCATAAAACAAAAGAATTGTGTTTTTCATCAAACTGCATATTGTATTGTTGAACTGTTAAACATTAAGGTCAGAAAGGAACTTATACAGCAATGGTACGTAGCCTACCGGAGAATATGAAAATGCCTATTGCCGTCGTATGAATTTATTTCCTTTTTATTTAAAATGAGTGTGTATTTATATATTTATTTTGCTGAGGTGGTGGTGATTTGTATGTATGTATGCGTACCACATGCATACTCAAATAGGGTAACTATTCCTCTGCCCCCTTTTGAAATGTGTTGGTGTTGCTGGTATGGCCATGCCCATACATGCATTATTCTGTGCTACGCACTGTGCAAACAAAGGTAATTCCCATCAATACATAACTGGGGTAATAAAGGAAGAAAAGACACCCTCATACCGAGGACAATTTGAGACAACTACTGAACAAATAACATTCCGTGAACTTACATTCTCGTAAAACGCTTTTGTGTGCCCGCACGCGCACTTACCTTACGCCTGTGACCACCAGCAGATGGAGCCAACGCGCTGCCACGGACCTTACCTCAGACCCCCTCAAAGTTGGTATCATTTCCATTTCCGTTCAGAATTGAAATCCAATTCATGATCTGAAAAATCTTCACTGAACGTGGTGGGTAGTTATCAGTTAATTAACTGGATTTCAGTTAATTCCCTGAATTCCACCGAATTTAAATGGAATTGGCCCCATCCTTGCCCCAGGCACTATAAAAAGATTCCCTGCCCTCAGATGTTCTGTGTGGCAATGGCAGTGGAGAAATAACAAGCCGACATTTGCAGGTAGTTACTGAAAGCCTATCGTGAGATCAAGAGCTAAGAGTGCACAAGCTGCATTAAATGTTGCATAATCAGACAGTAGGGGGCAGTGTAGCCACTAGAAATTCTCTCGCTGCCCCGAAGCTCATTGTCTCCCGTTTCGGATTACATTGTTAATTAAAACTGAGTTGGTTGAGCTCTTCTTAGACCTAGTATTTAACCGCTATGTTTATGTTGCCTTATCTATATATACAGTGCCTTACCAAAGTATTTGGGCCTTTGACCAATTCTCACTTTTAACTGAAGTACATTACCTTATTGTCATTTAGCAGATGTTCTTATCCAGAGTGACTTGCATAGGTTTTTTATCCATTTATACAGCTGTATATTTACTGAGGCAACCCTGGGTTAAGTACCTTGCCCAAGGGCACAGCAGCAGTGCCCCAGCAGCGAATTACAAATTATACATTGAAATTTTGTTGTGTGTGTGTTATTTTATTTAAAAACATATTACATTTTTTTCAGATCATCTTTGTTTTTTAACAAAGGTTGTAAGGGAAATCTGTGCCACTGTTTCAGAGTGTGTGTGATACAAAATTATTATTGAAACAAATATAACATATCCTTCAATGTTCTAGTGTGATGGAACCCAGTGTTTACAGGAAAGACCTTGTGAAGAACACGACACACAGCAATGTGGTTTCTGGAATTTGGAGTCCTTCAGTCAAAACTTAATGATATGCAGCCCATTATGAACAGGTGAAAAGAAATGAGGGAGGAACAAACAATGACTACCAGCATTGGTACACTTCATTTGCTGAATAGAAAAGTGTGTAATTCAAACTTAATGATATCATGAAAGAGAACTGGAATCACTTGTAATTTCCTGAAAGCAACCACAACTGATAACACTGTAATCACCCCTCACCCCCCAGGCTACAAACCCAGCGTACTGGCTCAAGTCAGTTCAAAAGAAAGGCGAAACACGAGAAAAGAACTATGAAAAAATACTTTATTCTAAAGCTCTGTTCTCTACAGCAGAGAATGCAGATTCACAGAGGCCCCTCTCCCCACTGGTTCTCTTTGGTCCTGGTTATCAACACTGGCATGTAGTCACAGCATTGCCTTTGTCTCTATGACATAACATGTGACTGCAGTTTGAAAGCATTCAGGAAAGGGAGGTCCTCTTGTGATACACTTCCGAAAGTAGTTTGCAGATAGACAGCTAGGGGAAAAAAAAATGACACGCGGCGGAAAAGAAGCATTTTAAAGCACAGATGGATTCTGCAGAGGGGCAGAAGTGTTTACATCCACACGCCAGGTTTTGGGATGTTACATGTCAGTGTGTTGGCACAAGTGCAGGAAGTAAACAACAATACTGGCCAAAATAATTATGGCACAAAATGTCACGGAATATGGCGCATGATGACAACAAACAGTAGTTCCTCTTTGTAAGGAAAAGACTTTTTGGAGAGAGGCAGCAGCTACAAAAACAGACTAGCAGCATGGCCCTGCTTTTCGGGGCTGTGTCTCAAAGATTAAACTATCAGGTGTATACATATTTACTTTACCAATATAACTGAATAGGCATTTATTAATTTGTCGGAATCTCATATTTAGTGCATATATAAAAAGCTCATGTTTGGTGAACACAATCAGGAACAGAGTCAGGCACTCCAAAATGGGTGACAGTTTCTGTCTATGGAACACAAGTTGTATAATAGAGGGCATTATGATTCTCAACTCTGACCCCAGGAACACACACAGATGCATGCACACACAGACCCACATACACACACACACAGATATTCTACCATGAAGGAGACCCTCTGCAGTCTTTTCTCTATGGACCGGTATCTGCATGTTACTTACAGGTAAAACCAAATATGAATTGTAAGGACAGACTGCACATACACAGACATATGCACATTAACCCACTAAATTATTATCCATGCAGACAAACACACTCTATCATGAAACTGCTGAAGGCATATGCTGTATAACACCTTTGACAACTAGCAGACACTCAGAAAGGCTTTAAGATCAGTCAGAATATTACAATAAATTACAACAATTTTACAACAAAGCAAAAAACAGCTGCAAAAGTTCATATTACGCACAACAGCAATGCATCACACACAGGCTGAGCAATGAAATGAATTTAAAAAGAAGTAAAAGAAAAAGTCATTAAGACTGCTATGGCAGCAATGCAATACAAAATAGGCAGAATTCAGTTAGTGCCTTCCAGCTCAGGTTCTCAACACTGTAGTTCTTCTAGTCTAAATTCAGACTCTTAATTTGAGCATTTTCCCAGCTTATGAAGGACATCTGGAAGACAGCTGAACTTCAAATTAGGAGGTATCACTTGCATGCATTTTCAGACCAAGGTCTGAGTTGATTTCTTACTGTTTGCACTGTATTAAGAAAGAGGTGGTGTGTATTTCCCTGTTTTTACCTGCAATGGATGAAGGGAATATTGCTTGATGTGAGAATGGTGATTCTTGGATCATACCCACTGATCCGTCAGGCATCCAAAAGCACGTAAAAGATGCTCTGTTTCAGAGCTGTCAATAGGATATCTCACTTTTTAATGAGGACCTTAACAGGATAGGACATTACATAAAAATGGAAACCAAAAAGGGACTACACCCTAACTCTACAGCACAACTCAACTTTGAAATTAGGTCCCAGGTGGGGCCCACTGTGCCAGGTCACATAACTTTATGTAACATGTCATATGACCTTCCTCTGCAGAACACAAAGAGAGGTGCAAGAATGTTGCTGTCCTGAAAAAGAAACACCCTGGGAAGACAGATAGATGGGAGCCAGTAATACAGTACTCATAGCAAAAGGACAAATTATATTTCAAGTGTATGACTCTTGACTTTAACATTAGACTGAGGATTTCCATTTCCATTTAAGAGCTGGGTGTGTGCTCTGAACAAATTCTGATGTCCACAAAGTCCAATTGGAGTGATGAAAATGAAATAAAACAGCAATGAAATATAAAAAAGGAAACACCAATGCACAGTTGTTATTCCAGCCAGGCTTGACACGCGTACAGTGACACGTATGCGCATGTGTCATCTCAAAAGTTGTCCAGAGCGCCATCTGTCTGCCTCTCTTCTAGGTCCCTGAATCAGAGTCTGAATGACAGAAACATCTGTGCTGAAAGTTCCTCTTCGGAGAAGCCATACTAGAAATAAAGACATGCTTTATCCTGGAGAGAAACATCACGGCATCTCTTGGCAAGGATTGTGACACATGTGCAGAGCAAAAAGGCCACAGCTGGTGTTTTAAATACAGGGAGCATGTTATTCAAATGCAGTGATTCTGTGCTGTAAAACAAGAACACAAAAAAAACCCTGGAGGGGATGTTTAGGCTCGCCTTCTCAAGGCTGCGGGCACAAAAAGGAAAATATTTTGAGACAAGACTGAGAACCTCAAAGGCCAAGGACCAGCCCCTCAAGACATAAAAACCTGAGGATAAATAGGACGAGGGCCCTGCTGGCTACTGTTTGAAAAAAAGATACACGGCAGTATGAGTCTACTGACCGCCTCCCTCTTCCCATCAGCCCCGTTCATTAGTGTAGGTCAGGAGAGGTTGGGAAAGAGGACGATTCTGGGCGGTTGTTAGAGCCCCCCTGACCTGCCCCTGTACAGGCGGACTCTGTGGGGAAGGAGCGAACGGGTTCGGCCGTATGTCCCTACATGATGGACTCCTCTGGCATGGAGCGCACCGCTGTGAGCGTGATGCCATCCTCCAGGTCCTTCTCGCTCTTGGCTATGAGGGGCACGTCCTCTGGCCGGGTGGGCGCGCCCTCCTCCACCTTGACGCGGGTGAGGTCCGCCCCCTTCTCGAGGCTCGCCTGCCGATCCACGAAGTACTGCAGTAGCCCCGCCCCATAGGCGTCGCCCTCCACGTTGATGACAGTGCAGGTGCGGTCACTGGAGAGAAATGCAAGCAGAAGCACAGTCACTAGCTGCCCGTCGACTTGGAGTTAAACACACATCTGCCTAGACGTTAGCAGAGACGTTGTATAATGGTGCCAACAGACACCAAAGTGCCCTCTCATACTAACCCCTATCCCACAATCCATTGTGACCACTGTCACTTCTCAGCCCTCTTTCTCCATCTGGATGCCCCTCCATCTTTTGCCCATCTTCATCCATCTTCCAATCCACCCCCCACCGCCCACACACACTCACACTAGCCAATCCACGGCAAGGATGAGGGAGATGTCATTAGTGGGCAGTCCCACTGCCTCCAGGATGATGGCCAGGGTCAGCACTCCCCCAGCTGGGATCCCCGCTGCTCCCACACTGGACGCTGTGGCTGTCACTCTAAAAAAAGTGGGTGGGACAAGGTCAGAGTTCAGAACTCTACACCAGAATCAGCCAGCCCTGATCTAGGCATGCTGGGACGTTTCTGGTTTTTGTTCTGTCCTTGCTCCTGCCTGCCAATTTATGGTCAGTTGTTTTGTTAAGTTAATGCAGGTAATGCGATACATGTGCAGAGACACAATGAGGCCCAATGATACAGCTGCCTGTATGTGTGAAGAACAGAAGCCTGTTACTGTGGGCCAAGCAGCTGGATTTTGTCCCAGCCAAGCTTTTAATTACACAATTGGATAAGTTAGTGCAGGTTCTTGGCCTGAATGTTGAAATGCTAAGCTCTTCAAGTACATGGTCCCGGATGTGGTAGAGTTCACCATTTTCTTTAAGGTCAGACTGTTTATGCCTGGTTTATCCTGTGCCATGTGGAGAGCATTTGTTTTCTGGACCCTACCCTATTAACACTCTTTTGAAAACTTTGCCATGTGTTTGGCCTCATGGACTCTGGCACAAACATGTTCTCTGGTAAACCATGTCATTTGTGAAAAGTTTATGTTCTGGAGGCAGAGCTTCATGCATACTGTCTCTGGAGTACTCTGTGTTAAGCTCCCTTCAGCGATACCCAAGGCTGTGTAATCTTCAAGAAAATTAACCTTACAGTGCATAAGCCTGGGAAGAGTCTGGTAAACGTGCGAGTTTTTCTTTTGTTACATTCAAACATGGGGTCTCTAATGCAAATGCTAAATGCGGGCATGCACAAATGGTAATGACCTTGCTGTGCTGCTCATATAACTTGGATGGATATACTTCTCTGCTCTTGTGCTGGAAGTCACTCTGGATAAGAGCGTCTGCTAAATGACAGCAATGTAATGTAAAGTGCGCGTGCCGATGCCGGACACTCACAGGATGGTGATGACCTGGACGGAGTTGAGCTGGACGTCATTGAGCTGGGCGATGAAGACGGCGGCCACACACTGGAAGAGCGCCGCTCCGTCCATGTTGACGGTGGCCCCGATGGGCAGGATGAAGCGGCTGATGTGCTTGGACACGCCGTTCTTCTCCTCCACGCACTTCATCATCAGCGGCAGGGAGGCGGAGCTAAGGAGGAGGAGGAGTGTTTACAGAGGGGCATGGCCAACGGACAAAGCAGGGCATGCAGGGACAAAGATGAAAGGGGTGGAGATGCTGGGAACCAGGTAAAGAAGAGGGCGGAGACACAGAGCTGTGTATGGAAAGGGGAAGAGATTATGTGAGGGGGGAGGAGACTAATAAGGTGAAAATGGAAGGGATGAGACAGCTGTGAGAGGACAGGGAAGAAATGATTAAAGAAAAGGGAGAGGGAGTGAAGGTGTGGTGGAAGTGAAACAGGGGGGGATTATGTGCAAAGGATAACACAACACTCCACAGAGGTGCTAATGATAGGAAAAGTCCAGTACCCAAAAGGCCCATCCTGTAGACTTCAACTCCCATCAGCACCACTGCAAAATGTTGCCAAGGTGACTGCCTACTGAACTAGCCGTAGGTGTTGAACAGAAGCCGACTCAGTGAAGGTGCCCTCACCTGGAGGAGGTGCCGAAGGCGGTGGCCAGAGCAGTGACCAGCCCCCACAGGAAGGTGTAGGGGTTCTTGCGTGTGACGATGAAGTAGATGAGCGGCAGGACCAGCAGGCCGTGAACAAAGTGGCCAATCACACAGCAGGCGATGTACTTCCCCAGGCTGGCGAAGAGTGTGCCCACGTCCTCCATCTCCACAATCTTAGCCGCCACCAGGAACATGATACCAAGGGGGGCGTACCTGAGCCAGGGACAGAGTGTGACAGTCAGAATGCGAGGGAGAACCACACATGCACACAAGCACTCACATTTATACACACACACACACACACACACACACACACACACACACACACAGTCACCCACATCCACACAGACTCTGTAACACATACTAACATTAACATAGACAGACACACACATTGTCTCACAGATCCACATAAACTCAAACACACGTGCACCCAAACACTCAGGCACATTCACGTACACACTTACAGGAACCTACACACTCACCACATGATCCAGGACACCAGCACCATGGTGGCTTCGTTGAAGGAGTTGAAGAACTTGATGAGGATCTCGCCCTCCTCACCCAGCTTTCTCAGCGCGATGCCGAACACAATGGCAAACACCACGAGCCCCAGGATGTTCATGCCATCAGCGTCCTTTCCCACCGGCACCTGTACGAGACAGTCAGGAAGCTCTGAGCTCCTTGCTGACTACAGCGATGTAACATCTACATTCAGTCACTCAGCACACACTGTTATCCAGAGCCGCCTACAAACCCACACACAGACAGCTTAGGCTAAGCGTAGAGATGATTCCAAAGCATCAGTGTCGTAACTGATGGTAAGAATCATTACCTAACATATATGTTACGATAACTTCCATTTCATATCATGTACCAACTGGCACTTGTACAAGATACACAGGGAGCTCTGTGCATCTGATACATGCAGTACAGTTAACTGTCACATAATATCATATACGTGCTCTGATGGGGGCGCTTTATAAAGATACAGTTTCACAGTTTTTCATGCAAAGGCATACAAATCCTTTCACATTTAGGCAATCCCAACCAGCCTTAAATGCAGGCACTGATTGAAACCCATCATCATTCACATATAGACACTACAGACACAGTCAAAACACAGACATACTCACCAAATCAGACACACAAGCACATACACACAGACACACACTCACTCTCTTACACAGAGTAGTCTGAGGTGAATAACATCTCTCATACCTTTTCCCAGGTGCTGTTTAAAATGTTGCCCATCTCATCCGTTATGTTCTTCTCCACTTTCACCATGATGTATTCGGTGCCGTACTGCAAGAGGACACAGTCTTAGTTCTGTCCTGCTCCAGAGCTGGGCTTCTATCATTGAAAGAACAGCAAAGGGAAACAGACAAAAGGGACTTACCGACTGGAAGGCAGCTGCCACCAGATTGGAGGGAAAAAGGTTCCTGAAACAAACAAAAAATGGCGATTACGATGGTTGTTTATGTCAGGTGAAGTGCCTCATCCAGGGACCAAACCTGCATCGCTTCAATCACCACCCCCAAATGCCACCCATAACCTGTTACTGGAGCAGTCAGGGTAAGTGAAGGGGCTCGGTGTCTACTGCAGTGCATATGACCTTTCCGAGTGGACATTAATGTAACAGGTCCTTATTATACATGAGTCCATAGTTCAAACTGTGTCCATTACTCCACGTTAAAATGGCATTATCCCATTCCAGAATCAAACCTACAACACTACTCTCTTGTCCCGAGTATAGAGCCTTCACCTTAGGGAGTGAGGTTTGCAGGGCAAAACCTATACATTCTGTACCTGGTGGAGGTGAAGTGAACTGTAATCTAAATCATGCTATATATTAATGTGATACACTTCAGCGTGAGAACAAGCAGAACCAGCACAGGTTTAAAGTGACCTGTTCTATCTCTGTAAGTGCAGCAGCTGCCCCCTCACTGCAGCCTGGGAGGAGAGGGCCATGAGGTCTCCCAGCCTCTCACACAGCCACAGATCGGAGAATTTACTCCAATTAAACCTCCATGACCTCTGGTTTCTTGGAATCGCTGAGAGGTTCCCACAGGCTTATTAATTTGGTACCATGGATTTCTCACAAATCCACACATTATTAACTGAAACATTTGTTTTATTATATGTTAAGACCCCAGTCGTTCTAAACTGCCAGCGTGTGGCCTTGCCCCTGATTAAATTGCGGCATCATGGGAACGAAGAGCCAGGAAATGGCAATGCATGACCAAAATGAAGACATTAATGCAAAGTAAACATAAAGACATGCTTTCTATGTGTGGGAGCTTGGCAGTAAAGGACAAATATCTGCACTATAACGTGATAGCAAGCCAAGAACCTTCAACAAATAAGAAACCAAACAAATGTCCTATGAGTCTCATACCTCACTTTGCACCCAGGTAAACAATGAAAATGTGACATTGAATGCAAAAATGTAAAAGATGTCATAGGAGAACTACCATTCAGGTCACACAGGGAAACAGGTTATTCAGTTTGACTGTATGCGTGGGTCCTGTTTTTTTCTGCCCTCTTACTGGCTGCCTGGACAGCCTTGCAGTAACACTCCACGCTCAGATAAAGCCTAACTAGGTGTGTGTCCCAGAGACATGAGATTCAGAGACAGCTACAGGAGGGAGGCCCTGGCCCCTCCGGCTGAAAGCACAGCACTGACCTCTGACTGCTTCCCTAATTTATACAAAACCTAACAAGGGAGAGCTGGGCTGGTGTCGCAGGGCTGGTTTAAATTACAGTCTGCTTCCCCGTCCTGTCCCAAAGGGAGGGGGATGCTATATTTGTGCTGATTTACAGTTCTCTCTCTCCCACACCACTGGCCACCCCCTCTCCACTATCCCCTCTTGCTCGGGTTATGCTGAGTCAAGGTAACCAAATGTCAAGCGTACAGGAACTGGATTTAGACAGGGACACGCAGAAACGGCTCAGTGACAAAAATGAATTTCCTAAATATAAAGCAGGCACACGCGCTCAGGCACACGAACACGCAGCCATGTGTCCAGCCTGTGCCGAGTCACAGAGCCTACACCCTGCGAGAACTGCTCATGAAGCTAACAGAAAACTAGCCCTGCCTTTCAATTAGTGACTCTTCAAGTCATTTCCCTGAGGTGTCTAAATGTCGTGCTTTGTCGCAGAATGACCGAGTGGCGTGTGTGGTTTATCCGAGTGACTGTGTCTCAGCTCCGAATGACCCAACCGACCTCGCCCTGTTGACCTCGCCCTGTTGCAAATGCAGACACAGGCGGACACTGGAGAACTGAGGGGTGCAGACGGTTCTCCGTTGTCAAGTCCTCACTGTGTTGAAGGTCAGCAGGTTATTACTAAAGGCCAGCAGGTTATAACCACTCATAACTCTCTTCATTGCCTGTGTATACATCAACCTTCACAGTGTGACCTAAATTATGTCTAAGTTTATACACATCAGTGTGTGGGCAGTGGGGGTATATTATGCTCTATATATGTATGTAAGAGCATGCAACCAACAATTAACCAAATTTAATCTGTACTAAATATGTATGTGAGTAGGATGATGAGTATTACCAATACTTTATGTGAATGAGAGAAGCGTGTTAGTGTTAGTATGTGTGTGTGTGTGTGTGAGATGCAGGAGGGGTAGGAGTGTGCCCCTGAAAAAAGGCAGCAAACACATGCTTAGCTTACATCCTGCCAGCCTGGTGAGGCTCATCTCTGCACGCTTCTTGTCTTTAGCTTTGGGGAACAATGTGGGTAGGAATGTCGTCACACCGGGGGCTAATGCACTTTCCCTCTTAGGTCAAGGCTGGGAATTGGATCGATGTGAGCCAATCGGATTTGCTTTATCCCAGGGTCTCCCAGTGTTCGCTCAATGCAAGCTCGTAATCACCAAATTGGATTAATTATTCCAGTAAAAACAACCGCAGGTGACCGGGTTCTTAAGACGCTCAGCATTTCAACATTCAGACCAAATAACCTGCATTTACCGATACAATTACGCAATTAGGAGCTCGGCTGGAGCGGAACTCGGCTGCCTGTCTCTGGCACACAGTGAAAGGCTTTTCACAGACTCTGTCGTTGGCTTCGTTGCGCACGACCGTCTTTGCACAATGAACCAGATGAAGAGTCAGACACGCGACTCCTCGCCCTCCTGCAGGGAGCTGCCGCAGCGTGCGCGTGGCCTGTGCTCCGCGCTCAGCCTGGAGGCAGGCCAGCCGCGGAGGGCCGCCTGCGCCGTGGTGTCACTCTCAAAGCCGGGCTCCGGCGGTGTGACGAGGCTTTAATGAACTCAGCGATATGCTCCGCTAACGAGGCCCCTTTGTGTCTGCGTGTAATGACGAAAGTCAAGCTCGTTAACCTCTCTCTCTCTCTCTCTCTGCCTTTGAATGGGAGAACAACCACGGATCAGAGGGGGAGAGGAAATCAGATTACAGAAGAAACAACAGTGAGCGCTTTACTTCACTTCCCCCGCCACCCCCCCTCCCCAACCCCATTGCCTCTCTGTGTCTGAGTTAAAACAACCATGTTACTCAATACCCCTCTGTGCTGTATCTGGGTGTTGATGCCAATGCGCTAATAAGTCATTATGAAATCCAGCAAGCCTGGAATTTCAATCCCTCAAATCTCAAACAAGGATTTGAACCAGCATCCAATCACCTGTTATACATCAGAGCCTGATCTGGTGTTAATAGGCCTAAGGCACTGTAAGCCCCAAAAAGCCCTATGGTATGGTTTATTCAGACTGGGTTGGCATTGGGAGGGGCAGTTAAAATTCACAGCTCAGCAGTGGGTGGAAAGCCAACCCTTTTGCACTCATAACTACTCTCAATCATAGGCATAATATCTCTCTATCCCTCCCTTTCTTCCATGTTATTCTCCATCTCTGCTTCTACTTTGGGAATAGTCAGTTTGTGCTTTTTGTACTCTCTTACCTTACCCTGTTATGACAATATCTTTGGGCCAATGGAGCTTTGGTGAACCTTATGAGGTCATTTCTGGCTATGCTTCATCATTCCCCAGTACAGTAGGCAATAC
The DNA here is from genome assembly GCA_019176425.1 of Megalops atlanticus. Classification (NCBI taxonomy): domain Eukaryota; kingdom Metazoa; phylum Chordata; class Actinopteri; order Elopiformes; family Megalopidae; genus Megalops; species Megalops atlanticus. The sequence continues at coordinate 20,108,302 of CM032877.1, read as the reverse complement.
AGTACCACAGCATGCAGTGTGGGATCTCAATTCTGAAGCTTTGAGTCTTGCCTCGACCCATGGGAGCCACTGCCCGGGCGCAAGAAGAAATGAGCAGAACAGGAGGTGCACTCCCATGCTGTGGAGTCATTAACGCTCTAGAGAGAGCATGACTCTGTCTGAAGGCATTTTTCACACTGATGCTTGAATCAATAGCGTGTATGTGTCAAATTAGAGTGCTTTCACAATTAACCCAGTCTACAAAGTTCACAGCCAACACTGTTGAGCAGACAAACCACAACGGAGGGTTAGACATTGTACATATCAGCAGATATTACTGCATATAACACGTAGACATTTTCTTGCATGTATAGATATGTTAGCTCCGACACAGAACACTAGCCTGAGAAGCTTTTTTGATGACCTCCTGACTCTGAATACTGGGCAGTCAGACTTCGCACTGAACTACACAGTTGCATCCTCACAAGTGCTGTGCAAGAACACCATGAAGCGCTAGGCAAGGTGACCATTACCTTAAGGTCCCAATATATTTTCCAAACAGAGCTCATTAAAAGGACAGTCAAGCTAAGTGCTGAATTTTATTGTCTCTCAACACAAGCTAAGCACACTGGGAAATGTCAGTGTTGAGTATTGGGCACATGTGAACTGATCTTTCTCACTGCCGTCTCAAAAAGGAAGTCCTTAAAATGAAGAGACTCACACAAATCGGTAAAAAGTAAGTACAGAAAGGTCCAGTCAAAATAAGTTGGCTAAAATCGTTTCTCTAACTGTCTTTTCTCTTGTAATGCCATTCAATTACAGTCGTAAATTATTTTCAGTGAATTTAGAGTGATGGTCGGTGAAGCGAGCACTGAACGTCTCAGTTGTCTTTGAGACAAGTGAACATTTTCCTTGTTCCAGTGCGCTGGATCAGTCCGTCCCTCCCTTGAAATAAGACACATCACTTCAAATTGAATAAAGCGTGCCTTTGAAATTCGGAAAATGAATACTGGAAAAACATATTCATTACGGTTTAACAAAATCAAGGCACTTATGACTCCTTGCAATCCTTGCAACAAGTATGCGTGGAGTACTAACCGCCAGAAGAATTTTTTTTGCCAGCAGTAACTTTTTCCCTCATTCGTCAGTTTAGAATGGAATGTTCTATCCCGTTTTCAGCCACAACATGTGTAAACAACTGATGAAATGCTGGAACTGCCTGCGTCAGAGCTGTGCTGTCAGATGAACGAAGAGTAAAATGTTACAAGAAGCCATGACAGAGGTTAACGAGCTTTGATTTTGGCCATAAACAGATTCAAATATACGAGAAACTTGGGAACAAAAAAAAATGAAGTTTGATGAAAATTAGTTTAAAATACCAAAGGCAAAGAAGACTGACAACTTTCTGACTCACTTCGGATGGGAAAAATCGCGAGAATTGGTACAAGCAGTTCCTTGTTAGGGAGCGCAAATTAAACTTGACTCGCCCAGAGCTTGATATTTCACGTATCCAGATGATGGCAGCCATCGCCTTAAGTCATCTCCTTAATATAAAACACTTGCATTTATTACACAAACATGTCAACTGTAACATTATAATACGAGCTAGGCCTAAATGATAATTCTAGCGACAATTGCAACATAATTCGAGCTACTATAGGCTATACTTTGGTGTATTTGGTGAATTCTTGTTACCTCGTTCCAACACGTTACAGTCTGCACGTTTCAATATATTCGATTAAGATATTTTTGTTTAATTTAATGAATATTTCACAACAAAATGTGCCTTATTTTATAGTCCGCAATCAAACCGTTATTTTCTTCAATGACACCAGTCACACAACATAACACAAGTAATTCTTTGGTTACAATTTACTGAATTTGTGCCACTCACTTGTCTCTGCTACCAACCAGGTAAAACACAACAGTCACACCTGCTTGTTAAGCATCAATGTAATTACAGTTGCGTAGCGTTCTTTATTGTGACAATAAAGTTTGTTATAAAATTAAATGAACTTACAAGAGTTAATGACAATCCGTTAAGTGCAAAGTAAAAAGTTGGAGTATGAACTTTGACGGGCAACACAACACCAGCATCTGAGCTATTTCAAAGGCTCATCCATGCTGTGCGGTCAGTTAGATACCTGAGGACTGGGGACATGTCTCGTCAGCCTGCTTCTGTGAGAACACTGTCATTTTTAAGGAAGGGGGGTGATAGTTTTTTCTTTTTTTTTTTTTACCTACCTTATCAAGTCTAAAAAGGAGTCCACAACTTCTTTGGATTGTGGTACCCCACCGCCCATCCCAGAGACAATTGGTTTGGAGCCAGAGACATATCCAGGTTTAATGATGTAAGCCATGACAACGCCGATAGCTGACGCAATCAGTGTGGTCACCGAGAAGAAGAGCATCGCCCAGCCGCCAAGTTTGCCCAAGGCTTTGGGATCGATGCTGGCCGCTCCGGACACAAGACTACACACGACCAAGGGAATGATGATCATTTTCAGCAAGCGAATGAGCAGCTCGCCCGGGAAGCCAAAGTGGGCAATTTGCGTTTTGTTCAGTTCAGCGCTGCGCACCCCGAGTCCGATAAAGACGCCGATTATGACTCCGGCCACGGTCAGGATTACCAGGACATTGGCCCGTAAAATCTTCTTCACTTTCTCTGAGAGCGGTACTTCGGTTTTCTTCGGATGGCCAGCCAAACCGTTGACCAGCGGGAGTTCGTGCGCCTCACCATTTGCCGTCTTCACTTCGTCCTCCATCGCTATTCTTTGTGCTATGGTGATTTCAGTATATAATACTGCAGATTAAAAACAAAATCCTCTTTAAAGTTTTTAACTACAAGCCTTAAAAGTGCACAGTCTTTGGGAAGTTTTCTTTAGTTCGTGAGCGACGCCTGCACTGCCCACGTGTGCGTATAACTGGTGATTCCTCCTTTCGCGCGGTTGGAGCGACTCTATAAAGGTCCAGGGTGCCCTTACATCATCTTCATGTGTGACGTAACTGCCTGTCTGTCTCTCTGTCTGAGAGGGCGGTGCACATTTCCTTGTGAATGCTGGTAACACTATGATTCATTAACTTTACTATTAATAAAATGGCTAATGTTTAGCACATAACATTTACACAAAAGTATATTTTATATAATATATATGATAATTGATATGATAGTATATAATATATGGTAAATGATAACATATGGAATTATCATACCAAGAGACCCTTCGATTAATGGAAAAAAACACATTAAGATAGCGGAAATAATTTAAGCACACCATGAAATGCAATTATTTGCCCCATTAAAACTCTTAAATGAACGAAGCCCAGAAAAATTACTTATTACTTGCTTTCATCGTTTTAACCGTTACTGTACATATGATGTAATCTTTGTACAGAATTACATACTGTAATACCAAAGACCACCCCTGGAGGTTGCCTGAGTCAACATGGTAGGCTACTCGTGTAAGACAAGAGATAGTGACGTTTTTACAGGACTGTGGGAGGAAGGGGCTGTTTGAAACCACACATGAACTACACTTCTTTGCTGTCAAGCATCGCAGAACATGTCATATGCAATTAAAAAAATAAATCTGCATATACTGTCATGCCAAGAGAGGATTCGGCGCACTAGAACACCAAAGATAGTTGCCCACAATTAGACCTGCAGACACTCTCACAAACACACAGCCGGCTGTTAAATCTCCTCACTGCATTAAAAGTGTTCTGCTAAACTTTAACTTTGAAATGGCTACTCAGTGACTGTCATAATTAATTCTGTAGGAGAACAACTGCTGACCTTACCACGCGAGTTTCAGACTTATCCTCAACCCAGTTTAGATTTAACCTCATTGGGTATCTGGACATCCAGTATAATGTTGTGTTGTTTTCTAAAGGTTCTTGTGTTCTTGCTGATTGCCCGGAGAACCCAGTCATGTTGAGAGAGTGGCTAGTCTGCCAATGTCTTGAAGGTAGCTTCTCCTTTCCTTCTCAGAGACTCAAATTCTTTGAAATGAATGCTGATTCTGCTCTTTTTTCCCCCAATGGCATTATGCTGTTTCACCATTTCCTAACCAATTCTTGCCGTGGCCATGACATATCCTAAATGCAACCTCTCTCTCTTCACACTCATAAATGTCCTACCTGCTCCAAGATATACAATCTAAGGTTATGCTTCCCCCACAAAGGTGTTGTTTGACTCTATTGGCATCACCTGTGACCTTCAGCTGTCAGCGGTCCAACAGTTTTGATTGAAGATTGGCTTCCTTCCCATGATGCTTCCTTCAGTAAAGTACCATGCTGTTAGCAGTTAACCTTCTGTGTGCTTTGCTTCACCTGAGTGTCTGATTGGCTGTTGCCCTGTCAATCACATACGCTTTGGGGAAGGCAGAAAGGGGCATGGCTTTGTGATGTTGCATTATAAATGTTATTTTGCAACCTTATGTGAAAACAAGAAAACCAAAGCGTAAAAGTATAGCTGAGTAAAGCCCTATTGCTGAACCATGAATTTCTAATTCATGACTCAGTATGCCAAACCGAAATAGGGTGACCTTTTCCAGACTGAGATGTAAGGATCTCATACTGTATCTGTGTTGGGCAACCTATTCTCATGAAATCATGAAATCAACTTTGGCCAGACTGCCCATACAGTCAAATGCAGTAGCTTTTACACCACTCTTTGTCATCTCTGTCTCATTGTAAGAGTATGGCAGCAGCACATCCATGATCTGAATTGACATTCACCAAGAGAATGGCAAAAACATAGGAAATAAGACAACTCTGATCATATTTAGTCTAGACCTAGAGTTTACCATATGTCTGTAGTGTGATCTATGACATCTTAGCTTGTGCTAGTCTATGGCAAATCATCAATGCAATGCTTTTCTAGGGTTAGTTGAATCCCACAATGTTATGATTGCAATTAAACCAAGCAGCAATAAAACCAACAACATGTTGACAATGTGTCCTTGTTTGTGTGCCTGTTTGCATGCGTGCGTGTGTGTGTCAAATACAAGAAGAGGACAACAGCCAATCAGATGAGTCCTTTCCACCTCCTCCCTGCACATTCCTTTGTTGTCTGAAATATCCTTGTTTTTTTGTCTGTCCATGGCCAGGTTGGTCCAAGCAAGGAGACTGTTCTCCCTGAAAAACTGAGTAGGTGTCACTCCACTCTATCTGCCAGCAATGCAATGCAGGCCAATGTGTATAGTGCTATCTCGCTACTTGAAAAATAAAATGCATAGATTACACCCTCTTATTGACTGTAAATGTATAGGGAACACAGCCTGAAGGTACTGTTGGATGAAGCACATGCTATAAAAGCAAATATGTGTGATCTGGGAACACTTTTGTGGGAATGCTGTGAACACAATGTTCTGGAACAGCATGGTTTTAATCCTCTAGAATGCACCCATCGCTCCTGAGACTTTCCACTGCATGGTTATTTATCAATTCCATGTGTGCCCCCCAACCCCTCAACACATGGCATTCTCAGTACTGTGTACTGAAGTAATGGTTTGGCCATGTAATAAGAATGTTGGGAGGACATTGTGTGTTGTGGAAAGTTGGCAGACCACAATGAATTTTTCCCAAACTGTGCTGCTCCATGAAGGGGCATGGTATATGACTCTCAGGCAGGTGCTGGGGTCCAACATTGTCAGCACCAGCAACCCCTACCATCGTCCTTGCTAATGATTGACATCTTGCATGCTGTGAATGCTGCCACATGATGGTGGCCCTTCGCCTACCCCAGACCAGATCACAGATCACAAAACATTCACATTAACACATTGCCCGTCACAGTATTTTTTTTAATTATAGGCTGAGCCATTGGCTGGACTGTTATTGTGGCTGTCTGAGACATAACACAGCTGCCACTTGCTACAAATTCACCATGTCTGACTGGCTGCTAGGTTAGAGATTGAGTGCATGGCTCTAATGTCACACAAATCATGCAGTCAAATTTCATAACATTTTGCTTTACTTTCAGTCAAGGTCATACTTGTGAGATAAAAAAATCCAACTGTATGCAGGTCTCCCATCGAAAAAATGTATCAGGTTGTCATTTTGCCTGTTGAATATGGCTATTGCAGTACAATCTGGGAGCCAAACTTTGGCCAAAAGCCTGTGCCACACCACAAGTATTTATCATTTTAAGGCCATGGCATGCACCAATGCATTCAACCACACACACTTGATCTGCATAGTAAACTAACAATGCAAATATCCTTGCATTACTGGAAAGAACATAATGCAACAATCTGTAGTCTAAATGCGTGTCTGTGGGCAAGGCAAGGTGGTGAAGCAGGCTCTAAGGCTGTGTGTGTGGGGGGGGGGGTATGTGGGGCGTTTAGAAACAGAAGGTATTGTTCATTGTTCTCTACCTGGCACCAATTCTCTCTCTCCCATTCATTCATATATACAAGGCACATATTAACAAAGAGGGCTTGTTTTGGGGATGGAGGGGAAATGGAGATGGAAATGTGCGCTTTCAATCTGATGACATCTCAATGTATTTTGTGTTAGCTAGCCTACACATTCGCATTGTGAAACAGCTAGCACTAGCAGGCTGTCGAAATTATAACAGCTAATGACTCACTGTGGTGTCCTCGCCATGTTCATTCTGTAGTATAACACTCTCTGTTCATCCCCCAGGGCAATGAGGGAGCATTGTGTATCAGAACCAGCAATCAATTGAAGTGATTATATGTTCAATAATTGGAACATTAAGTAACTAAGTCATTAATTGCAGGTATCGGATGCGAGCTGTAATTAAGAGCTGTGAGAGATACGGTAATTGCAGGGCCACTGGGGACGCTCCCTCTGCCTCAGACAACAACTGTGAAAGATTGTCCAGCCCAGCTGATTAGTGCAAGGTATCAGTAATGCCTATTGCACAAGTGACCAAATTAACCCAGATTTAGCTCTTTGAATTGCCCTTAGGAGGATTTTATGAATTTACTATGATTCTCGGTGAAATTCAGTGTGTGGGTTTATGCGCTACAAGTGTGAGTGAATAATAAGCTATCTGAAAATTTTTACAGATCTGTGTTTGGCATTGGATATTACAAGCAGCAAGACACTGCCAACAGCCAATGAAAAATGATTAGTTCACTGTCATGTGTCTAAGAAAAAATTGTTGTCTTTATATGTCATTGGTGCTTCAGAGCCACAGCAAAATGCAGTGAGAGAGATACAGGATAAGAAAGATACAAATCCAAGGAGATGAGCGCCAGGTTAAAAAAACATGGTGGATGAAGGCAAAAATGAGAAACTTATTGAATGGTGGTAAGAAGATGAGGGTTTATTTAATCTGTCTGCAAACTTACCACTGCAACAATGGAAACACATTATGTGGAAAGACAGACCAGCAGCTTGAAACAGCTCATGACTTTTTGTACCCTGGAGTTATAATAAGTGCTTTGCAGCTATATAGGACCGAATCAGTGGGCGGAACCACGTGGCTTCATGATCGTTGATGTAGCCTGGGGTGGTGGCCCATGCAACAGTGCTATTGCCTGAAAAACCGGTGAACCAGAATCAACTTCCCTGCAGTGGCCATTTCACAATGCACAATGGGTTTCCGAGCAGCAGGGTTGCTTGCGAAGTTCCAAAAATCAAAATATTCATACTAAGCTTAAATGAAAGGAAAAGAAGAAGTGACCCATGGGAACTTGGGACATTGAACATCTCTGATGCAACATGTACAGTAAGGTTTTATGCTCAGGCCAAGGTCAGATCAACTCTTGAAGGCTCCATAGAGGTCTTCAGGGTTTTACAAAGAACCTCAGTAGAGGAAATACTTGACGACACGTTAAAATGTGTTAATTTATCATGGTTTCTGTTGAGTCACATGTTGACATCTGTTACGTTATTATTGTTGCTCTTCAGTCACATATTGTCATGTGTTACTTGGCATGGTTTCTGGATAGATAGGTTTGTGGAAACACACTGAGATCTGAACTGAAGATCAAGCAGCCTGAGTCCAGTTTGTTAGCTGTTATTCCATAGCATTTTGCTTGAAATTGTCACCAGTTTATTTCAGCAGTATACCAGGAAGGACTACAGATCTGTGTATTGATTACTTTATATGTACTTGCCCGGGGCCTGTGATCTATATATCCATAGCAAAGCATTTGACACGATATGGATTTCTGTACAACTCCTCATACCTCAGGGCATGTTCTAACTCACACTGCAAAAATAATGTGAATCTGTGCCCTGGAGGAATTTGTCACACAAACATCATTATCTAGGATATTATTAGTTCTAAACCTAAACCCCAAGATCATCACAGTCTCAGTATGACTGAGAGATGACTGTCTTTCTTGTGATTGGCACTGAGTGTATGTGTCAGTGTGTTTGCACTGTTTACTGGTCTGCAGGACACCTCTGGTCTACCCCCATCCAGCTAGAAAGAGGCACTATGCTCAACGTTATCTGAAAATATACTGAGACGGTTAATCCCACACCCCATCAGTGTTGCTCAGTGTAGGTCTCAAGCCTTACACTGAGAAAATGTACATTTCCAAGTGATATTTTTGTACGTCACTTTTGTACGTCGCTTTGGATAAAAGCGTCTGCCAAATGAATAAATGTAAATGTAAATGTAAATGATATAAACAGTGAAGTATGATTCACTTTTTCCATAAGAAGAGCATGAAACTGCAGTCTTCCTGTTTCTCTGTCTTTCTCGCTAATTCTGGCGGCAGTGTGAAAAATTGTCAACGTTTGGAGAAAACAGCTCTATGCACATTTAGAGGGTAGGCACAGTGAAGGTAAATGGTGAGCTGTCAAGGGCACCGTTTCGATTAAATAAAACACATCCAGGCCTCCGAAGGGGCTCAGTTCAACTTGAGAACAGGCTGAGACCATGTCATCTGTTGCCAACAACCAGGATCTCACAATGGTGAAAAAAACTGGTTTCATTCTTCCGGGACAGGGGTGGGCAGGTCAGCCAGGGATTCCTCATCCCACCACCCACACACACCCCAAGATTCATAAGGCAGCTGCGAGGAGTTCTCACTTCACTGTGGCGCACTATGTAATGGTGGTGTGTTGACTGTGCGTGAGTGTTGCGCAGTGAACCAAGTCTATTGTGACACTTACGATTTCAAAACAGCGTCGTATTAAGGGGGAAAAGCATTACAAATACATAAAGAAATAAAATACGTCCCCACATCGTTATCACTGCTTGCTTTCCTGCCTACCTCTCTCTATCCCTCTCTCACTCTCTCTTCATTTCTCTCCCTCTCCCCCCTCTTTCTGACTTTCACGTGGGATTCTTCTAAAGAGAACTTGTCTGTCTGTGAGCCATAGCGTGGTTTGAAATTCTTGGCAAACGCTTCCAACTGACACACAAAAACACCATTGATCCCACCTCGTGCTCTCAAAGACCAAGTCATTTCATTCCAGGCCCCGAGTGGACTCCTGCACAACTTTGTTTGTGACTGTTTTGTAGCATGGACTCATGGAGCAAGAAAGGGCCAGAATTCAGTGCGATGCAGTATGTGGTTTACGATGATAAGGTGTTCCAGCCACATATTCATAATGCTTACCTCTGAATTTCTCTCCACTTTGTTCATATCTGTGAATTAATTTTATAATGCAGGGTGTGAGTGTGGCTCAAAACCTGTGTCAAATAGTTTGAGAATGAATGACCAACATTTGTTAACTGCTCATTCATAAATTCAAGACTGGTGCAGGCATGCACGAGCACACCAAGAGCAGCTGCAATAATGGTACATCCACTCCTGCCAGCTCACTACCATAACTCACGCTGCGCACAGACACAGCACATTGTGAGGACAAAAAATACCAGATGCAATGATAACCTGCAGAAAGCACACAGGCTGGAGGAACGCAGCGCATTGCATAAACTGAAAGGATAGCCAGTAAAATGGGTGTGTATGGGGCATAGCACATGGAGGGGAACATGATCCCTCCACAGGAAGTAGCCTGGGAGCACGTGTCCGCATGAACTACGCTGCGCTAATGAAACACACAGTGTCCAGTGATTGGCTGAGAGAAGCTCGCCCACTCTGACACAAGATGTCTCTCCCCTGGTGTCTCTCCCCTGGTGTAAATCAAATTACTTAACATACTTCCTGAGCCAAAAAATACCCACCCCGCAACGTTCCCTTGCTCCCTCTCCTGAACAAATATCTGTTTCCTCAAATGGTCCTCCAGGTCAAATTTATTATTGCTATTAATTATTTTCTGACAGAAAACTTTAAACATTTGTTGAACATAGTTTACAAAGTTAATGACACTGACTTTGTGAGTTTTGTAAGCAATCATTGTTTTAGTAGGCAGCTATCTTCATGCTAACCTGTTCAAAACAAGCAAACACCTCATGTACACCACTGTGTTGGAAATACATGTTTCTAGCCAAAAGACAAATACATTTCTTCCACATATTTAGACAAATCCATTGTCCTGACAGTACTGAAGAATGTGGTGCAACTACTGCTGACCTTGCAGCTGTAATATTTACATTTTATCTTCAGACAAAGATTATTGAGAAATAAATGCAAATATAGACAATCCATACTGTGGAACTTTGTCAAGCCTCTGGATATCGGTTTGATGTACAGACACATCTGAGATGGTTTGCTATAAAGGATTCATTTGATGGATTTGTGTTGCCATCTTTAGCATGAGGTGAAATCCTGTGCTTCTTTGTTGAATGCTAAAGATCTATGAAATTCAAAAGTTCTAAATTAGGAATGTCGAAATTCTACTTTTTTTTCCAAATGTTTTCATTGGAAAAAATACAATTTAAATGTATAACTCAGAATTTAAATGTTTAAGGACTGAAATTTTCAAATGTATGTATGTACTAAAGTGAGGATTATGTTTGAGGTGGTCATCACAGGGTATTGGAAACAGGATTTAGTTCCTTGTCCATAACAGCTGAGGAAAATAATAGTCCATTGATAAGAAAGTCATGAAGTTGAGGTTTACCTCCATCATTAACTCCTTAATTCACTCTTGCTTAAGTAACTACTGTAGCTACTGAACAACTTGTCACCAAGTAAGAATCACCCAGATCCACTCATCTGGTCTGACAAACAGCTATATGTGGAAATGAACCCAGGAAGTAGTCACACATCTATTTTCTCAGAACTATTTTCATGACCAGTTGCCATACACAGTAAACTTGAAGTGCTAAACTCCTGCTTCAAAGTCACTTATAGTTAATACCCTATATCATCCTTTCCTCACACTGTTCCATTCATCTGAATGAGTTTTTTTTTCATTTTGAAAGGAATTACATTTAAACTAAAGCTGTCAAACTCCTGGAGAACTTTGCACCAGATTTTGTTCCAGCCAGTTCCTTAGCTCAACCTTGTTCAGGCTTGGCTCATTTATTCAATCCATCAACCAAAAAAAAAAAGAATACAGTAAAATATTTTGAAACGTGTAGTATTATCAACAAAAAAACCTAAAAAAGGGCCCCTTAACCCAGAAAAAAAAAAAAACTGTAAACAGTAACCGGAGTGCAGACATCAGAGCAAAACAATGACATGAAGAAATACTAGCTTCCACTGGTTTAAGCATTCAGGAGAAAGCATAAATATCTACCATATGAGCAATGTCTAAGCTTTATGTATTCAACATCGTTGACACCCACGCCCTCAGAGAGGAGTCTCAGAGGATATTGGCAAAGAAACAGGGGAGGGTGTCTGCGGGGTGATGCGCAGCAGCAAACACAGACCGTAAGGCGCCAGCCTGGTTACCGGGGACACTGGGTAATACCGTGACAGTTTTGGCAGGAATGGCAGTAACATTCACTTCAAACTCCCACTCCGTTGACATCTCACCTTGCGGATCACAATCCTGCAGAACAACAGAAAACTTATTGTGGGAAACAAGGAAGTACTGAGTAACAGTTGGACCCCAGAGGCAGAGAGTGAATTTTTCACCCTTGGATCGTAGGGAAGCTTGGTTTTACATAAGACTGGCTCCCTCTCAGTTGCTGGGTAAAAAAGACTCACCATTAAATATGTTTCCCTGATACATTTTACAGCTGCTGCATGGCTGGTGATGGACAGAGGCCAGTGAATGCCGCGCGAGATTCCTCAGTCCCGCAGGAACGTCAGCATGCATGGCCTCTCATGGCTGGGTTGGCGGGGAGTGTACATGCAGTACAGACATGACCCAATCTGTCACTGGGGGTGCATGGGGGAGAGATGGGGCACTCCTTCAAAAGCTCAAAGCTCCTCCCCTCCTTCGCTCAAGGTAGGCTGGAAGGTGTCCGTCATCCACTCAGAATAAGCCGGATCTGTATGTAAAGCGTAAATTCGCTCACATGATCCTTCGCACTCACCCACACCTGCTCACTGACAGAAATATGTGGTGTGGTTGTCACGACATGTGCTATTGATACAGCAGGAGTAGTTGCATCAACAGAAGCGCCAGAATAGAATCACGGTTGTCACCATGGCCGTCACATGGAGTGACCTCATGTGAGAAGCACATGAGACAGTTTGTAATAACCTCACTCACTGTCATGGAACACAATGCATCTATAGTAGGTTACATTGATTTACGCACTGGTCATCTCAAGACTGGACTACTGCAATGCTCTTTTGGCCAGCCTACCTGGATGCACTAATAAACCTTTGCAGTTGATACAGAACAAAGCTGCACGTCTGGTTTTCAACCAACCAAAAAGGGCTCATGTTACACCCCTCTTAGTCTCTCTCCACTGGCTCCCTGTAGCTGCCCGCATCATGTTCAAGGCCTTGATGCTCATGTATTAATTATGCAGAAGTTAAAAAATGAGTTATTTTGATGACAGCGTCAGGGTGATTATCTCCACATAGCCTGTTGCTTGAATAGCTCAGGACACTGTGTTCTGCATGTCCTTGGGTTTTTCCTAAACCGATCTGCCCTAAGTAATAAGTAATAAATAATAAGCCTAGTAAATGAGTAATAACGTAGAAAGTGGGATTAGAGATGAGGAGCACACGCACTGCTACCAGGGTCTGGCAGGGTTACAGGAAAGATTCCCAGAAATGTTTTGCAGTCTAGCTCTCACTGACGGGCAAAGGACAAAAAACAATCAAGGTCCCAGAGAAGACAGGCAAATGGAAAAGCTAGGAGAGAAGAGGGGAGATATATATATATATATATATTGAAGATGTGACATTTTGTCTCTATGACACTGTTTGTTTGGCTTTATCAGAGATAAGATGGGGGATAAGAAATGCACAGAGCGGATTGTGTACTTCTATAAAGGGCCTATGTGTTGCTAGCAGAGTCAGAGGGGGAGGGTGTAGACTGAAGAGGGAGAGGTTGTCTGTGCAACCATTGCCTCGCAGTTTTGAGTTTGCCTCCAAGCTTTCAAGATCTGGGAACCACAGTCCAAGCACCAACTGCTCGTCTCCATTTCCTGCGCTCATTAAGGCCAAAAGTTCAATCCCCAGAACAGAACATGTAAAAGGTTCAACAGGCATGCTTCAGTAATGCCCATTGATTCTTGCATCACTTTGTAAAAGTAGGTTAGTCATTACCAAAGAAGCCTTTCGCTGGAACTTTAACACCCGCAATACATTCTGGCCTATATTGCTTTAATCTCTGTTTCCACAGCCCTGATGTCTAGCCACTTCAGTCTGCCCCTCTGAAAAAAAGATTGATTAGATTTGGTCCTTCTTTTTCTCACTGTAACTAAAATTTTTTAATGTAAATGGTTTTGCAAAGAGTCTTTAAAAAGTCCTAAAAACTTCCTTTAATAATCTGAACAGAGGGTTCAATCTAAAACCATCATACAAAAGGTCTTCGACAGGAAAGAACACAGGCAATGTGGATCTAGACTTTGGTTTAAAACAAAAAAATTATTTTCAAAACCATGAACAACCATTATCTGAGGGAGAGAGAGAGAGAGTAAAAGACTGGGGAAGGGGGAAGGGTGAATGAGTATAATAACGAAACTAAAATACACACGGCTTGTGTTCTGTATGGGGGCTACAGGTGGCAGGCTGGTTGGGGAAAGACAGCCGGTTTAATCCGGCTGGTGTAAGCCCTTGCAGAATTACAACATCAGGCTTGGAGATGGCCGAGGGAATGTGACTGAGAAAGACACATCTATATTTAACCATAATTATATATCCAGACCTGTTTTTCCTCTCTGATGTTCTGTTCTTTTTGGCATTGAGGTTAGCTCTAAATGGATTGGAATTGTATTGACACAAATGACCTCTTTGTGACAACAAGGCCTCTCTTTTCTACCCATAATGAATGCTCTAAATACACGGTTTATCAAAAAGCAAAAATAAGACCAGAAGGCAGAGATATTTAATGTTTAAAGTTGAACAAAGGAAAGAAAACCAGAAGTGAGATAATGAAGAGAGTAAGAATGAAAGAGAGGGGGAGGATGTATCGAGAGCTAACAATTCTGAAAGAGGAAAAGAGGGCTGAACATCTCACCTGCAGGTGCGACCCAGCAGATTTCATCATCTCAGCCTGATGCAAGCCATTGGCCAGCTTACAGAGGGCTAACTGCTAAGAGCACACCACTCAAGACCAATTTACGAACATCAAAGGCAATGCAAGCACTCCACATCCCAGCAACATTTGTGTAAAGAAATCATGTTCATTTATTTGGAGGCAGAACTGATGGTATAAGATATATGTGCTGCTCTTGATGTTTTTTACATGACTTGTTATATGATAAGCTATATTATGACATATTGTATGACACAATATGATATTTTGTGATACAGCATGAGTGATATCAGTTTTACCAAGAACATAAAATGTTAAGAGCTGACTCCTCTGTAAATAGTCTGAATATACTCTCCACAGAGAGATTTCACATGAGGTGGGAAAATGTTGGGTGAATGGAGGACCAACACCAGGCTTCACCGATCACACTCAGTCTTGTGTGTAATTGTGCGACCCGCCAGGAGGAAAAGGGAGAGCTGAACATGCCCCCACCCTAACCCTCATCAAGCCCTTTGCTTCTCCTGTTACATTTTCATTGCTTCCTTTTTTAATCAAATCTGAAAATGGAAACTTCTCCAGGAATAAATGTCCTAAACAGACGCACACACCCATCTCTATGCACGTCAGCAGCAAACCTCGCAGCCATGCAGACTGCAACCTGATCTCCGGTCTGGCCCTGCCCTCCAATATACACAAGTTAGGGAACACCCCCACAGAAGCTGTTCAGTATCCATGCTGAACTCAAAGTGCAACAGAGGATCTTCCACACATCCTAATGTTTTCAGTGCTTTTTTCAAGCCAAAGGTAGACTGAGAAAGGAGCAGTAGGAGCTACACACTGGTGCATCTCCCTCCCATTAAGGCATAGTGAAACGGAAGGAAAATGTGGTCCAACATGGTCCATGCAAGCTGAAACAGCATGCTTCATGAAATCATGATGAAAAAATCAATTTAAAACAACTTATATTCTGGAATATATGTATGTGATTCACATGTATATTACCTTATGATATTGTATGAACTATTGATATACTGTATTTTGAAATTAACTATTTGTTTTTTACTTACATAAAAATAGTTTTTAGAATTTATATTTTGTATTTTATATCTACACATTTTTAACAGATATTTTCAGCCAGTAGAGGGTTACACAAGCCCGTGATTAAAAGAGTCACTGTGACTAGCAGAAAATGGCAAGACAACCGCACGAACATGATACAAGAAGTCTTTTTGATATCCTAGGACAACCACCTGTTTCCTCACAGGCTTTTCTACATACAAAGGAGCTAACTCACCTGTCCCTTTTCATTCTGGGCCAAGCTAAGATGGCAAAACACCTGAGCAGGAAAGTAAAAAAAAGTGTGGTATGAATAAAATCATAATTATTTGGATTTTAAAGTCAATAAGATCAACAAGATGACAAGTTTAAATTAATAAAGATGCTGACTGTTAAAGCAGTGCTGTGTATTTGTCAGGATTTCTATCTGATCTGAACTGCTAGCACTGATGCAACAATCATGTATGTATCCTTCCCTCATGTTGTACTGTTGACTTGATCTTGTGCTGCACAATTGGTTCTGTAATTTTTTGTCAGTTAATTGCTTGATGAGTGAATTCTTTGATTAAAGCTCATTGAAAAATTCAAAATAGTTGTTCTTTCCTCATCATCTGATTGAATTTATCATTTTTTTAAAAACAGTAGAGCACTGATAACAACACGAAAGTGAGGGGAAAAAGCAGGAAAACCACAAATGAGAACAATATGGCCAGGACGTGTAGTGGGTGTGAAAATGCTTGGTATAGGCTAATAACTCACAACCTCATGCTCAGCTTATTGAAAGTTACTGACATGTGGTGTACCAATTGCCATCTGCTTTGTACTGGAAGATGAAACCATGTTTAAACATTGACCTGAATGTGTACAGTATGCAGGGAGCAGGGGCAGTATTATGGAGTCCAGAGGGAAGATGTTAGGGTGAATAAGCAATTCACATTTATTGCATTTCACATTTAAAAACTAGCAGCGGTAGCAGCTAGGTGTGATTTTTTAGCTTCATCTGATTTATGTGCACACAACCCAACCAGAATTTGATCACTGTGCATGTCTGTGACATCATGTTTTCCTATATATGTCACTTTGGTAATGGTGCAAAGGGTGTGGCTTGCACAAAGAATCCACCCAAAATCTTGAAGGTAAAATGGGGTTTGTGAGATTACAGTACATGACTGCAGAAGTTGGCAGCGGTATGGAATAACACAGCATGTGCCTGGATGCGTGTAAGCTTACAGACATCTGCAGATGAAATAAAACTACTCCAGGAAGTGAGAGCAGAAACCGCACCATCCCTCCTGCTCTGCTCTCCTAGATAGCAGCACCCTTCACGGAACACATGAGTATGCAAGAGGAACAAAGCTTATTACAGTTACACAGACGTATGGGAGCCACAGGAGACGGGTGCACAGTCATGCACAGATACACTCATCCACACTGGCAAACAGAAACACACAAATCTACACACACACACACACACACACACACACACAACAATGACATTAAAACACAAGATACTTTGGCTACAGTTTACAAGTAGAGGAACAGGAAGGGAACAGCAGCCGAACAGGAGCATGGGTGAGTGGAGCACATGGTTTGATGCACCACACTATCCGCCTGCAGTGCAAAAGCAAACCGGAGCTCGCCATCACACTGAGACTGTGTGTGCTACGATACCCTCTAGTGGCTCGTAGGGAAACTGCATTTTTAACGTAACGGCGTGACCTGGTCCATGCACAAGCCAGACTGCGGAGACAGTACGAGAAGGATGGGCAATCTGGAGCACCTGGGTTTTGAGCTGCTATTTACACAATTCGATCGCAACATTCGATTGCGACACAAAATGAATTTAAGTGACCTGGAGGTGTCCCGCATTTTACCGAAAGCACACGGTCCCCTGTAGCAGTTCAGCGTTATATCTGACCAAATTGAGTAAGAAACTCATATGGTACAAAACTAAGAAAAATCATCTCCCACCTTGGAGTCAATATTTAATTATTTTTAGGTGGGAGTTGATCTGCAATAGTCTCAATTTAAATCCTCCTTTGGAAGCTCCACTGTTGACAGAGGTTTTACAATAAGTTTTAAGTAAGAGTGGCCATGAAGAAGCACATTTCTGAAATGGTGTTCACAAGGTTTTATAAAAATAGTCTCAGACTTTGCTTCCAGGAAAGGTATGTTTAGACATTCAAAAGTGTGCCATGTTTTTGGACAGACTTGAAAAGGCAGAATGGGTGACCTCATGAAGACAACCTACAGATTTTTATGAAAGGCATTCTGTCAAAACAGCAACCCATTATATTTTGGTACAACAATTCTTAGTCCTCCATATTCAAATAGGTTCCATGATGTATGTGATACATTAATCCACTTACGATTTTTAATAATACAAAGAGACTTCTTGTATCAGCATGTCTCAAAAAATTGAACAGACCACTTACCTTAAAACAGCAGTTTGGAATCATTATCCTCTGTAACATATTGTGCAGACTCCGAAAGCAGAATAAAGGGTTCCAGCTGGTCAATCTTACACTCAAGGGCACAATATAAAATTGCAGCACTGGCACCTGGCCCTTGTAGTGTAATTCAAATCTGTTGTCTGTTATCTGTTAAGACTTATTGACTTTGTTTATTGATATGAAAGGAAAATGACCTGCCCAAGATATCTCTATTACAGCCTAAATATCCCACTCATTCATAGTGGCATGTACAGTACCTTTTATATGAAATATTCCATTGCAGGAAAAACTGCTTGTTTGCATTGGTTCCCAGCAGGGGATATACAAATACACTGATCTTTCTAGTACCGGAATAGGCTCTCAGTGGAGACAGATGATTAGATTAGGTCATTCATATATAATCCAGATTTGTGTATCTGTGCAGTGCCTGCTCTGTGGAGATGTTTATGGAAGAGAAGACTGACCTTTGAGACAGCCAGTGGTAGCATGAGGTATCATTTGGTTATCACGTCACTCCACCAATTATAGAAAGTGCATCTGGGAAATCAGTAAAAAGAGCATAATTTTACCATTAGTCCTTGTATTAGTAGTGGTGTACCAGTGTCTAGCTAAGTATTTTTAAATGCAGTTTAGAGTTAAGTTTATTTATTTGAACAGGAGATTGGTTATGTCTTGTCATGCTCCCTATTGGCCAGCAGGGGGAAATAAAGCATTTCAATCCTAAATCTGCCTCACAAGCTATAACCTTGTATGACCTACCAATAACTGCAGTCACAATGGGCAGGGTAGGCAATACTTCTCCATGAAAGAGTCATAGCTTTTTTTCTAATATAGCTGCAATGGACAAATGGTTGTTTTTACCCATAATCATAACTTTTTTGTGCACATTTTTGTTTGATTTGTTGATTATGTGAAAATGAAGCTTGCTTTTATCTCGTCTACAGTAGACTATCGCAGTGTTCATTTCACAGCAGGGCCGCAGCTTGTCCAGAATACAGCATTGCATTGCATTGCAGGATGCTGGCTAGAGCAAAAAAAGGGACACACTGCCATACTCGCGCCCCTAAACTTTTGAGGGTTGCTTTAAAGTTTGTTTACTTCTTTTTAAGAGGCATAAAACGGAATGGCACCACACCGTGTACCCGAAGAGCTCGTTCCATACGAGCCAAAGCCAGCACTCAGATCCAGTGATGCTAGTTCACTCTGCATTCCAAGTGTGACCCCAAACAATGAGAAAAGCAGTTCCCCTTAGTTTTCAGGCACCCTCACTTTGGAATTCCTCAGTTCCTCAGTTTTTCTGGGACTCCTGTTTGTTGGCTGCCTTAGAAATTCTTTTAGAAAAGAAACATTATATGTAATTTCACTTTTGACCAGTATTAGTGGGCTGCTTTTATTTATGCAATGCTTATTTTACATTAATATAATGTTGATCCACTGATTTATTTTGTGCTTTATTTGTGAATCATTGTGAGCTGCAATTGTATTAATAAAGTATATAAACAAAGTGTATTATTATTGATATTATCACTTTATTATTATTATCATCGCAGCTGCCACCTGCCATGTTTGTTCTGATTGTGAATGCCTGAGTATCATATACTGCACTCATTACAACAAAGTGCCATTCCTACTAGTATTCGTATTTCCTTACTTTCTCTTTAGGTAGTTGTATTCCTCTGCCTGTAAAGCACTTACCAATTTCCTATTTTTACAGCTACACTGTATTCTTTAATGCTCTGGAAGTTTCCGTGGATAGATGTGTTTGCCAAGGAAGTAAGTAAACAACAAAAACAGACATCATTATTCATACATTCAAGAACATGGTACTGTTAATAAACTAAATGGTTGCAGTTTTAACATTTTTATCAAGCTATGTTTGTTATTTAGTTAGTTTGTTTAGTTCTGAGCAGAGCAAAAATGACAGAGCTGCACAACTTTGGGTAGATGCAGCATGAAATTTGGGCAACTTGGCTGTTTGTCAAGGTAGAAAATAGACTATGCATTTTCCTATTATTGTTTCACACATGGAGGTCTCTCTCTGCAGATTCAATTGTTTCATAAGGATTCTGAATTATTTCCACGCATTACCTGAGGACATTCCGCCAAACACTAATAGCCAACGATCCCACATAGCTGCTGAGATGATGTAGTAATCTGCTAATGTCATGCATTAACTAGGAAGTTGTTACAGGAGATATAAAGTGCACTTCAAGTTCAATACTGCATTTTAAAACAATATGGGAGATTTCTCCATAGCTCCATTGCATAGTCTTTGACTTAATTTTTGCAGAACATTAGTGCTTCCTGAGCTGTGTATCATTTTGACTGTCAGCTTTGTTTAGCAAAATATTGGTTTACATTTGTAATTGCACCAATAGATTTTTAGCATCTTATTTGATAATAACATCTTTCCCACTTCATGTCCAACATGCTCCACTTTTTTTTTTTTTTTTTTTTGCTCTGTCTGCCTCTTCCTTGTCACTAATTTCGCAAATATGAATGAACTCAGAAACAGCCATACAGACGTGCTGGGAAACGGGTTATTATGACTCAGGCCAGGTAATTCCAGATTCTACAGATGAGCAATCTGTGAAATCCGCAGACCAGGCTGTAAAGGGAAATAATTTATATGAATAACAACCTCATATCATTAAATCTCTTACATCAACATGACACCAATTGGGTCCGGTCAAAACCTCGCGGCGTCAGACACGAAAAGAAAATGTCACCGTCAGACTGGGCTCCCATGTGAGTATCGTAAGACTGTTGTAATTCCTTTTTTCTCTTATTACGTTAAATAACTACTTTGGTAGCTTATCTTATTTTCAAATTTCGGTCAGATATTCCCAGTTTTTAAAGGAAACAATCGCCCTCCCATTTGCTTTTATCATACACGCCGCCTCTTTGGGTGGGGGGGGGACATTCCAGGACTTTTTTTCTGCGTCAATAACCGACATCTAACACCGTATACTACACCTTCAGTGCAGTGAGCGACAAAATATCATTCGGGGCAGCACAACCAAAGCCTCTGTATACTATAATTTAATAAAGATCCAAACAGTGTTACAGCTATCTGACTGAGAACAGTGGCCAGTGAAAGGTTTTTGAAGCGATTCGGTGTGTCACGTGACGTGAGTGTGCGCACGTGTAATTGACAGAGCCGTTCATGGAGCGAGTGAGAGAGATGCTCGGGCGAGTCGCTTTCGGGGGGATTTAAGGTAAGCTGAAAGAAACGTACGCTGTCCGGGGCAGCGAGGACTCCGGCGGTGCTTGTATTGATCATGCACTGTTGTTTGTACATATAACAAGCAATAGCCATTTAAAAACTGGAACAGTTTCCACCGCAAACGATAATTTAAACGCTATATTAGATTTGAGCAAGACTATCCCGGAAATCATATCTGTACTCGCAGCCGGTCACGTAGCGCTAGCTAGTTAGCCAGCTAGCAGGCTGGTAGTATCTGTTATTTCATATTGCATTTTTCTCGATTTATGGTCGCTCAGTGTATTTTGTAAATACAGCTAGGTGAACAATTTGTAGTTAGATAGGCGATGTCCTAACTTTTGTGCAGTTGTCTTGCAGCATAATTCCACAATCACATAGGGCTTCAACGTAATCTAGCCATAGCTACCTACTAAAATAATGATTACGTTAAAAATAGCAAGCTAGGTTGGAGCAAAGTGGATCAATTTGTTCTGTAGTCGCATTTTCTTTATCGTGGCTAACTTTAGCTGGAAAACGAGATTGCTAGTTACTCCTGGTCTTTGGTCACAACAAGAATTTGGAATGTTGTCAAGGAATACCCAGACAGTAACCCAATGTACGTTGTGTTGCTGCAATAGACAGACACATTCTCAAGCCTCGTGGAAGACAGAAGACTAACTTGCTAGATAGATATTTATGCTTTTCCTGTCTTGCTCGCTAGCTGCAATATCTAACGTCATATTGTTCAGTCTCCATTAAACGCATCTTGACTGGTCTAGCTACTCAGCTAGCTTGCTAGCGTCAGTACACTGTACAGCCTACAGTCTTTGGAAATCTGACCCAGCTAGTTACCTTGTTACCTAGCGATATCTATATTCCACGCGAATTGAATATTGGAATAACTTGGTTAAAACGTAAAATTCTTTGTCAGTGTCAGCAGAACTGTTATTTTCAGTTTAGCTCCGAGACTACTCTCTAAAGGCACCATTAGTAAGGTAATAATTATGTTCATGTTTTTGTTAAATGTGTCGCACATTCCAGGTAACCATCAAATTCCACTTCTAGGGATGCGTGAATATGAATAATACATTTTAAGATTTTCAACGAGAGAAGTTGAAGTGTTACAGTCGTGGAAATAAAGAGGCCGGTCTAGCAGTGAGCACCTATCATCAACTTACCGGAGCGTTGTTGACCTGTCTGCTCTTACGCGTTTTCTTGTCCCCCCGTTATTATCACCTTAATGAGATTTGTAATCACTTCAACATACCACCTAAAGAATACTCCAGCCTTAACCACAAGTGCTACCTTATCCCATTTCAGTTACAGCATCACAGAAGGTTGCTTCCATGGAGAAAGTTTAACTTCCCCTCATTGATAGTATTTTTTGGTTTATTTGTTTTATATTCCCAGGACACAGATCTGAATCTGAAGTCGAATGGAAGACTGGAAAAGAGCGGACCGGCAGTGTGAAGGAAGACCCTCCCTGAGGAGACAGACAGACAGTCTGACGGGGAAGGCATTTTTTTTAATATGAAACTCTCCAGGGCTTTCACTAACCTCTCAGTTCACTCCTCCGACAGGAACGCCGTGTACTCCCTTTTCAGAGCAGGATTCTCTGCGACATGGGGGCAGGATGTGAGCTACGTGCGCATCTAGGACTCAACGAGATGAAATGGAGAGCTCTCGACGCACGGACCTTCTAAGTGAGAGCTCTCCCGACGGACCCAAGAGCTTCTCCTCCTTGCCGGATAAAGTCCGGCTCAGAGACCACGCCCGAGGCCCGGACCTGCAGCCACAGCAGAGCATGGGACTGAACGGGTTCTGCGGCCCACCCACGGGCACTGCCACAGCAGCAGAGCTGCTGGCCGACCTGGCTTCTAAAACGGTCTCCCCGGGGATTAAAGCGGTGGAGAAACAGGTGAAGACTGGGCTGCCGCTGCAGAACGGCGGGGAGGCCTCGCCCGCCGTCACCGTCGAGGGCAGCTGCAGCAGCGGCTTGGCACAGACGCCAAAAGGCCACCCGCAGATGACCGGCGCGCCGAAACGCCCAACGGCGTCACAGCGCACTTCAAGAGGCCGCGGCCGCCGGAGAGCGGAGACAGAGCAGCGCACGGGAGCGGAGCGCTGCCGGCGAGGCGGGCGAACAGCGACGCGCACTTCAGACAGCTGCAGCACCTGCGGCGGAGGTGCGGCGAGAACGGCGACTCGGACTCGCTGGCGTCAGCGGGGATCGCGGGGTCGGCCCACGGACCGGCCGAGCCTCCGCCCCATGACTGCAAAAGGACGAGGGCTGAGAGCGGCGACCACTATCCCGACACTAAAATCAGGAAGGAGCTGGTGCTGGCGGAGGACAGCCAGGACAGGAGCCACGGCACGCACAGCAACAACCGCAAAATCAACCACGGCGGCCGCGGCGGGTGTGAAAGCGAGCCGGCGGTGAGCCCGACCCCGGGGCAGCGGCTGAGTGTGTCGCCTGTGGAGGCCCCCGCCCCCGCCCCGGCCCTCACCACGGAGTGGTCCCCCGAGCGCATCGCCCAGCAGTACATCATCCCCTGCATGCGCCACTACGGCATCTGCGTGAAGGACAGCTTCCTGCGGGCGGAGCTGGCCGAGCGCGTGCTCGGGGAGGTGGAGACGCTGAGCCAGAGCGGCAAGTTCCGCGGCGGCCAGCTGGTCAGCCAGAGGACCATCCCCTCGCGCAACATCCGCGGAGACCAGATCGCCTGGGTGGAGGGCCAGGAGCCCGGCTGCGTGGGCATCGGGGCGCTAATGGCCCACATCGACCAGGCGGTCATGTACAGCGCCGTCAACGGACAGCTGGGCGACTACGTCATTAACGGGCGCACCAAGGTAAGAGAGAGGGTCCGGAGGGTGGAGGGTGAGAGCGGAGAGAGAGCGTGAGGGAGAGCGGAATTTCGAGGCGGTCGGGGGCACCTCACACGGGTCCCGTGCTGAAGAAGCAGTTTCCAGAACCAGTTTCGTTTTCAGTCATTCGATCTGTTGGCAGTTTTCCTCGGTTCGGATGTGGAGGTCGTGCTGAGTTGACAAACGGCAGTTTGTTGAATTGCGTTTTTTCTCCTCATTCCTTTCTTTAATAATCTTGTGGACAGTCTGAGTTCATCTCAGGACACCAGAGGCTGCTTAAGTTTGGAGGGACATTTTGATTGCCCTGTCCTGCTGAGGTGGTTGTCCTCACTCTCTGCATGCCTGCCCTTCCCCTCACTGCTGTTGGTGGTTTGGTTGATGGTTTTCTGTGAGAGAAAGGTGGTTTGTATCAGCCCTCAGGATCAGTGTCCCACAGGCTTTGAAGGCTGCACTTTCAATCTCAGAATCTCTCCTGTGCACAAACAGTGCATTCTTGCTCCTGCTCAGGCGAGCTGTGCGCGTGTGTTTACATGTGAGAGTGTGAGCATGTATGTTTGTCTGTGTATGTGTGCGTGCGCTTCTCTGTGTCTGTTTGCTTTGCCTCAAAGCCTGATCCCTAACAAGGTTAAATGTTCGTCTCAGGACAGTGAGGTCCCTTCAGAATACATTCTAAATGGAGAAGGAGGGAGCTTTTAAAGAGTTAATGGTCCATGAAGGCATTCTTGTTGTATCAGTTCAAAAGTATTCACTATTAAAATATATTTAAGGCAGGTTCTTTGGCTGGTCTGTGCAGTAGAGTGCAGTAGATTTTTGTCTTGGTAGGGGAGAAATCGCTGGGCAACAAAACATAAATTGCACCAAGCTTCACAACAGGAGAAGGAAAGTTGCCTGGTGACGTAATTGACTATAATCCAATGTGATTGTTTTTTTTTTTTTTTTTTTTTTCTAAACTGCAAAAGTTGCTCAGTGTGGAATTCAGGTTATACATGCTAAAAGGGATTTCTCTGATTTGATTGGCAATCATCAAGTCACCTGTAGTTAGCTTAGTGTGTAGGGGTTTTTATGCTTTAGGAATACATACTTAGTCTGTTTTTCTATTTCCCTACCTCTCAGGTCCATTCTTGATTTCCTGTAAATTTTTCCCCATGGTGTCTATCTATAAAGGCTAAATTGGTCATTGACCTCTCTGGAAGAGTAAATGCAGCAGTGCCATTTCTCTGCATGGGTGGCTACTTTTCATGCACCCTCCTGTTTAAACAATCGCAATCTGACCTTCAACTCTGTCCCGCTAAGAATTTCCGTAGCACCGTATCAGATGAAGTTTGACATTGCACTTTCCGTCAAACCTGTGTGTGATATTATAGATTAATTTTCTGAAGATAGTTTTGACCAGGGCAGAAACGGCCAGTACCATGTCACAGCTACTACAAGTACAGTTGTGCAGCTCACAGTTGTTTTACCGATTAGGGGTAAAAAAAGTTCGAAAGGAAACCTCTCCATTCTTGGGTTTCTGGGTGCGGTTTCTGCTCCTGGGTTGGAGGAGGCCTTTGCCCTTTCCACTTTTTTTTTTGTCAGAGCCATAAATGCATGGAACAGCTTACCAGGATTCTTAGTGGAAGCAGAGAGCGTTGGAGTGCTCAAGACCAGGCTTGACACAGTCTTACTGTAGATACACCCTAAACTACAGGCAAAGTGATGAGCCTAATTTGGCTGAATGTGTTGTTCTCATCATTAAACTTCCTATGTTCTTGTGGCAGGGCCTGTGTTAGTTTGTGTGGAAACACCAAGCTGAATTTGGTCAGCACTAGAGGGTCCTGCATCATCTTCTGTCTGTTCTTCTGTTGCTCCATTGACCAAAACTCATTGGCTGAGGGCTTAACAGTCATGCCTTATGTCAAAGAGGTTGTCATTCATTGGCGGAAAATGTACAGGATCTCAGCCTTCAGGGGGGAGAGATGGACTCGTGCCGCTCAGAGTAGGACCGCAGGGGCCGCCAAACACCGCCCCAGGCCGAAAAACGGCGGTTCATCCGAGGACGGCGAGTTCACAGGGACATGTCGTTCTGTCCCTTGCTCTGTGACGGGGGTTGCCAGCTGTAGAGAGTGGGGGTGGCGTGATGCGCGCGTGGCCAGGGACCACGGGTCACTGACATGCTTGTAAGAAGCAGAGATGGGTCCAGCATCAGCTGGCTGAGGGAGGTGTCCAGCTAAATCCCAGGGCCTGGGATTGTATTGTTGTATTGTACAGGGGCACAGCGGCGTCTCTCACAGACTCATGTTTTAAAAACACCCTCTTTTTCCGTGTCCACAGTGTTTTGCTGTACACACCACCCTCCCACCCCCCCAGAACTGCCTTATCAGCTCCTTGCTTGCTTGTCTGCCAAAATATTTTGCTTGTGGTTTCCCTGGCAACAGAACATTGCAGAGCCAGTTGTTTCACACCAGTCCTAAGAGTTTGGTGCCACAAAAGAGCTTGCGTCATCTTTTTTTTTTTTTTTTTTTTTTTTTTGAGCCGCTTTGTTCTGTCAAATTCACCTATGAAAACAAAAAGTCCAAATTATTTTTCACAGTTGGACATAAAATACATTGTTTACAACTCAAAGGGTCCCTTTCCTCAGACCTTTAGCCAAACAGACTATAGACCAACTGGAAGGATTCGTGACAAACTGAGGCCTATTTCGGAAGAAGAACATTCAAAAATCCAGTGGGTGCACAGCAGCCAATGGAAAGAGCACCAACCACGTTCCGCCCACTCCCTCTTGATCCGTCTTCTTCATGGTTGGCCAGTTCCTCAGGAGCAGACCAATCTGCTCTCTGCTCTTAGGCGCTGTGAGCTAAACGTTCTGTGACATTTCTGCCACAGCCGTCCTGGGAACCGCCTCCGGAGGGGGCGTGGGAGACCTGCCTCTGGGAGAAGCGTAGCCAGCAGCAGCGGCAGCGATCCGTGCCTGCCGTCTCCCTCATTACCCTCCCTCACTGGGCGTCTCGCTCGGCCTCAGCAGCAGGTGGGCGTGGCACTTCGGGAGCAGGGCTTCTGCTTTGATCCCCAGGTGGGGCACTGCTGTACCCTTGAGCAAGGCACTCGATCCATATCGCCCAGGCAGACGTCCAGCTGCGTAAACGGATGACGCGCTCGTTGTGTCATTCTGAACACTGGCGTCTGCTAAGCATATGAATAATGCAGTGTATTGAAGAGTGGGCAGTGGTACGGCAGGAGTTTCACTGCCTCGGACTCTAGATCTGAAAACTGTGTTCTAGTCCCGGGCTTGCTGCTTGTGAACTCTGCTGTGCTGCGGCTGTGAACGGGTGCTGGTGGAGCTGTTCTCACAGAGCGCAGGGAGAGCACAGGCCAGGCTGCAAACTGAGCTTTAGCAACTGCGTGTCTGCCGGGAGATGAGTCACGGGGTTTACCGGCAGTAAGGCCACGTTTCACGCACACGCTCATACACAGGCACACGCACGCACACACACACACGCGCGCACGCACTCACACGCAGTGTTTCCTCTGGATGTGTGGGGAGTTGACATTGGATGGCATCAGACAACTGTTTTTCCTCCCTCTGAATCTGCACCTGACTGCACTACCAAAAGATTTTAAAGTGCAAGTTGCGCTCGCTACAGAATGGAATAGAAAGTGAATGCTTGCAGCTGTAGATTGCTTCCTATGGTAGATTTCAGTGGTGCAGGTGACGTTTGTAGTCCACAGAAGGTCTGTTATTTGAAACATTATTGACGTTTATGGAGTGAAGATGCAAGGTGTAGTAATGATTAGCCTACGGCTGGGCCGCTGTGATTGATTTTGGAATGCAGTATCCGGTGTATGCGAGTGAAATTGATTTACATTGTGAGGTCGCTGTGCGAAGACGCTGTGGTAGGAATTATGGGAAGGTTTTATGAATCCGTTTTTCGCTTCTGGTCTCTGAAGGCTCCACAGCCCAGCTAGTTTCACGGGGACTTTCATATCTCCGCTTTTTCAAGGAAGGACATTAAAAGCGCAGAGAGAGTGAAAGCCAGAAGCCCTTGAAATTGGGAGTATTGATCCAGGGATTAGTTGAGGAGAGCACTGGAACTATATCATTGTAAGCTTTAGAGACAGCTAGAGGATTGGCTGATAGAGAGTAATATCTCTGAGCCTCTGTGCCCTGATTGACTAAGAGAGCAGAAAAAAATCTTAGCCCTTTGCAGATGATTGGCTGAGAGAGGGACACAAGCCCTGCACCACATTGGCTAAGAGAGAAGCATGTCTCTGTTCCCCTGTGCCCCTTTTGGGGTGGGTACTCATAAACAGGCTCCCAAGAACCTGCTGACCTTTGATTACACACCCCTCCGACACCATTAGGGCTTGCTGGATCAGAATACCCCTCAAACGGGAAGAGACATCAAAATGCCTTGCCCGCTGCACATACTAGAATGCAGGTCCGGCAGAGGCAGGTATCACAGCCACACGTGATTTGAGGTGGACGTCTGTTCCCTGTGTGCGAGAGAGGAAGAGCTGGTGCAGGACAGAGGGAGGAGGAGGGTGATGGATGAGAGAGGCGGGTGAGCGATCGGAGGGAAGAGATGCTGGAGGAGGGAGAGGGTCTGGCCAGGGAGGGGAAAGCAGAAGGGACCAGAGACGCCGGTCCTGCCTGTGGAGCTCAGGCAGACAGGGGAGAGGCGGTAATTACGCACTAAAGGTCTGTGGAGAAACAGAGGAAATTAATTTATCCACAGCTCTGCCTTTCTGCCCAGACCTGAACACACAAGCAGCACAGCGCAAACGCTGGTTTTTCCCCACAGCTATGTGCAGAGCGACTGCTGATGGTCTCAGTGAATGTTCTGGTTCCTCTTCCTCTCTTCTGTTGTGTTACGGCTCCTTTGGGACCTCCCCTTACGTCAATGGATTAGGCAATGAATGCAGGTCACCGCGTCACTCTGTAGATTAAGAGCAAATCACTGATCATCTGTGTGATAAAAGGAAGCAAAAAAAATGTATAAACATGGCAAATGAGGGCGTGCGCTGGTTTGCTGGGGTCGAGGAGCAAGCGACAGTTTCCTGAAGGATGTCAGTCTGTATGAGATGGAAGAGAAATGTGCTGCTAAGACACTGATCTTTGCTGGAATTACTGCTTCTTCCTTCTGGTGCCCTTCCCTGGGGTGTGGTGAAGGTAGCTGTCGATTGATAGGTTCAGTTGTCTCATGAGCACCGCATGTCAGGCCCACTGGTATGGAGGGAGGGAGAGACGGGTGTTTAGGAGATGGGGGATGAGACATTCTCTCCTGGGAAACACCCCCCCGAACAAATGCATTAAAAAAACTATGTATGAAAGTATGGCTTCTTAACAGAAATGTTACCTCTTGCAGCTGATGTGTCTGGTATCTTTTGTACCAGTCCAAAAATAAAGATGGGAGACAATGGGGGTCCCATTATTGGGGTGGGCCTAGCTGCACAGGAATGGGCTCTTGGAGAAAGCTGGGCCTAGCGTTGGGGCGAAGGGTAAGGGTGGGGAAGAGCTCTGCAGGGAGGCTCTGGGATTCCTCACTGGTGAATTAACTCCACACTGATGTGATTGCACCTTTGTGTGTGTGTGTGTGTGTGTGTGTGTGTGTGTGTGTACAGGATGTGTGCATTTGTGCTTTTGTGTGTGTGTGTGTGTGTGTGTGTGTGTTTGTGCTTTTGTAGGTGTGTGCAGGATATGTGCATTTGTGCTATTTGTGTGTGTGTGTGTGTGTGTTGTACTGTAGAAGGCAGGTTTTCCCAGCTCACTTTCCCACAGCCCGGTACAGGAAGCTTTAGGCTTGGGAATGTCAGACTGCGCATTAACCAGCAGCTCCGCCAGCAAGCAGCCCGTCTTAATGACGACAGGAAGGAAATGGCTGGGAATAAAAACACCACAGAGTGGGACGGCCTGTGTTCTGACACGTTACCTCTGAGCTTTTTATAGCTCACGGGGTGGGGGCATTAGGGGAACATTAGCGCTCCTCTTGCATTGGACATGAAGGGAGTTTGGTTGCAAGCCCAGCACGGGGGAAGGCTGGCTAATTTACAGTTAAACACCTAGGATGGGTTCAGATTCAAGTGTGGCAGAATATTTAAAAGATTTAAAAGCTAATGATTATTCTTCCTCCCCTCCACCCCCCCCCCACCTTCTTCAGGCGATGGTGGCTTGTTACCCTGGCAACGGAACGGGGTACGTGCGCCACGTGGACAACCCCAATGGCGACGGGCGCTGCATCACGTGCATCTACTATCTCAACAAGAACTGGGACGTCAAGGTGCGTGTGCCCTCTACCTGCGCTTTACCTGACCGCTGTGCGATCAGCCGAGCTGCTCCCTGCCTTTCCCCCAAGTCCAATCCCTGATTTACTGCTGTGAGAGCGACCGTTGCAGCTGACCTGACCGTGTGTGACCATGTGCGTTGTGGTCCACTGAGACTGACCGTGTCTGTTCCGCTGCCCCCTTTCCTCAGGTCCACGGCGGCCTGCTTCAGATCTACCCTGAGGGTCGGGCGGTGGTCGCAAACATCGAACCGCTCTTCAACCGGCTGCTGATCTTCTGGTCGGACCGCAGGAACCCCCACGAGGTCAGGCCTGCGTACGCCACACGGTGAGTCACCGCTCGCACCTGTGGGATCGGGGATAGAAAACGCCAGGAAGGACAGTGGAATCTGCAGGTTGCCATACCCTGCCAGTCAGTATAAGTCGCAGTCTGTCAGCCACTCCCCTTACTAGAACGGACAAGATTTTATCGCCTATTTAAAAAGCGTGTATGTTAAAAAACAGTGTTACAAGTTACTGAAGTGAATGTGGCCCTTCCTCCTTGTGACAAACTTTCATGTGGCAGTGCGCTCATCTTAGCTCCCAGCCTACAAGCTGAGCGAGTGGGCCTGGCATCCCTCACCCCAAGACACAGCACAGCACAACGCATGCAACCTTTGACCCAGTCAACCTCCCACTGAGTCCTGCGGAGAGAGATGGAAAATTAGTGAGCTGTCATTGCGGTTCCGTGCCAGCGAAGCACGTTTCTGAATTTGTGCTTGACTTTATGCGCTGCATCTGAAGGCGAGCTCACTAGAGGGTAAATTTAAGAAGAGAAATTTGCATTTAATTTTTTTTTTTTTGGTAACTACCGGTGATGTAACATAGTGTTGTGTACTCAAAGAAGACTCAGTGTTTTAATGGCTTGGATGAGAGACAGAGCGGGGTGACTGGGCGTGTCTGCGCTTCACTGTGGGGGGGCTGCTGAGTGTGGCTTGGTGCTGCACAGGAAGCTCTCTCTTCCTGCATGCAGGCGGTCTCGGCTGCAGTGTTCGCGTCCGTTTTGGGGGGGGGATGCCGGAATAAACACACGACCCTATGCTGTCCTCATCCTGCCTTAACCCCATCCTGCCTTAACCCCATCCTGCCCTGTCCCACCACAAACATTCCCGTCACCTGCTTTTAGCATTACAGCTGAGAGAATCGGGTGAGAATACACACACATGCGCACACACACACACACGCACACACACACAGCAGACACATGCGCAAACACACGCACATACACAAATAGACACACACGCCCACACAGACACACACCGACTTGCACACTAACTCCCAAGTACACACAGTGTTCCTCTCTCTGTCTCTCATGCACTCCCACCCCCTCCCTCATCCACATGTGCTATGAGCGCCATAAATGTCAAATAGTGTTGATCCAGTCTGAAACAGGAATATGAACAGAATTAGCTTATTTGTTGAGTCAAAGATAAGTCAGAAATATAGTGCAGCAATAGCAAGGCTAAACTGATCTTCTGTCTCCGGTATATTTGCATATTTTCTGTGAAGTTCCTTTTTTTGCCATGAAAGGTATCATATGAACACACATTATATGAAGATACACAAGTGCGTGCAGCTTTGCACAATACCTTGCAGTCAAACTAAAAATGCATCCTCTTTCCTGGTCAAACTGGTCTTTTTGAGAGAAAGGTAGTTTTCATTTGTTTGTTGAAATACCTGGGTGTGGGGACTCTCCCTAATGTACGCACGCTCTCTCGTGTCTGACAGCTACGCCATCACGGTCTGGTACTTCGACGCGAAGGAGCGGGCGGATGCCAAAGAGAAGTACAGACTGGGTGAGTTGCATCTGATCCCTGCACACAGACAGCGTTTCAGTCCAAAATGAAAATGAGTAACGCGTAAAGGACACCAGGGCTGGTTCTCTGTAAAACTATCACCAGTTCACCTTATCATTACCAAACCTGTGTTTCCAGATTAACTTTTCATGGAATGAGGTTCTTGGGCATTTGAAATTGAACCTCAGAGAACCTCAGAAGCTCTTTGCAGCTCTTACTGTGTGATGCCAATGTTCAGTTTCTCTAAGCAAACTGTTTCCTGGCTTTTCATTTCAGCCATCTTGGTCTCTTTTACGGTGAAAGGTTTTTGAATAATTATTGCCCAACTTGCATGGTTGTATATATAGTCCTCTTCACTTGTGCAACAGAAGCCCAGATACTGTTTGTAACTACATTTCCCATCTGTCTCTGTCTCCAATCCCACAGCTACGGGGCAGAAAGGTGTCCAAGTGCCTGTCACTCAAAGCAACAAGACTTAGCCCCAGGCTTTCTGGAGACAGCCCATCCATGGAATGCATTTGAAATATGTATGTGCCTACCTGTGCTGCTACTGGACAAAATGAGGACACATGACCATCCTGCCCATCCACCCTCTCCTCTCTTCTGGCTGCAGTCTCCATGGAGACGTATTGTGACACGTAATTTGGTCACTGAATGAGAGGTGGCATGGGTGGGGAAGAACTGGAGAGCAGTTGGAGGCAAGAAGTTGGCCACAGCGCTGTAAGCCAAGTACACATATTACGATTGGTGGAAACCTGCAAGCGAGCATGCTGGGAGTTGGCCTGACAGGTGTTTGACACGAGTGCTGCTGCAGCATTGGGGGGTCGGTACTGGCACGCCACAGACGTTTTGGAATCAGGCAGTTGTAGTGTATGTCTTTCAGCAAATAGAGACATACAGTGCTGCCCTCCAGTCACTGATGGTGCCCTAGAAAGTTAGGAAGCACTTACCATAAGGCTAGTCCATGCAACTAAGTCACCAACTACTCCAGTCAAGCTACATTCTATTTCTTCTCAGCTCTTACTTCCAGCTGGGTGTTTCTGGACAGATTAAGTAAACCATCTTGCCGCAAATAAACTCCTCATCTAACAGTTCTTTCCCGTGGATATTTTCACCTCGATATTCACATCTTTTATGTTACACCTTTCTCATTCCCCAACTCTTACACTGCTTGCTACTCAGTTAGAAAATAGATTGTCAAATGGTGACTTTTGTCATGAGCTAATGGCAGTCCCTTGCTGCAGGTGAAACCCAGCACTGAGCAGGAATCTGTGCCTGTCAAGGCGCCTGACACCCAAGTTAGTGTCAGGATCGGCACACTACACAGTCTAAAGCACATAGGTGACGTATCGTCGCAAACTTGTTAAAAACTTACAAAAGCGCTACATCAAGTGCAGGGATCATAATGTGTGTACTAGGCAACAGAGAGAAGCCTATACGCTGCTCAGTGGAACCTGCAGGGCTGCTGCAGTACTAACCAGAAATGACCTGTTTTTTTTTCCCAGTCATATTTTCCCCCAGTTATCTCACACGTGATCTACTCAGCCTACGAAAGTGATGCATATCCTGCTCTTGTGCATTCTGCTCAAATCTCTCGGCCACCCTCGTCTCTTGTCGCCACAGTTGTGGCCGGCTCCCAGCTACCGTGAAATGGTTCCCAGCTGGAGGTGTGTGCCTCTTTAATTCTCTCAATTCTCTCGCTCAATCAATCCACTCCTCCCCATACCCCCATTCCTTGGTTGAGAAGCCCAGAATGGCATGACACATTACCTGAGTGGACAATGAGTGACTGAGTGACCTACCAGTTGGGTTAGGTCCGTCCTAGATCCAGGACCAGCTGCCCAGATTGCACTGGATCTGCCTGGTGGAGCAGCTAGAAGGACTCTGAGCAAATGCAGATCCCCAGGGATGAACACTGGAGCTGCTCCACCGAGAAGGAAGCCGGACATTTTGAAGTCTTAAACTACTGGAGAAGCTCTGAGCCTTTCCTGGGGGTCAGGAGGTGAGTTGGCTTGCTGTGAAAGCAGCAGATGGTCACCGAGGGAGGAAATAATGCACTTTATTACGAGAAACGACAGTGAGGGAAACAAAAGGAAAAAACTAAACTACATGACAGAAAAAAATGCTTTAAAGCTGTGCGTGTTAGTCTGATGCAACAGAACTTTTCAACAATGGAAACAAAAAAGTTTGCTTTTTTCCTGAATTTTGCAGTATTTAATTAAAACCTTGTACAAAATGAGGCCTGGGTGTGTCCTTGCTGTGTTTTATGGAAAAATTAATTATGCAGTGTTCATCCAAAATGGATTGAAACCTCAGGTCTCAAGAGGGCCATAGTGCATTTTGGGTATTTTCCAAGTCAAGCCCTCCCAAGTTGTTTTTATTGCTGGATCTCAGCCAGGAGGTCAAAAGGACCATGTCTGAGATCCAGTCAGACCAACAAAGAGAAATAAATGAAAATGTACTCTGTTACACAAAGCATTACTGTCACAGATACGCTAACTAGGTAACCCTTTTCATTAATCTTTGTGCTGAGAAGGCCACTTTGATCCAAGGCTGAGCACAGGGATTGCCTGTCGGCCTAAAGGGTGAAAGTATTGCAGGTCTTATGCTGACAATTCAGCTACCAGCTGCTGTACATCCAGTGCACCAGCCTAATTGACTTCCAATTCAAAGAATGATTTTACTTACAGTCAGGAGGTAAGGATAATTTAATTCCATCAGACACTGTGTCCCTCCCTGGTCTAACAAAGCAGCTTTGGATATGGTACCCTGTGACCATACAGAACAGTGATTGAAATATGACATGGTTTGATGAAGAGAAAGTGGACTGCATCATCTATATGAGATTCCATTCACTTATGGTTTCTCACCTCCCACAAAGAAGTTAGCATGGCTATATAACGTGCACTGCTTACAGATGAGGAAAGTCCCAAGTCGGTTGCCCAGTGCTGACTGTTGGAATTCCCAGACCTGGTGACTTTGGCAGTTTCCTTTCAGAGACTTAGAATTTACTCTTGAGAGTCGTTGTGGAAAATGGTGAGTCAAGCTCTGTGGAAGTCTTTCTAAGTAGTGTTTACCTCTGAGAGCATTGATTTTTTAAACTCTGCAGACAGACGTAAGAGAGTGCTGAGCACGCTGAAGGTAAATAGACACGCAGCCTCCCTTTAATCTCTACTGCCAGACAACAGAGGATGGACTTCCATTGTTCTCATGATGTCAGGTGATATAGGTTTTATCTTATCTTTGTAACGCTTAACATTGAGCGCCTTTCCATTGTTCGGTACTGGCACATTATTTCCAGAGTCAGGCGTGCCCATAAATTGGCAAGATTAATTAGTTAACCTGTCTAGTGCTCGCTTTGGATGTGTATTGCATTGGTAATTACAGGGGGATGTACACTGCACGCTGATGCAGTATACTTTAATCACTGAATATGATTTGTATCAATACAGGGTACGATTTTGTGGAAGGAACCTGCGATAGAACAGTGTTTTGGATGACAGTTATTGGCAGCTCATTGAACACCTCTGTGTTTTTCTGCTCTCCACTGTCATTCTACCCAGCAGTTCCATTGAATTCTATAACGGTGGTCGCAAGTTAGAAATGCGGTGAAGAACCATCCGGCAACATTCTGACAACCTGTCAGCCACGCAGTGAGGATGTTGCTGTGAGGCCGTTCTGGCTGCTGTGTGCTGTTGATCGGATTGCAGTCGCTCAGCCTACCACATTAAAAGCCTCCTGTGC
The DNA here is from genome assembly GCA_019176425.1 of Megalops atlanticus. Lineage (NCBI taxonomy): Eukaryota > Metazoa > Chordata > Actinopteri > Elopiformes > Megalopidae > Megalops > Megalops atlanticus. Next base: position 20,072,460 of record CM032877.1, on the reverse strand, counting down.
ATTGTGTTAAACCACAAACACGAAACGTCCTCCTGAGGATCGAAACAACAGGCCTCTCAGTGTCGCTCTCTCTCCCTCTCTCTGACGCTACAATGAAAGTCTTGCGTTTCCCGAGGAAAAGTAAACATTGCGAAAGCACTGCGGGGAAATGTTTCCAACGGACCAGGCGGACACTGACCAGCAGTAACATCCCTCTGTTTGGATTTTATTTACTCACAGACTGCCCTTCTGGAACCACACATGACCCGTAAGGGTCACCTCTGTTTCCGAGCACTCTAATTCCACTCTAATTCCAGTCTCCTTAGATCACGGTGGAACAAATTTTACTCGCAGAGCATTGGTATCCAGGGATGCAAATGTGCAGCCAAAACCTGTCTCAACGCTTGCGTGAGTGTGCTCAGCACACAGGGATTAACCTCCTCAGTGAATCCCCAGTGTGAGAAGTGAGACTTGACCGTTAAGTGATGTAGCTGTACAGCCTGATGCGTGAACAGAGGATCCCAGTGCTTGCGTCCGTCTGTCACTCTCACAATGTTAGATTAATGTTAGGGGCATGTTGTGTGTGTAGTGTCTGTGTGTGCTAGAAGCAGTGTGGTGTGTGGTAAGGAGGTTTGTAACGCAAACATTGCTGGTTTGATTCCCCAGTGGGGTACTATTGTTGTATCCCTGGGCTAGGTGCCCTGAGCTGCCTCAGTAAATATCCAGCTGTGTAAATGGATAATGTAAAGACTGAGCTGTGTAACTCACTCCATATAGGAGCATCTGCTAAGCAGCAGCAATCTAATCTAAGGACCAGTGCTGTTGTGTTACTTGATCCAGGCCTGACATTTTCCACCTATGCTGTAAAGTCCACAGGTGCAGTGAGAATCTGATCAGGCTCTGTGAGTTTTTATATTTGGGCTGACATGTTTCACATCTGAGTTTGTTTCCTAAATGAGGATTCTTTTAACAACAAAATGTTTTCCACAAATTATTTGAATGTTCTTACTTGCACTTTGGCTTCCACTCTGCCATCAGAGGTTGGTTGACAAAAAAAAAGAACTGATGAGGTCACTTGTTGAACTCGAACTGTGTGCTTAGTCATTTTGAAATTCCAGCAACCTCTGCCAGTTACTCTAACTGGTACATTAGGGTAAATCAGGTGACCAATGAATTGTACTTTCTGGAAGCTAGAATGCCCCCCAGGGCATAGGTTTGTCTGTACAATGCACTGCTAAGTACACAATGTCAGATTACATGCCAAAAAGTCTTACAGTCGACTTCCAAAGCAACTGACTTTTTTTGCTGATACTCAGCAAACAACAACAAAACCCCTGTCGTTTCCCAACATGCTTCGCTGTTGTGCTGTAGCGTGACAAGGAGGGGAGCCCGTCACACAGCCAGCTGCTGTTCACATCAAAGTCTCTTCCTCCCCCCACCCCCTGGTTTCCTTGCAGCAAACAATTATCAGGTAGCATGGGTGTGGTCAAACTACCCCCAGGGACGGGCCCTGAGACAAAGGGACCTCCGAGGGAGGAGGACAGAACTGTGAGTGATATCAAACTGACCACAAACTCAAAACTTCACATACAAAAGCATGCGTACAAAGAAGCTGAAGCTGACACACACTCTTTCACATACACATCATATAGATAGGAGCCGATAAGTGCAGTCAAACATGGTCACACACAATCGGGATGAACCCTCATACCCCCAAGCCCCAAGTCATATGCATATATATGCAGGGACAAAGGAGGGAAGACACCTATAACCAATGTACATGCACACACACATGAAACTATGAAACTATGTAAACTATGCAAATGTTTGCTTTTTGGGGTATTGCAATATATTTATGCTTTGAATTAATAGATTTTAGTATTAGCAATATATTATTTGGCTGAACAACATATTTCTCAATACATTTCATTTTTGTATGGGCTCTCGCATACACACCTAGATTTTACGAATGCTCACACAGCCGGAAGCCAATAGGATCAGTTATGTGTGCGCTCTCAAACACACACGCAGTACAGACACGCGTGAGCAGACACACGCACATGCGGTGCGAGCGTCTCGTGAACGGCAGCATGCAGAGGTGTGTCTCCGCACAACCCTTTCCTTCCCATCGCAAACCTATTAGATCTATTCGCGGAGCGTCATCTCCCCCTTGCGGCTGAAGGCAGGTCGCGTGGTTTTTCGTTTCGCACACAGTGGTCTCACGGCATTGGCATAGAAGCCTCATTTTAACAGCTGGACCAATCATAGACGAGTGCGACCTTCGTGCAAAGAGTACATGCACTTACTGCATTACAAAGCTTTCGACGATAAAAAAAAAGGTAATAAACGCATCATAGGCTGTCAATTACAAAATACCTTGTTGACTATTTATTGCAATTCTCGCTCCTTAAGCCATTGTTCAGTGCGCCACAAAGTTAATCTCGGATGGTGCTGTTGGGCTGTAAATTCATTTTTAAAAAATGAATGTTTTGCCCGTTATATTTTTTCACGTGGGTAAAGGTGCAGGTAGAGTAGAGTATCGTAATTTAGTGATCAGGTTTGACACATGACTACTTTCAGTTAGTTAATCCGCATGTTCTTTCTAAACTGTTCCATTTTGGTACTGTGTGTGTGTGTGTGTGTGTGTGTGTGTGTGTGTGTGTGTGTGTGTGTGTGTGTGTGTGTGTGTGTGTGTTTTGCCGGACCGCAACATTTAGGAGCGCCACTCTGCCGCCAGTAACCTTGAGTAAACAAATTCCAGCAGTTGAGTCTGAGTCAATCCTGATCAACGTCACTTGGCAAACCAATATAAAGCGGATGGATAGGTAACGTTAGCTAAATCTGGGTGGAAAAAATACGTAACTATGTATAATGTGATGACAGAGCTATATAACTAATACAGAAATGTATTGATATATTGATCTTGTAACGTGCCATGGGGGGCTTTTGCAGCTTCGATTTATGAAATTACCATTGTGCTGGACACTGAATACATTGCACAGAATTCTCAGAAGAATTTTCATGCATATGGTTAACTCAGTTTAACCGTAGTGTCCTGCTGCTTAATGCCTCTGTTCAGTTCTCTTGTAAATCTGTTGTCACATTGAAAATATGTACACGGTTATTATGAGTTGTCTGACGCTCTCAGTGTAATGCTGGTGGACAAACACGATTGGTGGTGAGAAACTCCGCCCTCTGCTGGCCGCGTGAGGCACCGCAGTACATCGGTTTACAGGAAGTGGAGATACATCGAGCATGAGGATGGGAAAGAGTGCGGAGGAGCACCTAGGAGATGGAGGGGTTATCCACAACTGCCATGAATGAAATCTGGGCCAGGTCCAGTCTGCAGTGGGATATTTGTTTGTTATTATTCTCTTTCATGCCCCTCAATTACTCTAATGTAAAAACTGTAAACATTTTTAAACAGGATTTCTTGTTGTTCCTTTTGTTGTCTCTACATGAGCTTCACTCATGCTTACTGTATGGTACATGAGAAAATGTATATATGTAGGGATGTATAAAAATAAATATAATAAAGCCAGATTGGAGAACTTGAGTTCTTGAGTTTTTTTAATCATTGGACATTCCAAAAAAAACAAAAAAAGAAGAAGAAAAGAGGTGGTTCTATCTTTCAGGTTACTTATTTATTTGCATTTTATTTTTACAGTCCTTATGAGGTAATAAAAGCCTTTGTGTGAATCAGGGTGAAGATCCATTGAGGTCATGGTCAGATGAGGAAGGCACAGGTTTCACAGAGGGCACTGACAAAAAGTGTCATCAGGAGAGGCACGCCACAGTCTCTCTTGCTGGGAAGTGGAGAAAAGACATAAGAAGGGTAAGGACCAACGTCAGTGTTTGTTACAGCAAGAGAGGTTAATGCAAAAGGAAAGAGAATGGTGAGGGGGGAAGATCAAATGGCCGATGAGAGGGGAGAAACATAGAGAGAAAGGGGGGGATCATCATATCAGACATCTGAGAGCATTGACAGGACAGAATAATTCACAAATGCTGAGACTGAATGGGATATTTATGGTGTGAGAGAAGGACAAACATGATCACATTCTTTCATCTACTCTGGAAAATTACTTTTACCCTTAATGCCTGGACCCCAAATGCGATGAATGCATCTATCTGGGAATTAATAAATTGCTCAAAGCAACTCCCCACCTGAAACCCAAAACCACTTCCCTGACCACTGTTCCAAATCACTGCCCTGTAAAGCAGGGATGGACATTAATGAAAGAATCCCTGAGGAATCCCGGCCCTGAATTGTACTCTGCTGCAAATTGCATCCTGAGTTGCATTCCAGTCTACTCGGATGTAGACAATGAGATGAGACAATGCAGCTGGGTTTTCACCTGAATTTTACTGTAGATCCAGGGCAGGAGTCTGTTGACGTTGCTGTAAACCCCAGGTCTGTTCCTCCGTCCACAGCCCACCCCCCAGCTGGTCACGCCCACCAAGTACCATCTATTATCTGCCTCACACACCAGTGGCCCCCCACTGTCCCCCTGTGGAGAGAGAGAGAGGGAAGGGGAAGGGAACAAGGGGAGAGGGGAAGAGAGAGAGACAGTGACTGAGGGAACGTTCATAATTCAATTGATGTTTGAATTTGGGAGAGAGAGAGAAAGTGAGTGAGAAGAAGAGAGAAAGAGAAAGAAAGAGAGGAGGCAGGGGATAAGGGAGGGAAAGGGTACAGAGAGAGGGAGAAGAGAGAGGGACAGCAACAGAGAGAGAGGTGAATTATTACATGTTAATAATTTGAATCAATCGAATTTGAACTTGTGCTCAAAAGAGTATGCATTCCTATGAGGTTTAGGAGTATAGGAGAGAGATATTGTGCACAGAAGAGGTAGTAACAGAAAAACTGGAGCAGATAAAAAATAAAAACTATGATGGAAGGAATGTAGGCAAAGAATGAAGGGCAGAGAGGTGGGGATTTGCTGCTCACAGGTCACCGATTATCATGTGTTTATGTTGCGTAATAACTTTGAAACCAGTCTATGTTCAACTGACAGCACAATGGTCACTTTACATTAAATTAACACCAGTTTGGGCAGCTGATTGGTAATGTCATTGTAAATGAAGCAAATGTGAACTACAGTCTAAAGACAAATGGAAACATTCAGGGCAGAGACAGAAATGGTAAGAGTGGTAATTACCCAGTCCATGTAATTACACACTCATGTAACTCTCTCACAGTCTTATGGGTACCCTTACTTCTGTCAGTGGGTGCTCTGTTGCAGCAAGTATGGCAGCAAGTGACACTGGCTTATTAAAATTTATTAATATTTACATTTCAAGGCAACCACCTTTCTGATAATACTATTAATGGAAAAATGAGACTATGAGAATGTGTTATATAAGTTCAAATGTGACTACGTGGAAGGAACCATTGTATGTGTGTGCATTTGTTGGCGTAAGCAAAAAATTATAAATATTAAATATAAATATAAACACAAATTTTGTTGGAAGGGAGACTAGGTCACTCCAGGTTTCTATCACTCTGGAATGTTATTTGGACAGCATAAAGTTGTCTGTGCTGCGATTGGCCTAAATGACCCACCAAACAGGAGTCCTTTCCTCCGTTAAGGTCCCCTGCGCATTTCATATTCTGGGTAAGACTGCCGTTGTGCACAGCGCTACCATTGCAAATTCCAGTGTCAATAATTTCCACAGCCACCTCCAACAGACACAGGGAGGCTGTAACAACACAAAAACACACCAGTCACTGAACATGCCAATCATACTTTCAGAACAAAGTGAAGTGAGTCTTCACCACTATCTCGCTCTCATAATCTGTTTATCCTCTTTGGGGTTGAAATTCTGAATATCATTAGTTCAATTTCTGCCACAAATCCTGCTCTTTTAATGTAGTTTTAATATAAAAGCTCATTAAACTAAATCCTCTCAGCTAGATCCCACATTCACCCAAAATTTCCTCTTTCACCCTCTTTCTTTCTTTCCTCAGCAGTCCTTACATCTTTATTCCCCTTTCTTCTCATTCCCACCCGTCACTTCCCTCTCTGCTTGTTGTCTGCCACATTGACTCCTTCCTTTCTTTAGCTCTCATTTCACACATCTCTCAGTCTCTCCTATTTTATTTCCTTCCCTCTCACTCCCTCCTTGGCTGTCAGGTGACCTGACCCAACCTGTCCCCTTCTCTGTCCTCCCGAATCCAGACGTCCAGCACGTGGTCCCGGGAGAAAAGGTCTGATCAAACGTGGGGAGGCAGACAGGTCCAACGTTGTCTAAAAGCATGCACAACATACAAAGTCACCAGAATGTTGGGTCAGATGTGAATATGATTGTTTGGGAGAGGCCATTGCACTCACTGGAGAACTCCACAGGTTGCTTGAGCTTCAGCAGAGCGATGTCAAAGTCATTGGTGTCAGGGTCATAGAACTCATTTATGATGATCTTTTGCACCAAATATGGAGTGTTTAGCCTGTTCTGAGACACCACACCCCCGTACACACGCCAGTTGCTGGGCACCAGGGAAGAGGAAGATTCCCTGGAGATGAGAAAGAAGCAGGGGTCAGCTGATTTTCTGTCTCCCATCAAAAAGGCTGCAGTTACAGTCATCCAGTCTGTAGGTGACAGCACATGTCAGTACTGACTTGGGGAAGCAATGAGCAGCTGTCACCACAAAGTCCGGAGCCACCAGTGAACCACCGCAGGCGTGGGAGCCATTGAAGTGCAGGCTGACCTGCCAGGGCCACTGTCCCAGCTGTGCAATGCTGCCCCCTATAATCCGGGGGGTAGCACGCTGCTGTCCACAGTCTGGGGAGATATAAACAGGGATAAGCATGAGATGGTCTGCATGAATGACACATGTTTGCTTTATTTATGTGCCCTGTTTGAAATATTGTTTGAACATACACTTATTCCAGTTGCCACCAACAGGGACATTCCATGCTGTATGCTAATGTGATTTTTGTAAAATCTGGAATGGTGCAGTCTGCTGTTCATTGGGAGTGCTGTTTTTATCTGGCCTGAAGCATAAAAGAGAACAGCCCTTCAGTCTTACTTGTGTTTTCCAAGGAACATGTACGCTGGACAGAACGGGAAGGGCTACGCAATGAAGATAAGAAAATAAGAACAGAGTTAGGACTAAAATTGTAGTAGTATTAAGGCATTGTGGTTAATAAGGAGGGCTTGTGACCTAAAGGTTCAGTTTCCAGGTGGGCTGCTGTTGTATGCAAGGGTGTTTAACCAGAACTGCATCAGTAAATATCTGGCTCTATAAATATGTGAAATGTTTTCAGGGTGCATTTCACAGCCCAGTGACTGTAATGGCTGTTGTTCAGTCATTGCCTTAAAGTATATTCCAGTCAATCCAAGTTTTGCAAACCACAAGATGGCTTTGTATCTTGTGTTCACTTGATAGTGGACTACATTGTTTCATGAAATTTAAGATTTTGGAAATGAATTGAATGACATTTTTGGAAAAGAGGCCATTTTGTTCAGTGACGCTTTCAATGAAGGGTCCCACAAAAGCGATATATAAAGCCTATATAAACCCTACATAACACATTTATAAACTCTTAAGCCAGCCAACTACTGTCATTAAATGTGCTATGTCAATATCTATATCACAAGTGATGCTTTCATTTATCATGACATGGTTGGTGACATTTTCTATCCAATGACACTGTCTGTTGGCACAACTATTTATGAATGAATTGAATATCAAAAATATTACTGCTTATGAATCCTTGATGCAATTATTATGTATAACTCTTCATGGAAGCCATTACCCTTTGTTCTGCATAATGGCATATTGTTATGATGTGAAAACACCATGTGACCAAACACAGACAAACATAAAGACTGTGCTATACTGTAAGAGCAGCAGTATATTTACTGTCTGAAGGCCAGCTGTGTGTCGTATTTGTCGGCAGGACACGAGGAAGGACACGCGTCCTCTGTCTCGCTCGGCTGATTTTTCAAGTTGTTGAGCACATGGGCCACCACACCAGTGCAGTACCGCACTGTCCAGAGAGAGAGAGCAGGACAGGGAGGTCAGGTGACACACCAGCGTGTGGAGATATAAAAATCTGAGGCTATTGTGTCGCTAATTGAGCACTTATCACCTTCCAGCAAGATGGCGATGGCGATGAGGATGATGAAGTCAGTGATTTTCATGCATTTCTGTTGAGCAAAAACAGTTGATTGAAGAGAAGAGAACGATATCCCTGCTAAAACCATGACTGGCTCCCTACAAGATCTCATCAATGTGGTTTTACAGTTGTTCTGCAGTGGTTCTGTTGTGGCACAAAAATTCATCAGTTATTAATTTTTAAATTCCATGACTCATCATTTATTGACAAACAATTTTCTTCTTGGGAGGTATTTGAGGATTACATTCTTGCAGTATTTGTAATGAAAGAGTCAGAAGACCCAAGTGCAGAGCTCTGGTATTTTAATAAAGCAGTCCAACAAATCCAAATCAGAATCCTCAGGAATAGTCAAAAACACAAGCCAGGGTCAAAACAGCATGGATAGCAAAACATGAATCCGTACAAAACAATCCAAATCGTAAGACAAAGAGCAGGGTCAAAAGAAGACAGGCAAACAGGTCAAAAAACAAGGACAGAGTAACAAGTAGAAACACCAATGAAACCGTTCAGTAGAGCAAGCTCACTACCTCACAAAGAGGCGCCTGAAACTGTAGTCCTTAAATCCCCCAGTGGTGATCAGGTGAATTTTCTGCAGGTGTGGTTAAAACTCAGAGCATTGGCATGGCTGAACAGGGAGTTGGCTGGAGGCAGGTCTGACAATATTCTCTTTCTTTCTTCAGAGTTCTTAACCATTTTCCACCATACTTTCTCATTCGAAGTTATGTTTCATAAGTTTTCTTTTAAGCATATTCCACCTTTTTCATCCTCAAGTTTGGAATTGACAATTCCATGCTTGACTCACCATGACAACCCACACACTTCCAAAGGAGCTCTGAGTGTGGTGAGCGCAATTCTCCAATACAGCACTTTTCACACTATGAACCCTGGCCATAGGGTCAAGATGAACGCCACTTGGAACACTGAACTACTCTAAAGCCCCCTCACATACTAATTCCAGGATGACTTTACCTGCCTCCAGAGGTCATACCAATAAACTAAATATGCTGGTCACTGATATTTACACTGGGACATCACCATAAAATTCCCCACAGGCTCAAAATGAACATCACAATTACACATACTCTGACAGCAGCCAGTCTTAACTATAATGTAATTTTAAGACTACAGACAGAACACCAGTTGCAAATATACTCTTATATATCTACGAAAAACTTCCTTTTTCAGAGAACCATTTACATTTTCACTTTCAATTTTACTCCTGTCTTAGATACATTTATTCACTGTACTGTCTGCAGTGGCATTACCGCCTCAAATTAATGGCATGCACTAAATTAAAACTAATTTTAAGGCTCCTCAACATGAAAAAGAACCACAACCCACCTTCAAGCCGTACATGACCTAGAGTCCCTGTGTTCCTATGCTCTGTACGTTAAGTAAAGGCAGAAAAGGCACACATAGAGTGAAATTCAGCAGTCCGGCTGTACTTACTGGAGTAAAGTGGGCCATTGGACTGTGAGGCAGACTGGAGAAGTTGAACTGGAGTGGAAATGGTCACTTGAGTTCCAAAAAGCTGATCAAAACACCACAGAAGTCCCTTTCAAAACTTCTTCATAACTTTCTTTGCCCTCTGTGTATCTCTCTCTTCCATAAGTTTTTACAGGAAACACCTACGCCTCTTTCAGGCTCTCCCTCCCTCTCTCCTGTCACCTGTCATCACCTGCCTGACTGGTTTCACAACCATAAGGGCTGACACAGTTTGATTCACATAAAATGGGAGAGCAGTGGCTCAATTTTGGCTCAGATGAGTCTAAATGGTCACCTTTAATTGTCTACAGACAAGCAGAGGTTTATCAATAATCATACATCTGTGTAGACATATCATATTTGGTCTTCATGGGACGTATAAGAAACTGTGTCCCAAACATTGCATGTGTATGAAACAGTCAAATTCTGGTCCTGTCCTTGTTTGGTTTAGGCCTGACTTAATTGGTCAAGATTGGTCCAGAAAAGACACTAATTATAATTCCTTTAAATTTTTAGCACTTAATTGGGCTATAAAGGAAAAAAAAATCAAAGACTGCCTGTTAGGTTCATGTTTTACAGTCTTTACAGATACCAGTCCGCTAATGGACTTGCAGGCTGCTGACCCGAGGAGTGTGGAGCAGTGCTGGACAATCCACCTTGCCAATTACATTAAATTTTAGGCTGGAAAAACCAACCTTAAATATCAATGTCTTATCCGGATTGCCTGTGAGAGATGTTAGCCCTCAAGGGGAGAACAAGTCAGAAGACAACTTCACTTCTATGAGCATTGAGGCTGTGGCAGCTTGCTGTGTGGGAGTGGTTGTGGAAGAGTCCAATGGCCAGGAGGGTTAGAGAACCAAGAAAACAGGACATCCACTGCCAATTGGTCCTCCCGGAAGCTTACAAACAGCAGGCATTGACACCCTTTGAATAAGCAGTGCATTTTGGCTGTAAGAAGATCTTGATGTTCATGCGCTGATTCTTCCAGGCCTACCAGACCAAGGAAATCCAAGAATGGTGTACTGTATGCCCACACTGCATTCTTCAGAGAGAATGTACAACCCTTGCTGACTGACTGTACAGTACCTGAAAATTTAAGCATTGAAAATTTAAATACATTGTAAAACCAGATTTGGAGAATTTCAGTTTTTTTTTTGGTGATTGGTGAATGAAGTGGTACTTCTCCTTGTATGAAAATCATGTAGATATGTATGTGAAGGTGAGAGGGCACAGGTATCCCCCTTCCTTTGAAATACAGTATAATGTTGAGGGCTAAAATGCAGTGTACAGTTATAACCTGCCTGGTTGAGTCTCTGTTGCTCTGGCGCAGTTTTGTTCTCATTCCGCGTGTGTCCCAGTGCAGTATGGATATATCAGATTGCTCCTCCTCAGCTGCATCGGACTAAGCGGCTCAGTTTGTCATGCAGGGCCTCGCGTGTCTGAAGGCCAGACTGTTCTCTCCCCCTGCTGTCAAATATCACAGCTACTGGACAGTGAGCAGAATATAGAGTGAACAACCTGTTTCACACCAGAGGCACGTGTTCACATACCCTCTGCTCCACACTCAGGTAGAGAAGGATAAAAAGCAATTATGCCTTGAAGTGATATATTCATATGGGTTTTTTTTCCCTAAAACATTTCCTTTGCCCCGCATTACATGTCTCTTGCACATGACCTAAAATGATAGATGTTTATGATGCATCACTTGCAGTTGATGAAGAAATGACAAAATGAAGAAATGCAAGGTAAGTCTTGAGATGCTGTTCTGATAATCTTTCAACTCTGCAAGGTGCTGCAAATAGCAATGAAAAAGATGACAGCAAAGTGATGAGTGTGAAAGTAACTGATGGAGGAACCTGTGGTAATGGAAACTTCAAAGTCCTGTCAGCCTCTTTGGATAGGGACATCAGATTAAATAATGAAGCCTGAATAACACACACATAACGCACACACGCATGTACGCACTCATACACACACACACACACACACACACACACACACACACACACACACACACACACACACACACACACACACACACACACACACACACACACACACACACCCCCAGCTGAGCCATTGTTTATTTTGCCAGGATTTCACAGTAGATGAGGGGATTGAAACCAACAGATGTACGGACTCATTTTAAGTAGTACTCTACTATAAGTATTATTTTACATCATGGCCTGGTCTTTAAAGTAGGAGAGACTTATTGAACATACAGCAATCAGCATGACCTGTACGCTCTAAACCCTGCTGGCCAATTTCTAAGACCTTAGCAGTGGTTTTAAGCTTGAGTTTAGTCTCTTACATTAGGGATAGACTCACAGGGTTCATTCTCTAACAGCTGTTTCTGTTATAATGGAGGTCAGTGGACTAGTGATCCAAGCTTGAGTTTTAAACCTGTACTACAGTCATTAGCATTGACACAACACATTCCTGTATTTTTTATAATCACCTTTAATTTTTTACTGTATCTCATTTAATATTTTAAGCTAGTTAGGGACATATTCACAAAATGTGGAGCCTGTATGTACACATGGACTCATGGAACTCATATATAAATTCATATATTTCTGTGTTTCCTCACACAAAATAGTTTTTGAATTCTGAATCGTAAATTTTACTACTACACGCATATCAGGCCCACAGTGGATTCAAGTTACAGAATACAGAATCACCTTTCCAGGAGTTCTTGGCACAAAACGAAAACAAAGATTAGCTATTTACAGCACATCAAGGAAACAAAGGTAGGCTCAGGAGCCATAGCAACCGTAACTACTCAGCTTTAGCCAAAAACATATTGAAGCTTAACAATTTTTTTATTTTTATGTTGTCAACGCCAACAGTTCTGGGCTACAGGTTGCACTGAAGAGTCAGTGACTCTCAGGGATATATCTGTATTCATATGTGTTCTTCCCTCACTTATCCTCTCCCTGAAATGACTGCTCTCTCGCCTCTCACTCTCTCCATTTGTTTCTATTCATCCCTCTTGTTATCTCAGTCCTTGCACTTGACTGCGGGGTCCAGCGGGTCAGAGGTCACATGAAGCGTCATCCTGAGGAGACTGGTGGTGGAGAGCCCAGGGTGGAGGGGCAGGGCGTTGATCCTCTGCAGGTGAGGGAATGGGGGGGAATGTTTAGAGCCTGTGGTGGACCCTTCCGGGGTGGGTGGGGGAACCTCAGCGGGGGCATAGCGGATGGTACTAGGGGCGCACTGACCGTGGGGTCGCTGGGAGCAGAGGGAGAAAGGGTGGAGCACCCTTTGGCGGACTGGCAGTCTATGTGGCAGCTCTACGTCAGAGCCCCGCCCCCAAGGGATGGACAGCTCCTCCCCTAGCAACGGGGAGCCAGACAGAGGCAAAGAGGGTGTGACCTGACCCTTTGAGAGTTCAGCCCCTTGGGGCAGAGTTAGAGTGGAGTCCAGAGTGGGGGAGTGACAGCCATTTTGCATCCTTGATAGCGTCAGAAGAGAGAGGTCCTGATGGCTGTGGTCTGAGTGATCATCTGTCATTGGCTCCTGCTCTGTCTTTATCCTGGAAGGTGCAGTGATGGCTGTGCTCTTTATGTGCCGGATCACTGCCCCACTGTCCATCTCCCTCCTCCCCTTCACTTTGATGCCTTGCCCCTGAAACACCTCCTCATATTTCAGCTCCTCGGTAGGCCTCTCTCCCTCTCCCTCTCCTTGACTGTCACTGTGAGATGAAGCTGAAACAGACGGGCTGTCATCCGCCTCTTCCCAAGATTCTTTGAGCCCCAACTTTACATCCAGGGGATTGTCATTGGAAGCCTGCTGCCAGTTCCTCTTCCTCCTCTTCTCTGATTGGCTGTCCAGGAGACGGGAACATATTCTCCTACCCATCGTCCCTGGGACACTTCTACCCACCGTGTAGCTTATTGGTTTTGTGCCAGAAGAAGCTGGAAAGAGAAAGGGCAATGTTTAAAACTGCAGCGGGCAGTTTTGTATGGAAACACCTCCTTACCAGACAGGCAGGTTTCTGGAAAGGTGGAAGGGTCTTGTACCCAGGCCATGTGGAGGGTCACCACTGGGGGGCATGCTTGTTCCTGCTCTCTCCGCCCTTAGTCTCTCTGTTAGCTGCCAAAGGTCCAGAGGAACATCTGGCAGTTCTGTTCGGCTTTGGGATGTAGAGGGGTTTAGAAGGTAAATGGGGTAAATGATATTGGGGGAGAAGGAAAAATGCAAAAGGACATACAGAGAGACATAGGGGATACAGAGAGAGACAGGGACGAGACAGAGAGAGAGACATAGAGGATATAAAGAGAGGCAGGGAGGGGATACTAAGAGATAGAGTGGAGACAGAGAAAGAATGGGAGAATATATAGAGGATTGGGCAAGGCATAGACTTTAGGCTTAGAACAGTTAAATACTCTGATTTAACAGATATCCTGTTGCAGGATGCACGAGTTATTAAATACAATGACACATGCAAATATGAAAGGAAGTTCTGTACAAACAGTCATATTTAATGGCATTAGGAAGATGACACTCGATGTGTTTAAGCTGAATCACAGTTAATGGACATAATTTTAAATTTGTTAATGTTAAAAACAGGCCAAGGGACAACCATAACTGCAAGCAGGGGAAAAAAAACTCAATGTACTTAAAAGTGAAGTTGTACAAGTAATTAGCAAGTCAGAAGTACATCAAGGTCTATACAGACAGTACAGTTCATTTCCCAGAGGAGGCTGAAAAAGATCATTAGCTCTTACAGTGAGAGTGGTAATTAACTAAAACACCACTTAATCATGCTAGTATCTATTTACTCTAATTAGCATTCTTCAGATAGCTAAGCATCGTTATGTTTCTTGCTTTTCTCACTAATTGTTTCTGAATTCTTGTGTTTGTGCATGTACCTATATTTGTGTATGCTAACATGTGTGTGTGTGTGTGTGTGTGTGTGTGTGTACATGTGTGTTGTTGCATTACTGAGATTATGAGAGTATTTAGATGGCGTTTGAGAAAAGAGTGACACTGACATCATCACATAACAGCAATATTCTATGGATATTCACTGACCTTCTAAAGCAATTCAGACAGGTGTGTGAGGAGCCCTAAAACCGACCTGATCACGTAGTTGACCCAGGTGATGTTTTGCTCGTCGGGCACTTTGTGGTTGATGGATATGGCGGCGCAGGACTGGATCCACACGAACCCCCCGTTCCTCTGGAGCCAGCGGTAGTAGCCGGTCACCACCTGCCCTTTCCGCAGCACTGAGGGTGGGAGGAAGAGGGGGAGGACCGTGGAAGGTAAGGGACAAATGCCTTAGCCATTTCCCCACCAGGCAGCCTAAGCCCTGGACCTTTGGCCCAGGGAGTTGACAAAGGAACTTAAGCGTCACCTTGTAAGTTTGGGGCGTGGTTCCAGCTTGGGCTTACTGCTACTCTAAATTCCACTGCATGACATCAGAACATGCTGGAGACAGTCATTGTTAGCAGCAACAGACTGCTGTTTGAGCCCATTTATTTTTCATGAATTAATTTCACATTGAAATTTATTCCTACTTTTTCAGGATCCCTCTCAGTGACTGTGTATAGATCTATTATTCCAAACATTACCCTCCATATGTTTCAGAACCAGACTGAGACTGACATGCCACAGACAGAGTGAGAGAGGGGACACATAGACATGGATGGATGCCCAAACAACTCAGAGGATAGAAAGGTACATGCAAGCAGGTCAAACAGAGTCAGGAAACAGAGGCATGGGCACAGGCAGAGATTCGGGGACTGGGGCACTCACAGTCCTGGTGGCTCCTCCGGACGCTTTCCAGGTCCCCCACATGGACGAAGCGGTAACAGGTGTGCCCCATGACTTCCTCTGCACTCAGGTCCATGTACTCTGAGATCCTGCATCAGAGTCGGATCAGACGGACATGACCAGAACTGAACCGCCAACCACTTGGAGTTCTCAGGACAATCACATCTCTTCTTTTTACAGGCCTTTGAATTATGATGCACAGTCTATATATACACACAACAATCATATGAAATGATGATACAAAACAGCATGCAGTGTACGTTATTGGGGTACCTGCATTGATCAAAAGCAGTCTGACTTTTTCTGTTCATGTGGCCATATGACATGTGCTTATGTACCTTTCACTTTGTAAATTTCTCTGGTTAAAGGCATTTGCAAAACATTACAGTTTTTAGATGAATGTAAACATAAATCTACGGTCTAAAGCAGATGTACAGAACAGGTGAGTAATGTTAATGCATCCAGGTGTTCAGAGCAGGTGTATGGCACCATGCAGTTGAACAGTTTAAGTTTCCAGTGCTAGCTTGCAGTGCAGCTGTACCTGTTCTCACAGTAAGTGACCTGGAGATCCATGTTGACACGGAGGACAAACATGTGACTTTGTAGGTGGAGCTCGCTGAGCATGGAGGGCAAGGGTGTGTGTGCCACGGCCACCAGTCCCAGTGGGCACCGTGTGCAAGAGGCGGCAGGGCTCAGCATCGAGGCGGGGTAATGGCGGACCCGGCCAGTCACGTGAATCACCTGCCAGGGAAACCGGAGAGAGTCACACTCACTGGAAAATCATCAACCCTGTTGTAAACTCCTCTTTCCTTAACACCCAGTCTTCTGTTTGTGTGTGTATAATATATGTGTCCTTGAGTGTTTGTTAAATGTGAGTGTCCTTTTGTGTGTTGAGTGCGTGTCTTCTTTTGTGTGTGTTTAGTGTGCATTCAAGTCTATCTCCTGTGAGAGTGTGTTCAGTGTATGTGTGCTTCAGTGTGTGTTCAGTATTAATGTCCTTTTGTGTGCTATGTATACCTTCTGTGAGAGTGTTCAGTGTGTGTGTGTCCACTGTGCTCTGCAGTGTGTCTGACCTTATACCCAGAAGACTTAACATGTTGGCCACGTTTTGTAAAGGCTGACTTCATTCGGATGAAGAATCCGCGATCAGCAGTGCTGTCGTTGCTAGGCAGTTTGCTGGACAGAGCTGCAGTGAGCAGACATGTGGTTAGACAAACAGATGGACAGACAATGACATCCATATAGCAACTAGCACAAACACACAGTATTCTGTCACTATTCAGACAAGATTAATGTGATAAAAATGACAAACTGATAAAGGCAAAGAAAAATCAGACAGTTTGACACAATAGCGTATAGAACCAAAATGAAACCCAGTTATTTAAAAATATAGCCAGATGCATAAATACATCCAAACAAAGAAAGCTCATCTGCATTTAGTGCAATCACCTGATTCTGTGTTCTTGGGCAATGAGGTAATAGAGGCTGAGGTGGAAGTCTTCTCATTGGCTGACAGGTATCCAGCTTTGTCCAGGAGGTGTGGCCTGATGCCTATCTTCTCTGCCAGCTCTGCATGGTCAGCTGGGTGGGTGTAGTTGAAAACACTACTGCCAGTCAGCTCCACCTGTCAGGGAACGGACACACCTCTGCAGCATGAGTCTCGGGGACAGCTCATGGGTATGACACCTGACTGTGGGCACTTTAATATATCTCTACCAGGAGGTCATGCATGCAGACATGTACCCATGCAAAATTATAATCCTTCTTTCTGACCTCAAACAGACAGCTGTTGTTTCTAGGGTTTGAAGCCCTTTACAACTTCAGCTTTAAAATCATCAAATCTACAGAGATTTCTCTGTCTTGTATTGCACCAGTGGTATTCAGGAAATCAACATGCAGTGCAGTGTTTAGACCAGACTCACGGCCTACTTGATGCTGATAGCCCTAATAACAGCAAGGTTGCCTGATAAAAAAGCATTGCAACAGTAGTGTTATAATGTTGCCTGACTGATTGCTTGTGCAGGGGAATAACTCTGCCACCTATAAGAACTGTACCACATCACTGTGGGAGTGTCTAAAGAGGACATGTGTGCCACCTATATGTTTAATTTGCTGCCACACACAAGCACACACACACACACACACACACACTCCCACAATGAACCCAGGAAACATGCGTGTAAACTGTCAATCTGCCTTCATCAACAAGGATTAGAGTGAATAACAGGGAGAGAGAGGGAGAGGGAGGGACGAAGGTGGACTGAGAAGAAGTAAGGGAGAAAGCAAGGAGACCTAGGCAGGGAGAGAAGGAGGGAAAGTGTGAGAAGTGCAAAACAGACAGTGAGGTAGGGAGACAATCATGAATTATATTTTCAAAAAGGCATCAAATAGGGCTGACCTTGTGAAAAAGGAAAAAGTAAGCATATAAAGAAACCAAACAATACTGAATGGTTTGGCACTGAACACAAAAACATTGAGAAAAAACATTGGAGACAGTTATCAAACCAAAACACCACCAACTGCATAAACTAGAATTGTGCCTGAAGTATAATGAAATTTTAAAAGAAAAACAAACACACCATAAAACAGAAGAAAATGATGACAGTTTGTTTGTGCAATATTCAAATCTTTGAACAAAATAGAGGAATCAATTCATCAAAGCCAGTTCTGGTATATGTGGAATAATTTTAGTACAATGAACTGCAAAAAATTAAGCCAGTTGGGGAAGAATACTTTGAGAATAAGAACATTTAGAAGGATTTAGAATTTCCATTGGCAGGGGGAAATACTTATATTAGACAAGCATATTTTAAAAGTGTAATTTTATAGAATTATTTCATTTCTGTCTTGCAGTACAGAGACTGACTATAACAGCAAACAATAGCCTACATCTTCTGTGTAGCAAGACAGCAGTGATGCAGGGAACTCATCCTCTCTCTTAAAGTGCACAGATACACCTGTATCCACAGATACAACCTCTACTACACACATAGAATTGTTAAATATAATCCTTTTAAAATCTACCTGAAAAAATTTAATCTAAACTCTATCTATGTAAATCTAAAGCCTATCCTTTTAAAATCAATGTTGAATCTGTATATATGTATGTTCATTAGTTAAAGTGTATATTTGTTACCAGTTTCTTATTGTAATTACATACAACACTTTGGCTATATTTGCTAAATGAATTACAGGCAGAAAGACAGACAAATGTATGACTAATGTGCCTTTACCATGTATGACTTATTTTGGGCAGTCCTCCAGAGCATGCTCTGTACCTATGTATGACTGATAGGAGGAGGGTAGAGGGAGCTGGAATAGGGGGGTATAGGGACTGAATACTAATGGGGTTGGGCTGATCCCTGTGGCAGAGGGTAGTGCATCATGTGACCCTAGGCAAGACTGGACTGCAGTATCCATCTAAGGTTGTGACCTCATCTGACTCAGTAATTCCCTTCATGCCACAAAGCCTTTGAGTGAGAGGGAAGACAAGCCAAGGTGGAGGTAGGTGGAGCCAATCACAGTGCGCCATTCCACTCATATCTGCAAAATTAGGTCTGTGCTCATGAAGTCTGTTTATGTTCTGCTCTGTCCTGCTTGGCTTGCCCTCCCCCCATAATACTTTCACTGTTCCCCTGTCTCCCTCTTTAACTCTCCTGACCTTTTAAGATGGCCATCCATTTGTTCCCACCAGATAGACCTGGGTCACCAGGGTGACACTTTGTTTGTAGCTGCGAGTAATTACTATAATTATTTATGCATCAAGGCAAAGTAACAGGATGTGGTACTCATAGTGCAAGAGGTCACAGTCAATCAACAGAGGTGAGTATCAAGAGTCTGAACCCACAGCCTGAAACTCAATGAGGCACACACACACACACACACGCACATGCGCACACACACACACACACACACACACACACACACACACACACACACACACACACACACACGCACATGCGTGTACACACACACACACACACACACACACACACACACACACACACACACAGAGTACACTGAACATAAGAGGAGGACTGCATATGCTGGAGAGTAGAGCCCATCTCACCTGTGACAGGCCCAGGTAGATGGACACCGTCTCCGAGATGTAGAGAAAGCGACCCTCCTGGCTCAGCACAAACACAAAGCCATCCATGGACTGTGAGCACAAGGAGCAGAGGGACCTTTTTACAGATAACCAACAGTTATCATTTACATTTACATTTACCTGGAAGGCACTCATATCCAGACTGACTTACAAAGCAAAGGAGCATAAATGCATATATAAAAAGGCCATGTGAACAACAGTCCATACATAAGACAACAGACCACATCAGACCACAGCAACTGCAGTAAAGAAAGTCCAATAACAAATACAACAGTACTGTACAGAAATATAATAGAAATGGAAAGATTAGTGTTATGATTAGGTAGGGGAGCCAAGATGCAGACTGAAGAGATGGGTCTTCAGTCCATGGTGGAAGATAGCCTGTAACTCTACTGTACCTCACTTGTAAGTCGCTTTAGCTAAAAGCGTCTGCCAACTGAATAAATGTAAATGTAAATGTAACCACAATAGCTGCATAGCCATCATATTACAGCAAACACCTGGAACTCAAACCCTCACTGATGCTGTGAGAAGCTTGGTCTGAGCTTGCCTGAGGACGACCACATCACAGCATCACACGCTCCTATCTCTTGCTTGCCTTCAGATGTCTTATCAGACGCTTGGGAATGGGGCTGCCGTCCCAATTAGTTTTATGTTTTGATGTGGACCAGAGCAATAGAGGCAGCCTGAAACAGCCACCTTTCCCCGTGACGGTAATGAAAACGGAACAGCAAATGGAGAAGCAATCAAACGACACCTTAAATGAACAATAACCCAAATAACAAGGCCCTCCAAATGGAGAGCGGCAAAAAACACCTCATTTGAGAGGGGATGCCATTTTTTTTTCTTTTGTGGCGTCGCTTTAAGTGGCAGTAATTTACGGGTGTGACGCACAGGGTATGCAAATGCAAGAGGTCACACTGTGGGCACAGCTAGCCGCGAGGTTCAGCCGAAATACTGTGTAATTATCAACCTATTACTGACAGGCAACAGGGAGAAGAATCACTGACGTTCAGAGGTGCTGATTATATATTTTGAACAACTGGTATCAAACATGCATGCACTCTAAATAGTTATCTTTTTGGCAGAATGTACCTTTTAATTTCCACTGAATGACCACTGCTTTCCTCCTCTTTTGTCTCTCTCATTCAGATTTCTCCCATTATTTTGACTGGAAACATGTCCACAAAACAATTGTAAGATTAAAAAAACTCAATGATTTAATGATAAGATTTAAGGACTTGTGAAAGTGCAGAAGCTTTGACTTATGAAAATCATGAATGCACCCCTTTGTGAAAATATATTTTGTATAGACTTTTGTCACAAAATGCCCCCATTCAATGAGTTACGCATAGAATGTCAAGGGCAAGGGCTTTCTTTTGGAGACTCCAGAGACTAAATGGATGAGACTGCCAGATCCAGGCAGTGCGTGAGATATGCCAAATCACAAAGCACATTAGAAGAGCTTCTTGTCCTACCTGCAGCAGGTGTGTCCCGAGGCGCTCCTGAAAAACGTCTGTGGCTAGAGAGTGAGAGTGGTGGTACACTGACAAGACGCAAACAGAAAAAGAGGGAGAGAGATTAACAAAGAAAGAGAAGAAAGGGGATTCAGCAAAGAAGGAGGAAATTACATAGAACACACAATAATCACTCACTCCTTTAAACCTGTAACAGGTTGTGCATGCGCATACATGACGTACTGTATGTGTTTAAATAACAGAAATAATAGATGCTTTGCGTGGATCATTGGAGTACAGTCCATGGTACACACTGACATATAAACATATTGTAATCCTGTATAAGATGTCCTATTGAAAATGATATTTTGTGTCCTTGTAGTAAGTATGTAATTAATGTAAATGTACATTACATACATACAAACATTAATGTATATTACATAATGTAATTATGTAAATCAACCTTACAATTCAGGATAAAGGGATAATAATACATACAAAAATGTGGAAACTTTTCAAGGAAAGCAACAAGTGAAATGAAATGGTATTGGAGCTGTAAAGTACAGATAATATAATGCTTATAGACATGTAGACACACACGAACTTTCTCAGGCATACATGGACTCTCCCTTGCACATAGGCACACACATTTGACATGTCACCATTGGAAAGCAGTGTTAACAGATTAGCCCACAGCAGCACTACAAGGCAAAGAATACAACAGAACAACTACGTAATCAGAACAACCACAGTGAGGTGCACTGTTATCATCAGACTTCGCGTCAAACGCAGCCCTTGGAGAATCATATCGGTCAAGTATTCACTTCAGTAGGACATTAAAGTTAAAGCCTGCACATGAGGCTATTAATGGCCTTTGAAAAAAGCCTTTGTTGCTTTAAATGTGAGTAATTAGCAAGAGGCTAACGCAAAGACCCAAATGAAAGTGGGATGGTCAGAGGAGGTAGGAGATAGCCGAGGAGAAAGACAGCCAAACTTGTCACATCTGAATAGTGTTTGTGACATGGTGTATATGGTCATGGTCTATATGTTCAGGCATGTTGGTTGTATGCTTGAATGGCTGCTGAAGTGTCCCAGTTCATGCAGTGTTCATGCAGGTGATTTCCTTCATTTTAAGGAGTGCTTCTGAAACATGTCTGGTGAGTTCTGAATTAAAAATGTATTTCATGGTGAAAATGTATTTCATGGTGAGTTTTCATGTGTGAAAGTACCAATTCAATTCAGTCATTTTTCCTTACTCAACTTCTGCCTCAATGCCAGTGAAAGAACAGTCCATGCTCTCTTGGTACTGTGTACCAAGGGTCTGTGAGTCAATTACTCTTAATGTGTTCTTGTAAGGGAACTGGGCAAAACTATGTGAATTAATTATTTGCTGAGAAAAGTCAGATATGACAGACATGCTACAATGTGCTGTAGGGATCCACCCCTGAGCCTGTTACCTCATTACACCCATGTGCCACCTATTCCCCATCCCCCTCCTTCATCCCTACCTGAGGTGCTGTTTGGTCCTCCATTCAGTAGGGGTTCCCATGGTGGGTCTTCCTGGCTGGCAAAGTGCCGCATGCGCAGGTAGCTGACGGTGAGGCGGACGATGGCAGCCTTGTCCAGCTGGCTGGTTATGGCACTGGGCAGGGGCAACAGCCTGCCGAGCTCATAGAACTCAAGGTTCTCTTTCCCACGCCTGGAGCGTGCTGCGTTACGAGATTTCTCCCTCCTCAGGTTCTGCAGGCTTGGAAATGGGAAGGAAGAAGGCCCGGCAAATGGAAAGAAGACATAGAAATCCAATGAATAAAAGAGAGAGAATTAGGTAAGAGCAGGTCAATGTAAGATGGCACAGGATGCAAAGAGTGCTGTCTTACCAGGGCAGAGTGGGCGATTTAACCAGCAGCCCATTCAGGAGGTCCCACCCCAAGGCGACACACTTCCCCTCTCTGACAAAAGGCACCACTGCCATCCCAGCACGCTCACCAGCTGCCATCCCTAATGAGGGCTGTGATTGGCCAGAGATAAGGCACCCTGGCACCTCCTGAGGGAGAGAGGGGATGAGCCAAAAATTACTTCAGGGCCAGAGAGAAGGAGGTTCAAAAGAAGATGGTGAAGATTAACTCATGCAGAGCCTTCGTGCTGGTTCAAAAGAGCAAGCTTTATTCTCATACTCCAGAGGAGAGTCGACGCATTCTTACAAGACAGGAGATGCAGTTAACTCTGCTATAAGGCGAGAAACAGTTACATATGTAGAGACTCCTTTCTACGCGTACGTGACTAGCGGCACATATGCTCCACCAGTAGGTTCTCCTTTATCTTCCTGTTTTGAGTATCTAATGCAGCTGGTTCACTGGTGGCCTTGTAATAAGCCGTGGTGACCCAAAGAATACTTGCACAAGCAGTTAACTGTCGTCCTCCTTCAGGGGAGGCCTCTTGCTGAATTCAGCATTGTACGCTATATTATACAACAGGGCGTGCAGTAAATTTCCATCAGCAACAACAGAGTTCATGAATATATAGAAGTTACAGCTTTCTAGGATGCCCTACACATTTTTGTTCTACAGATCCTTATTGTTTCAACACAATTTTACTTCTGCAGAAGGGGAGGAAGTCAAATTGTCTGTTTCAAACTGAAATAACTTATAAAAGAGGATGTCACATAACATTGAATGTGATGACTACAATGATCCACTGAATAACATCTATAAAAAGGCACTAAACGTCTGACCCTCAATGGCCATACAGTGTGTGATTTTCACTCTGCTGCAGCAGTTAATGACACACTTCAACGAAGATGTCTGAGTGGACAATGGGAAATCTTGATTTCCAGAAGGAGATCAAAGAAAGTACTGAAGAGATATAATCAGAATAGTTCATCCCCTCTTCTGAGACTATGTGTGATGTATCCACAGTGGTAATGATTGCTAGCTCATTTATAACATTTTAATTATATGTCATAAGTGTGTGATGCTCATTTGCCTGTAGGTAGGGCCTGGTTTACACGGTGCAGATCAGAAGACTCTGACTGTATTGAGGCCAAAAATGACAACACAGATGTGCAGCACACGAAAACGCTGAGCTGTACATGAATAGAAGCAGCGATGCACCACCACTTGTCTGTGAAAA
Organism: Megalops atlanticus; assembly: GCA_019176425.1. Lineage (NCBI taxonomy): Eukaryota > Metazoa > Chordata > Actinopteri > Elopiformes > Megalopidae > Megalops > Megalops atlanticus. The sequence goes on along the minus strand of CM032877.1, from coordinate 20,048,401 downwards.
TACCCTGAAACTCCACCCACTGTGTGTGTGTTACAACTAGTACAGTCCTAGCTTCAAATACACCCTTGCACTCACCTTCTTGGATGCTCAATGTCTGACAACTGATGTTCAGAAAAAGGTCAAAGTTCATGGAAGCAGACAATCTTTTAAGTGTTTCATTAGCTGTGTGTGAGCACCATGAGTGACCACATGACAAAGGTCAACAACCACAAAGGGCGAGAGGGAGCAGAGGCTTTGGTCAAAGACAGAGTGCTGTATTGTTGGACAGGGAAGGGTGGAATCATTTCATCTGGTTCAATATGAATGACCCAGATCACTGATTCACTGATTCATTCACCTCCTCCAGTTCTTTTATAGCAGGACTGTGTGTTTGGCTCAGTTTATCTGGCTTCTTCAGTACGTGCCTTTCAATGCCTGACTGCAGGATGAACTGGAGATGAGTCTGTCATTTAACACATAAAAAATGGCAGGTGCTGCTATAGCATGAACTGCCTTTCAAAACTTCCGTATCAAAAATATACAGACTGTAACACAGGGGTTGTTGAAACACTGAGCAAAGTTCCCATCTATGGATAATTGTGTGGGGAAAAAATTGTTACTATACAAGTCACCCTCTCTATGGGTGTGTGCTAGGCACATAGATGATTTTAAGGAAATCCAGATGTTCTCATGTGTTGCTTGGGACATATGCCACACAAAGGCAGGTAATAGGTAAGAGTTATACTGGGAAGATTTAGCACCAGTTGTAAGTCACCCTGGGTAACAAGCACATGAGAGATAGAGCTGATAGAGATTAATATATAGTTTTAATATAGTTTAATGTAGATTCTAGTGTAATTTTATTTTATTATAATTATTATTTTGTTATAATATACTGTAGTTTAATATAAAGTAACATATTTTACTTACATATATGATTCCTCTATCAACCCTATCAAACACACTTTTGTAAGTCTCTCTGGATATGAACTTTTGCCACATGAATAAATGTAAAAAATGTAAAAGTAAATGTAATCACAAATTACAGAAATGAAATTTAAAAATGCTCTAACCATTTCATTGACTCTAAACATGCCGCGAAAATAGACTTATACACCCCGATTTATTACATCATGACATCAGCTCTTGTGTTGCTTGCGTCTGGAGGGAATGTGCTCAAGATAAAGAGTACAAATATATCTTACTAAAACATGTTTAAAATAATCCAATTACAAGGATTAAACCAATGTCATGGCAACAACTGATATACTGTATAATTGATGTATGATACATCTTACTTACTTACTTACTACAAAAATGTATTGCCAAAAATGTACCTTTTAGTTTGTTTTGTTTTTTTTTTTTTTTTTTTTTTTACATAGGATGACAGAAATTAATTTCTTATTTAAAGTAATATGCAGAACTGGGTTAACATTGACAGTGCATGATTAAGCAGTCAGTTTAACCTCTACATCACATTTTAAACAGAAAACGTTCAGAAACAAAAACACACAACATAAAGTGCAGCTTAAACAGAAATCCATTACACTCACCAGATACCATTAGTACATATATCCTCTATCAGTGTCTGTGTGCTAAGCCTCAGTAAGGAATATCTGATGTTGAACTCACTTGACTGGCGTATCCAGTGCTGTTCCCCTCTGGTCCTGACAGTCCATTTCCAAAACACCCCTCCCTGCCCCCCAGCACCAACCCAAAGATGTCTCAGCAGTGGTGCCCTCCCTCCTGGACGGGGACTTGTAAACCTTCTGTCCTTGGTGGGTATGAGGACGTAGACATCCCCAAAACAATCTGCTGCCACAGCAGACTGGTGTGGATTGGGGACAGTGTCAGGCAGTTAGCTGTTTTCAGTTAACAGTTCACTGTTGAGCTTGAGCGTGTTGCGTGAGGAGGAAATGCTACAGCACTCTACCACTGTCCCTTCCACTGCAGACATCCAATCTCATGCCCTCTCAGGAATGGATTTAGGCTCTGAGACATTCAGCATGGAGATTCTCTCTCTCTCTCTGTGCAGGTTCCTCTGTTAATATCTGGAGACTCCTTCCCGCTTCTCTTCATAACCTCTATCAAATAGAACCAGCTGGCTGGTAAAGCCCCTGCCTGGACCTTACCCTTTCTTTTTCTCTCTCTCTGTCTCTCTCTCTCTCTCTCTCTCCCATTTACTCCTCCTCCATATGCCTCTCAATCCTTCTCTTTTTCACTGTCAAAACTGCCTTTCAAATGCTGATTACTACTCAAAGTGTGAGAGAGAGAGAGAGAGAGAGGGAAGGAAAGGAAGTAAAAGAAGACAGGAAGGAGGAGCGAAAAATGAAAGCACACAAGTCCAGTATGCACTTAAAATCTTTTCTACTCTCTGTCTCTCTCATGCACACCTATACATACATACCATATCTGAGCACACAAACAAGCACAGGGATGTCACTGCAAACAGGGATACCATGTGTAACCTGTACTAACAGACTAATAAACACACGCCCTATGGCACAGACACCCTGCTCTTCCCTCTCTTCCCTCCAGCTCTCAAACACCTCTCAGAATATTCATGCACCACTTCCCCCTCTCCATCACTCACTCTCTCCCCCTGAATACTGAGGGGCTCTCTGCTGCGTGGCTTGGATTTCAAGCTATGTCTGCATTCCACAGAGTGCACACACACACTCATACAAAAAACAAGGCAGTGTGTCTGTGGTAGTCTATCTACGAGGGCCACGGGAGTATTTTTTTATTTTTTTTTTTTCCCCCACATTTTTTACTTTATCATACCACTACAGACAGGCCCTGGGTATGTGTTGGTATTGTATTGGAATGGTACACTCCTGTCAGGTATATTGCGTTGTATTTGCATGTTGGGTCTTGTGTGTTTGACACTGGCTGTTGCTCTTGTGTGGACGATGGTTTCCTTTTTTGTATAAGGTTTTGTGTCATTTTTCTGTATGCCCTTTGTGCTTCAACTCTTGAGTTGCACTGAATAAGACCAATTCCTTGATGCTAACAATGTAAATGGAATGTTATATGTACTGATCTTGTACACCACCCTGGACAAAAGCATCTGCTAAGTGACAAAATGTAAATGTATTACCTCATCACTCAGTTTTCCTAACTGCTTTTGGCATGAAGTATGAGAAATGAATCACTGAGATACTGACTAACAGAGTCTTGTCATTAAACATCCTATAAATGGGTCATACTTTTTACTAAGGGCTTGTTCACCAAGTCAGAAGAACTATAAGACAAGTCAATTACTTCTAGGCCAAACGGGACTAGTTAATAACTACATAATTTGTAACACAATTTGAAATTATGTACATATAAATCATTGTTTTAGTTACGTTTTACCTGTATATCATATAGTTAGATTTGTGGCTCAGAACTAATTTTTTCATTATGACATCAGCTTAACATTACAGGTTGCCTAATATCAGACCTTTTTCTTAAGTGGTGTAAAAACAATGAAAATTTAAATTGTCTGGAAGGTTGTTTCAAAGCTTGAACTCAGGTGGAAGGCAGTTTTGACAGAAGTTCTCCACTCATCATTTTCCAGCAGCGAGAAGACTGTCACTTCAATGGGCATGTCAGATCTCAAGCAAACGAAACAGTATTTTCTAATGAAAATTTGTATCTAGGTTTGACATGTAAGAACCAGAGGCTAAGGCGTACTGTCAGACTTCTGCCAACTTAACGTTAACTGGGCAAATAATTAAAAACGAATGCATTTAAATTCTGGATGCAACACCGTTCTGCAAACTTCAAGCAACGAAGGCCCTTTCTGAGAGTAATCATCTCACTTTTATATCGCACACTGAAAAACTCCAGGTCACAAAACTGTCATATGGTCATATCCCATTCCTTTTAATGCACTCATAATTAAAAAAAAAACCTAAATAAATCCATAACGTTTGCAGCAATTTGAAAGCCTTTTGAGCAGCTGAGGTGTTAGACGTGTGTGGCACAGAACCTCAGGGTCAGGGTGCAATTAAAACTACGCCCCACACATGTAAACAGCACAGCATGTTCTCATTTCAAAACATGCTGAAAACACATTATGTTCTTATGGTTGTGAAGAAACATAAAGGCAGTGTTTGGAAGCCAGCATGTTAGATTCCACAACAACCCCTCACCAAGGACAGGACGGAAACGTATTTCTATAAAGCAGGGTAACGCCTGAAAATGAGCCTGGTGGAACACACACCTGAGGGGCAACTTTCTCTTCCCAAGTGACATTAGGAGTCCTGTCCCTTTCAATCTCCTCCTTGGCCTGCTGATTCCCCCTTGGGGGGAGTCTGGCGGGGGGCTTGTCCAGGGTCATTAGCCTATCAGGTCTCTGGGACTTGGAGAGGGATGTGAGGAATGGACCACTTAAAAATGTGCACCTCGTCGAGAGACAGAGACCAGGGGAACTACATTACGTGCACGCATTACATATTGCATTTTATTTCCATTGCTTTTTACTTGGTGGATGAAAGCTGCAAAGCAGAGGTGTGGTATTTTGGCAAGGAGAAGGGCTTGTAACCCAAAGGCTGTCACTTCAATTCCCAACGGCCAAGTGCTTAGCCTGAAATGTTTCAGGAAGTATTCCACCATATATATATAAATGGTTAAAAAGGCAAGGGTAATATCTTACATATTCCTTATCTGTATAGAGCAAGGTAAAGTTAAAAACCTTATTTGGTATTCAAACCTGCAACCCCCAGGTCAAAGGGCTGGCACCCTAGTCTGCCCTGCACCCAACCCCCCACCGTGCCCACATACACCTTTGGCCCATCATCAGTACTGAAGAAATAGGGAAAGAGAGAGAATGAGAAGGAAAGAAAGAGGGAGAGCAGAGAGACCGAGAGAGAAAAAGCAGAGATCTGGGGTGGATCTTCCAGCCTGCCTTTGAAGCCAGATGTAAGTCTGCTCTGAATTTGAAATTCACTCCTTCCTCTCTCCATTTCTCCTCTCGTGAGACCACCCTTTTACGAATTAAAAGCATGGTCAGCGGGGGGATCGCATGTTAAATTCAGATCATATTCCTATCCTCCTCGAAGACGGAGGCGGGATCTGACAGTAAACCCCTGCCTGGACGTTTCTTGCATGGCTGACATGTGAGTAGATCTTCATGCACCCGCAGTATCCCAGACTGACTCTACCCCATCCGGCTTCATTGGTACAGTGTCCCCACTTCACCTGAGCAATTGATTGACAGGATCCCAAATTCGCATGGTTATGTGGGCATGAAGCAAATGTGCTGTTTTATGTATATACTTGTATATGCACACACAGACACACACATACATAGACACACACCACTCGTTTAATACAAAATTGACACACAGAGAAAAAACCGTCTCAGGCAACTCTAAACTCCCCCCCCTTCATGGACGATCTTCATGTTCACAAGCTCTTTTGATTAGGGGAGTGTCTGCATTGGTCCTGTTGCCCTTCATCTGCTCACAGCTCTGCAGAGAAGAACATGAGAGGCAAACTGTCAGACACCTGAGGGGCCTCTGCCAAGAACCTTTGAGGCCTGCTGACACTGATTGCAATGTTTGCAAAATTACACCCAAGTCACTTCCCTGCAGAACAACAATGGACAGTCGCAAAAACAAAGCTGCAATCTGAAGCACTGATACAGTGATTAAAGGTCAGACTGTACTCCTGGTCAGTATCCTCGAGGTTGGCCTGGCCTTTGCAATGGATTGAGCAAACTTTTTTCAGGATTGCGGGAAGATATTCCCAATGAGAAAACAGTATCAAGACCCAGTAGAGTTGCTAGGCAGCCATGCTGCAGTCGAGCCTCTTAATCCCAGTGATTTGAAAGTCACACTCACACACACTCACCATCTACTACAGAGGTAAGTTCACAGATATGCTATCAACACAAATAAAACTTCACTAAGAGTGGTATTGCGGGTAGATATGTGGCAGTGAGATCTCTAGAGAGAAAGTTTAGAAGAGCTTCACTTCAATAGCTCCTATGAAAATTCAAACAAATGAATTCAAATAAACTCAATTCAAATGTGGGCCCACCCTACTGTGGTAAGTGGGCTAACATGATGTCTCACTGACCCCTGTTTGAAGGCTTCCCCTTCAGCAGTTGCACAGAGAATTTAAGTTACCAACCCTACATGCTGAAAAAGCACTGAGGCCACAGGTAAAGAGTTGATCTGATTTATCTTGTCTACTCTGGCCTGTGACATTTAACAGCTATAACAGACTGACAGATACTACCACACACAATGTAAACATGCTTTAAAACAATATGCCATGACCTCTGCAACCCTCACAATTAATACTCATCAATAGGGAAACACCATTGTGACCCACTGAAGAAACCCCTACATTACAGGGGAAATGGAGTCACCAAAAATGATCAATAACAATGATTATGCCCAAGGCAGGGTCAGATGTCACATGAATTACTATTAATATTTACTTACCTAATCTCGCCGCTCCATCACATTCTTGTGTGGTAAGAGCACCATCTAGTGATACTGATGTTGAAGGGCAACAAAGTCATATTCTTAGGAAGTCAACCATAAATTGTATAAATTACCTATGTTTAACTTCTTATGCTACATATTTACCAGTGTTGACCTATGTCCAGTGTGCAACTACATTTTTGTGAAAATGAGTAACACACTGAAAAAGTAGTAAAAACATGGTTCATTTCTGTCACCATGACAACAGTACTAAAGGTGCTCACAGAGCTGAAAATTTCTTTTTTTATGGCACATCCAAAATGCTTGTGGTTTAAGCAAGGGACTTCAAGAACAACAATATAAAACTGCAGTTCCTGAGTTTCACTGAGACGGCTGTCCATACTTCTTAGACCTTTTCAGAGTTGTGAGGCAAGAGGTTTCAGTATATGCTTGATATAAGAAGTCTTATGGTTATTGATTCCAACAATCCTACAGATTTTCAAAGCACATAGAAAGGGTTGTCAAGGTAAAGCAATCCTGAAGCAATCCTTTAATTACAATGCTGTTAGAAACATCATTGGCACGTCACATACATGTTCGGTTGACGAACCCACATTAATACTTTAAAAATGTAATGTATAAATGTATAAAATAGGGATTTGTAAATTGCCTGATCTAAAATGCCTGTCAGCAACAAATCCAGAAGTATTTCAAAAGTATTCTTTTTCTCAACACCTCCCCAAACTGAATGCAGTAAGATTTTTAGACTGTTTTCAAGGCCACATGTTAGACCAAGAGGACACCTTAGTTGCCACATTTCCTGAAGAGTTGCATTAATTATATCATTTGATCAATTTTATAATTATTTAAACATTTCTGGTATGGTGCTCTGGACTAGCATTTAACACAGAACCTGGGAGCCGCTGTACTGGAGCTGTAGTGAGTGTTGGGGGAAAAACCCATTTCAAACACTAGGGGTAAACTCTCAGTCTGGCTGCGACACTGCAGCAACGTTTTGTGAACACTATGAGTAAAACTAGCTGGAAATGTTAAACACACTTTCCACAAATTCCAAGCAGCAGCAAGCCTGTTCTCCAAACAGGAAGCAACAATGAGCATTAACAACAAAGCTATCACAACGAATCAACTATGCAAACAATGACAGACTGGAGACATAGTTTACAAGATTGATTTATTAACTATAATACAGGTCACGTAAGGCCTTATGTTCGCACACCGTTCCCATTGAGACAAATTACAACACTTTTAGCAAATAATATGATTTTTTGTTGATGTATCTTTTTTCGTACACCATTTTAATTTTTCTTTCTTAATTTCATTTTTTTAAATATTGAGAGTGGCAGGCCACTCTTCCTGGCTTGGCTTTAAATCATGCACTATACTGAATTGGCCTTAACACCATTCACAAAATTGTTAAAAATGGTCTTTTTTAATTATTAAAATAAAACATAAAAAGAAATGTTTTCTATCACCATCGACTAAAGGGCGAAGTGTTAGACCCCCCTAACATACAAATAAACAACCATTTGAATATAGTTTGCTTGTTTTCATTTAACTTAACAGACAATCTGTCACCATTGTTGCAAAAAAAGAAAAAAAAAGTGATGCAGCCACATAAAAAAATTGCTGAACCAAAGTCACATTTTAATACAGTTTCCTTTTTTTCGTCCTCGCCCCCACCCCTCTCCCCTGTTGCAGCGTCTGTCTGCATCCAGTCAGCGTAGTATTGATCTGTTTATTTGCACAGAGAATGACTGACAGCGAATAAAACACAAAAGTACCAGAGAGGAAACTCCAGCATGGAAATGGGGGTCACCTTCAGCACCCCAAGGTGAACCAACACCCTGGCCCCGCCCCCACACCTCCTTCCCCAAAAGGCTACATCACTCTTCCTCCAACAGTAAGAAAACAGGTCAGAACCATCAGAGCAGCATGCCATAAAAGCAGATGCAGGTGCTTCCAATGTTCCAAGACCACAAGCAGAGACTTCGAGGCAGATACCTGATCACGCCTGTGGCTTGGAGAGCAGTGGATACAGCACACATCACACAGGTAGTATAAGCATAGACAGTGAGCGTATTAGAGGGTGGTGGGGGGTTATGCATGGAGGAACACACACCAACACCAGTTGGGTATTCTGATATTCCAACCCTCGGAAGCAGGAGTGACAGTGCAAGAAAGGGAAGACAGGAGACGCACGGTGCGGTCCTCGGCAGACAGGGACACACTGTGACATCATCTCAGCATCACAGCCAAGGGAAGCTGTCACAACGCCAGAATGACATTGTAAAAACTCCACGCAGCCCATTACCCCTTCAACATGGTCTTTCTTGGCTCACGCACACACACAACACTCGTCACAGATGGCGCTAATGGCTGTCACTAATAACATCAGCCTGATTAACTCGCTGGTGTGGTCCTCCAGGTTGAGACAAAGCAGGCCGTCTCATCCCTTCCATTAAAACCCCCTAATTTCAGGATTCTGTGCATGAATGCGTAACACCCCACATTCCAACATGTAACCACAGGCCATTCTGTAACTTCCTAAGCACCACAGTGCAGTGGAGTGAGGAAGACTTCCACACAGTGAATCATAGCACTCTTGAGGAGAGAGAATTAGCTCAATTAACTTTAAAATCAAAAATGGAAGCATATGCCATCAAATCCCAGGTCAACTTTTTTTTTTTCCCCAGAGGATTATCATGTGATTTGTTTTTTTTTCTAACTGGAGACAGCAGATGGACTGCACATTATCTGGCAAATGCAACCTCACACCGTATAGCTGTGACCTTGCAGCAATGTCACAACATTCCTGCAGTGTCACAGCAAGGTTTCTAGAGTGTTATGCATTAACTAGCTGGTGACCCGGCAGCCTCAGTGCAGGAAGTACTTGGTCACACTGCTGTTTATGTGTGCAGATTCCTCGCAGATGCATTACCATGTGCTCGTTCTGCCAATGTTGCAGTCATGAGCAGAGAGGAGTCTGGGTAAGTGGTGGGTTTAGAGCAGTGGTTACACATGCAGCGTGAGAGAAGCAAACTTACTCTGCTAAGCAGCAGCACAGGCCCATGTCTGTTCTCACATAAAGCGCAGTGTCACATTTTGCAACATTCTAGCCATTTCAACACCCAGCAGTCACACACAGAGTGGCAATTACAATCTTCTATAGGCAACTTCAACTGGGAAACACTGTTACGCATGATATCTCTCTGCAGAGGCAGTATATATAGAAAGAGTGAGACTTCTACAAAGCAGATTTGCCATTGAAGGTGTTGTGTGAATATTACAAAGAACATTTTGTTCTGCATAAACTAGGCCTACACTGAATGAAGACACCTTGACATACAGCTGTATGCAAGCTCAAAGCAGAAGGAGGGAAGTCAGCTATCTACACCAGTTCAGTTCTCATTTTAAATAGGGTCATGCTGTAACTGACAGCATTACATAAAGCGGGCATGACCTCCATTCAGGGCCATCCAATCAGGAGACCAGAAGGCGCTACTTTTGTGCTCCTTTTCCACAACCAACAGTTGCAGCTGCTTATTTTCATATTACATGTGCACCAATCAGTGGCCAGGTGGTTGGCTTTACCACAGAGCCACAGGAAATGACTGCTTCACTGGCTAAGTCAGACAAACTGTCACCATTTGACATGACCCTGCTCTAGGCTCAGGTTCTTTCATGGTTTTGGGAGAAGTGCCTGCAAACACCACAGACATTGTGCAAACTATTCAAAGGCAGACGGCCTTTTGCAGTTGTGCTACTGGTCAGTATGGTCTTACTTTGTCTGCTGTAATCTCAGAAAATGTGGTTATGTTGTGGTTGGGTCACAAGAACCTGCCCCTGACTTCATGATCCCCAGTCTTCACCCCAACCTGCACAGTATCAACCACAGCCACCCCTCCCAGAGCCCTGCACCAGAATCCAGGTGAGGTTTTTTTCAGTTGCCGGGCAATATTCGATCCATCGGTCACAACTAAGTTTAAATCTTTGGGTTTGCTGTGGTAAATAACTATGTGACTCAGGTAGGTAGAGGGTGCAGTCAAACGGCCCTAAAGCCCATGTGTGGCTGCAGCCCCAGGGGAGTCACCCACCAGTCTGACTTGCTCACATACACACTAGCGCCTCCCTGCACACCTACATGATTAATCCTGCAGGCCTTTAGTGCAGCATCAGCAAAAAAAAAAAATGCTGAGACATTTCTCTCTGGGGCCACCCTCTCCCCAGCCCTGTACTGCCAGGACCTGCGATGTTCGTCCTAATGGCTTTTATTGGTTGTGCAGGGTTCATCAAGCCTCTGAACTAACTGAGTTCATTCTCTAAGTAAATAATATGGTCAGGTGCCCCTGAGGTCAGATTTATGATGCAAGTTTTGCCTAGAGGTGCCCATCTCATTTTCATTTGCCTCCAGAGTTGCAGTGCACACATTCCCCAGTAGATGGCAACAGCTCCCTCCCTCTACCACATAGTGCAGTTGCTCATGAGCATCTGTTTGGGGGGGGACAGACACAATACAGCCTATTTGAACAGGGGGTGCCGAGAATGGTGTGAATGGGCCGTTCTGTTCATAAACACCAATCGCTTTGCACCAAGCAAAGAAGGGAAGGAGAAATGTTTCTCCAGTGTGTTCCAACAAATCAAGCGTGATTGGCTGACATTCCAAGCCACTTTCTTTTCTGTTAATGCAGAGGGCACCCAACTGACAGTCTGATGCCAGACCGTTTTAAGCAGCAGGGTTAGTTTTTAATTGCTGCTTTTAAGATCAAACATCGGCACGTCCCTTTGTAGCCCCCCCACCCCACCCCCGTCTGGGCTCAATCTGCGTCAATCGATGTCAAATTGATTACCTGGCAGGGCTCTTCATCACTCTCTCTGCTGTTTGGACCAGAGCCTTTGAATCCTTACACTGAGGCCAGCTAGTGGTGTGGCCTCAAGGTGGCCATGCAGCGCGGTCACAGAGAGCAGGACGTGTCTTTGCGTCACCACCGCCTCTCCGTCACACCCACGTAATAGTCTCTACGGCAACCAGGTGACACTGTGTGGGTCAGTGTGTCTAGCCTACGGAAAGGCCAGGGCGAGCTCCCTGCCTGATGATACGCCCTCTGGTAGGCACCATCTCAGACCTCACCAAGCTTGACGCACAGCCATTAAAAGGGACCCTCTGAAAGACAAGGCCACCTGGAGGCCATCAGGCTCAATCTCCAGCCCTTACTGCTGTTCCCCTTGGCTTCCTAGCAATGCTCAGATCTAGGTTTCAATCTATGGTGCTGGGGTTTGACGTGCAAAACATTAAACGATGAAATGAGAAATGAAAATGAAAAATGAAGATATTTAGCATGGAAATCTACTTCTAGTCAAATGAAATGTTTTCTTTGATGGAAGAGCAAGGGAATTCTAAAATGTGTATGAAGGCCTTTATCAAGTCCAGAGGGGCAGCATCGTCGGCTTCTTTCTCTGTGCTAAGTCAGTGAACAGTCATAACATTTAATGGCATTATTACCCAATAATTTACTGATTCATGTCATAAAACAAGTGAACAGAAAGGGGAACCTCCAGAGACACCATTTCACCCCTAAATGGCCTGTCTTCCTGAAGCAGGATTGGCAAGAAGCTGCAGAGAATTGTGAGGGAGCTTCTGTCAAGACTATGCATGCAGAAAGGGAGGGTCAAGAGACGTTAGCCCACAACGACCCCAAGCACAATCTGAAATGGTTGTCTGCACTGTGCCTGATGGAGCTAAGCATTCTGACAGGCTCAACGCCTTGCTCTCCCGGGCTAGCTTTCTTTCCCCCGCCCCACTCAGCAGTACTAATTCTCTCCCAATGTCCACTCAATAGAATACAGAACCGTCTCAACATCACCCCTGCTGGTCATCGGCAGAAGTGCAAAACATAAAAACAGTGATGGGGGGAGGTGCCATGAACCCCAAAAGGGTGCGGAGCTACCAATGGGGATAGCAAGGTCATTTCATTCATAAAAGAATAGGGCTGCTTCCCCCACAAAGGGATTCAAGGTACTATACTTCCGCATCACTACACAAAACTTTCTCATCCAGCTTGCACTGTCTGCTGTCTTCTTTCTTTCCTCCTGGCCTCACTCCCCTGAAATATACTCAACTAAGACCATCAGACCAGACTAATCAATACTTTCTCCAGCACAGGGAACTTCATGCCCACAATTTATAGTAAATTTATAGTAAATCCACAAACACCTGTTGGTGCCCATGCATATCAGGAATTTCATTCTGAGTGCGCCACCCGTATGTGGCCTTTCTCTTTACTCATCTCAGGCGTTCATTCTGATTACTGTCAGCGGCCTGCCGCTAAGAAGCAATCGGATCGCTTTCTGAAGTCTCCTTCTACTATGTCAGACCCACCAACCTCTGAGACCGTGCTTTGACAGAGGTAATCCCATGCAGAGCGCTCATGATCACATGCCTAACTGAATCCTACAAACTGAAGCCATGTGACTTGTGAACTTGCTGCTTATGAACCGATTTCCCTACAGCTCCAACGTTCCACCTTCAGCTAGGGTCAACTACTGCATGTCTTTACTGGCCCTTCTGCTCACAGTCGCAATGCACACAACACCACACAGCCATTCACAGTGCTTAACGTTAGTGCGTGGAAAACACAGGGATTCAAAGCATGAAGGGACTGATACACGATTACTTGATTCCTAGGGGATGGTAATGATGACAGAGTTTGGCTGTTGCAATAGCACGATGGTCTTTTCTCAGAGCATTTGCATTGTGTTTTGTGCCCAGTAAAAGTGCCTCCCAGAAACCCACCCCAAAAAAGTTAAACCTCAGAGAATCAGTGTGTGGTACTCTGAGGGGCAGGGCATCCCATGCCATCACATGTCCTTAACAAGTCTCTGGGTTCAGCTGCTTAACACCCCACCCTGAGGGAAAGGGTTCAATGATCCACAGTTCCTATTGGTCCAAAGAAATAAAACTAGAGGGAGCGGGGTGTGGAGCGGCCGGTAGGAAACCATGACAACCTCCAGCAGGGGAGAGGAGAAACGCCACGGAACCCTGGGAAGTGGAGTCTTCCAGCTGGGTGCAAGTGGACTGGAGAGACAGCTGAGGGATCCTTCAGAAAAACCTGACAACCTGACACCTTGTAACACTCCCCTTTAAAACTAGGTCCACTTATTTGATTTTTTTTTTGTTTTTGTAGAGGAGGGTGGGGTTTAGAACTGCTTCAGAGTTTATTTCCAGATCTGGAGAAGGGGTGGGAGTGACCGGAGTTCCAGTGTGTCCTCAACAATCCAGCCATCATCAGTATCATTACCATGACCACCATGATGGCTTCCTCATCCTCCCTGGTAGGACACACCAAACTCCAATCCATCCCTATGCAGGTAAATGATGTCCGTCTCCCCCTGTAGGTGCTGGGCAAGGCTGAGGGCCAAGGGGGTAGTGACAAGCTGATGGGTGGAGTTAGATGTTTGGGGGTTTCAAAAGCGGTGTTTCTCCAGCCCCGCCCTCTCATCAAGGCATAGCCACTCAGCATCTCCTCTGCGCTCAGTGCTTGATCCCTTGGGTGTGGCCCTGAAAGCCTACACCCACACTGCTGTCCCAAGAAGGAGGGATGCCTCCTTGTTAACCCCCACGTTCCCACCAAGGACCGTGCAAGCTTTGGCAGGGTTAGGGGCTGGAAGAGGAGGGAGAGCCTTCTGAACACAGAGTGGAGAAAAGGTCCGTATGCAATAGTATGTCTCTGTTGTTTCTCAGCATTTGTGTATGAGTTTGTGTTCGTGTGTGTATGTGTGTGCATGTGTCAGGGTGCGCATGAGTTTGTAAATCTCCCTTCTGAGACAGGTGAACAGCAGAAAGAAAAAGACAAGAGAAAAAACAAGAGTGGGACATCATAAGTGGTAAGTCGTCTTTTTAAGTGGCTCAAATTTTTCTCTCTTATCCCTCACTTCCATGGCTGCCTGATTTTACAGTGTGTGTGTGTATGTGTGTGTGTGTGTGTGTGTGTGTGTGCCTCGCAGTTGTACACAAGTGAGTGAGGTCCAGCATTATGGCATGATCCATCCATCCCTCTCTCTCTCTCTCTTTCCATCTCCCTCCCTCTCTCTCACAGCGTCTGCTGCTCGGCCGCCGCGTGGTGGGGGTGCAGGGGCGGCAGGAGAGACTGCAGGGGGGACTGGGGCGTGGGGGGCGGGGAGTGGGGCGGGGACTGCTGCAGGGGGCTGCAGTGCGTGGCCGGAGGGGGCGGGGGCAGGGGCGCGGGCGCGGGCTGGCTGTAGCAGGGGAGGGTGGAGCCCCCGGACATGGTGGTGGGGGAGGCGGGGAGGCCGAGGGGCGTGTCCACCAGGGGCTGATTGTAGAAGAAGAAGGCGCACTGGTGGATGAAGGTCTCGATGATTGTCTGGTAGGTGCGGGTGGCGGTCAGCGCGTCCATGGTGGTGAAGTCCGGCCGCATGAGTGTTGGCCAGAAGCAGATGGACAGGTTCTCGCTGGTCATCAGGTTAATGCGGTTCATCTGACTCACCCTGGGGGAGTTGGGAGACAGGGAGAATGAAAAGGAAGAGAGCAAGGGAAAGAGAGATGGAGAGGGAGAGATTAAGGGAAAAAGAGAAAGGGATCAAGAAAGAGAAAAAGAGAGATGATTATAGAGGGAATGAAAAGGAAAGAGAAAAAAGAAAAAGCGAGGACATGACAGAGACAAAGAACAAATATTGACTTTACTTATTTGGTTACTTTATTTCATTTCATTTTATTTACGGGTAGAGGATGATTTATGCTGTTTAGTATTCTTTAGTAGACTTTAATAGCAGTGCTTTCACAGTCACTGTATGTTATGGTAATGCAAATAAAGCTCATCAATCAATTGTATAAATTATCTAGTAACAACCAGCCCCAGGAAGCGGTTAGTGTATGAGACTCACACATGCAATCCTGCAGGCTAAAATCATTGGTGAGACCCTGCTGGAATGCCCTATAGTAGTGACATCCTCTCAGAAAGCACTGTTAATGTTATAGAGTATATGCTGTAGGGCAAATGTAACCCAATCCAGTCAACTAGAACACTTATGACCATACGTGACCATCCTTATGTTAAGATGTAGCCTATTTGAAAACATATACTGCTACACTACCCTCCGCTCTGACTGGGGAGGCTGTGAAAGGCTTCTCTGGGGGGTATTTTTGGAAAGCTGTTCTGGTGGCCCTGTGGGCCGGACTCACTTGTTGAGGTGGCTGATGACGTATCTGAAGACGTCGTAATTCTCACGCGGGAACCTTCGAAGGATCTCCTTCATGGTGTGCATCTTCTGCTCCCTGTCGTTGATCTCTGCAGAGACGAGGGGGAGGTGAAGGGGGTGAGGGGGAGTGAGACTCACAGGCATGCCCGCGCACACGCGCATCGCAGGGGTCCTCCATGGCCACTAGGGGGAGGCAGAGGGTAAGCACGCAGCCCAATGGTGCTGACAGGCAGGGCTGCAGTATGCAAGGGCATTGTGGAAGTGTGGCATATGGGTGCCAGGGAAAAGAGTTATGGTAAAGCCGGGAGGCTTTGTCTTACATCTCTCGACTATCAATGCAGCGTTATAGTGAGGGATTAAAAATGATTGATTGAAAACCGCATGCGCCGCATCCCCCAAGCTGGATGTCACGCCAGCGTTCCTGGTTCCAGCCAGTGTGAGAGACAAGAGAGGCAGGCGGGAGAAACGTCCTGCTTCAGGAAATTCCCCTCAGCCTCGCCGACTCTGACAGGCAGCTGCACGCAGACTGGCATAAGGACACACACGCTGCGCACAGTGCCAGCAGTGAGTCACACAAGCTTCATGCCCCCTCCCCCTCCCGACAGCCTTACTCAAAGTCACATGACCCAAATGACCACCTCCTGAGTCACAGGCACTGATATCACCCTCGCAGAGTGCAGGCGAGGAAAGCGAGGTCCATCCCGGATCAGGCTCGCTGCGCAGCACAAACCAACGCCACTTCCTCATAAACCCACTAATGACGGCCTCACATCGGGCAGAGCTTTCAGTCTGATGAGTCACAGAGGCAAACAATGCCCTGACTCCGCCCTGCTGCCCACTGCACGGCCCGCATCAGCGGGGACCTCCTCGGCTGGCACAAAAGGTCAGTGCTGCTCGTGGCAGTTGACCACAGGTGACCGCTACACTGGCTGTTACCCACAAGCCCCTGAGAGGCAAACATGGCCTCGTGGGTAGGACTGATTTTGCGCTTGTCTGAGCTTGCAGCATAGCATCTCTATACAGTCTTTGCCCTGGAATTGACCGTCGTCACTGTCTGGTGTTCTGTCGGGTGTTCAACCTGAAACCCTCACCTTTCACCTCTGTTCTTTCTTCCCTTCTTCCTCTAAAGACACCACTCTCCTCCTCTACCTCAAGCACACCCCTTATCTTCTCTCCCTCCAAAAATGTCCTTCTTTCCCTCTCCCTCAAACACACACACACTCTCACACAAAGCTCTGCAATTGCTCTGTGCTGCTCGCTCTCACCTTTACCCTACACACTCTTCTCTCTAGTAGCCTCCTGACCCCTTCCACATCCACGCCCCTCTGCTCTTCCACAGCCCTCTCCGCCCACACTCTTCTTAGCCCCTCCAAACGCCTTTCTTCCCCTGTAGACCACTCTTTCCCTCTTCCTCAAATGCTCTCCTCTCTCCCTCTCCCTCATCCCTCACTCCTGCCTCCCCCTGCAGACCCACTGCTCCCTCCCCTGCCGTCTCTTACTGTATGCCTCCACCAGCTCAGTCTGCATGCTGTAGGGCACCAGCGGCTCCGGCAGCTCAGAGAAGAAGCTCTTCATGGCGCCTGCTACCGTGTTCACAGTGAAGTCCTTCTCCACCAGGTCCAGACTGTGATCTGCAGAGTGACAGATAGACACCCTGTTGCTGGCAGCGTGCATACACACACACACAAACATATACAACTCCCCCCCTCCACACAGACACACACACAGACACACACACACACACACTCACACAGAAACAAACACATGCATCATCAGTATCAATGTCTGTCTACAGCAGATTAGCAGGGCCTGCTCCCCTCCCCCTGCCATCCCCCATCATAATTAGAGCTGCTGCTGCTGCTGCCTGTGCTCCTGTCACCCCGTCATTACTACAGGGCTCATACCCGAGACGGAGTCGACAGGTACGGACACATGTTCACTAATTGCTTTTACCGCCATCTTGTAAATCAATGGCTCACTGACACAAAACACAAAGCATGCTGGGAGGAGCGCCATGAAAGGGCACAATACACAAGACGTGATGCCTCTTGCTGGAGGAATACCTCACACCGGAGTCCGCTATAAATAAACACAGCAGAGCCTAATTAGGAATATTAAATGTGGCTTTAATTACGCAGTTGTCTTTGTTGCACAAATGTGCAATATCTCAGAGGCAGCACTGGGTGCTTGCTGTGCCTTCATATATTATTGATGCGGATCATGTATTCCATGAGCCACATTCAACATTCAGCAAATTCCAGCATGGAGAATCACCTTAGAGAGGTGGGACTTAAAGCAGTGAGAGGGAGAGGGAGAGGGGGAGAGAGAGAGAGAGAGAGAAAGAAAAAGAAAGAAAGAGAAAGGGAGGGAGACAGAGAGAGAAAGAGAAATGAGAAATCACAAGTGGTGTCTGATTACAACTATAAACCAAGTGTAATCAGAGGGGCATTCTCCTGTGCTGGCAGTCTCCTTTTCAATTACAAGGAACAATGTGATTAGACTTTGTGAAAAATAAGGCTAAATGTAATTAAAACACTCCCTCCCAATTCTTCTCCATCATTACAAATCAAAGGTACCTGGATGTGAGGTGAACTCTGAGAGCAGCTGATTGTTTGAGGCAAACAGTGCAATGCAGTGATGCATTACATACAGACTTCAATCACAATCAT
This sequence comes from Megalops atlanticus, assembly GCA_019176425.1. Taxonomy (NCBI): domain Eukaryota; kingdom Metazoa; phylum Chordata; class Actinopteri; order Elopiformes; family Megalopidae; genus Megalops; species Megalops atlanticus. Next base: position 20,030,094 of record CM032877.1, on the reverse strand, counting down.
TCAACTCTGTGATGGTCAGGAGTGTGCATGTAACAGCCACTACTGCGTGCGTGCGTGTATCTCTAGGCGAGTGCTCACGTGTGTATGTGTGCACGTTTGTATCTCTGTGTGAGTGTGTGGTGTGTACCTCGATATATATACATGCAGTGTGCTGCATTTCCCTCTGTAATTGCACAGTCTCCTGGTCCTGGGCCTTTATTGATCTGACACAGAACTTCAGGTCTCATTAACTCGTCAACATTGTGTTCTTCCTCCCACCAGAGAGAAGAGCATGCTTCATTACCAAACCTATCTGGAGGTAAAAACCATTCTTCTCTGTTGGGCTGCTGGACACCAGCGGACAGGGATGGAGACATTTAGCAACAGCAATCAAAATAAATACGGACAGTGGTACAGACGCTTTAAGAAGTATGTCTGTTGGCGAAGGTGGAACTGTGGATTTATGTGGGTGATTATATTTTGAGTGATTATGATTGCAAACGCATCTCCTGGGTCGAGTGAAGGAGCACTGCAACTCCAGGCCATTAAAAGCGAGAGAATACGCAGCAGGTGACTGGCTGGATGGCGGGAAGTACAGCTGATACCGGGGCGGGTGTGGGTCAATGACCTGGAGTAACCCCCCGTGCGGGACTCACCCTGATCAAACTGCCTCTGCATGCTCTCCATCTCTGCCTTGTTTCCACTCACCCTGTAGATACCCTCTGTGTTTATCCCTGCAGGCAGAGAGAGAGAGACATATTAGACACTTCTTTAAAATGGACAATTTCTATATGTATAACACTACCTGTCTCTGTGAAACAAAACATGACATAGGTAAAAAGAAAAGAAGAAAAAGAAGAAAAAAAAAAAAGCTTTCCTCAATTCTGTTGCATAAGGTAAGGTCTTTAAGGTAAATGCCCAAAAGCTGCAACATTTGAATTGGCATGAATATTGATACTGATTTTAAAGGAGCTTTATTGTATTTTCAGTGTTTACTTATCCACTGAGATGTAGTGATTCAGACCTGATAAATGGATATTACCGATGAATCATTACATCCCTGTTCGAGACTCAGCACTGGTGATCTAACTGTGGACTGACTGTCACCTGCTGCACTCACTCAAACCTCTCCAAACCCCCCCAATTTGCGGATGTGTGCACTCGCGCGCCCCTTCCCTGTGATGGCAGGTATTGTGGCAGCGGAGCATCAAAGACGAGAGAGACAGCGTGCCGTCCGCAGGAAATGAGTCCTGCTGTCGAGGCGGACCACATCGATCCTCTTTTCTGGCGATCAATTATCCACAAAAGCTTTTATACACAGCGGAGCGCAGAGGGGAGGGCGGAGGGAGGGAGCGGGTACTGCCTTCTTGACCTGAGCGTGCCGTCGATGCATCAAGATCCGGCTGAACAATTTCCAGCAGGCTTAAACCTTCACTCCCCTGAGGATGTGGGTAATGCTCGGGGGCAGGCAGGACTTAGACGTGTGGATTTCTCAAGCCCTTAGACGTGGCGGCACTCAAATGCGAATTAAGCTCCGCCCATCTGCACACATCCCCATTCTGGCACCAGACACAGCAGCTTTCTATTGGTCATTCGGGTCGAGGAAAAAATGCCTACCACGCCCCTCTCCCACCCATTGTTCTTATTTAACAGAAACCATTGCAGGGGCTGGAAATGGCTTGGGTGACTTCATGGCTGCCTGAGTGTGACACAGTTGCATTTGAACCGGTGGATGCACAAGATGCAAGATGCAGGTTATAAGTTAAGCTCGAGGATGCAGTTTACCTCTGACCAAAACACATGAGATTCCCTGATTATAGGGAAACAGGGCAGGGCTGGAATCACCTAAACCCACACATGGCAAACACCATTTCCCCTTTGCTCCAGCCGCACCACACACCTATCCTGTGTTCCTGTCCTAAATTTCTGTCTCTGCCATTTCCTTACATGAAAAACCCCATTTTAGTCATAAATATATTCCACGCACCTTTACAAATCTACTCAACACACCATTACATAGCCACCCCAGACACCATTACAGAGGATGAACTGACAGTGCAGAGGAATAATACATTCATTTACTCCTTTCTCCAGTTAAGGCTCCACTGGATTCTATGAAACTCCAGCAGTTAAAGCACTTCAGCATATTAAGGGTTAAGCTATATTCACATGTTAATGAGCAGGCACACACACAGGATGTAATGATGCATCCATTCGTACAATACAGCTGTATGGATGTTGCACGTGGCAGCAAACCCATACCACCGATTTCTGTTTTATACTTTCATTCATATTAATACAGCTATTTGGATAAAATTACAATGTTTGTAATTTCAATGGCACATGATCTAGTCTAGTGCTCAGATACACTACATACCTTTAAAAGCACCAAATCATATCAAATCATACTGTATTATATTGATACAAATTCTTAGACATATTCTGATATATCATTGCTTAGTTATCAGAACTGTTACTGTGCTGCATCAATAAATGGCATTGTTAAGGCAGAGTTTACACCCCTAATACATGCATGTGTGCACACACTTTTGAGCAGTGCATTGCAACTGGGAGCCTCCCACTCATTCGGAGCTCATGTATGCTGACAGCTGCTGGAATGGTGTGATGGCCATCAGCCTCAGAGGCCATGTTCAGTCACCCCTCCTGCATTTCACTCACAGTGGTCTTTCAGCCAGCTGTGTCCCCACATTAATAGTATCATATGCCTGCATGTGCTAAAAAAAATCTACAGAAAAAAAAATGGTGGCAGTCAGACTAAAAATGGATGACACAAAGGAGCACATTGAGAGGAAGAGAGGAGTGGAGCAGAGGGAAGAGAAAGACAGGAAGAGAGGCAGAAACAGGATGAGTGACATTCTTAGATAAGCTATAGCCTGCATGTGTTACTTTTCTGACAGGAAAGAGGGGTGGAAAAAACGTGGAGTTGTAATAATATCTCTGAAGTTTTTACATCTTAGCACATCATAGTTTACCTCTGTAACACCCCGAAAAAGCTGAGAGATGGAGAAGGCAGAGGTTGGCTTTGAGGGTGCCAGCCTGTGTACAGCTTAAGTTAATCACTGTGTGTACCAACAAAAAGGATCAAGGCAATACACAGAGAATGACACTTGCTAATTTAGCACAATTCAGGATGATATGGTTCACTGCACTGCAATGGATACTATCTGAAACAGCCAATTAAGCACAAGGGAAATCTGCAATACAAAAATTATAACTGACAAATTCTACCATGCAACATTATTGATCTACCTGACATAACTGGCAGATCGATGCAATCTACTTTTTTTGGTAAGTTTTTTTTCCTTCTGCCACAGTCTATATTTCATGTTATGGCTGCAATAAAAGCTAGATGTAATGTTATGACACTTAAGGACAGATACATGCGTTTTGCGAGTCTGAACTGGCCTGTGACTGTCCTGGTTGTGTGGACCCAGGAGAGGGGTGGTGGTGTATCTGTGGGCTGCTTCCACGGCTTGTTTGTGTGACTCTTTCCTCGGCACGAGAAACGTGAAGAAATGCGCTCAGCCTGAAAGATTGTTCTAATTTCCTGCTCTGATATCGATCTCGATGAGGGAGCCATCAAGCAAAAAATAAATAAATAAATACTGCGAGGGGCTGGGACGTCCTGCCGGCTCTCCATAGAGACAAGCACAACATGCAGAAAGGGAGGGAGAGGGGGAACGACGGATCAGGAAGATCGGGAGAGATGAGAGGGAGACCGCCGGCGAGATAGTGAACACGTAGGGGCAGTAAACAGAAACTGAATTATTGTGGAAGAAGTTCTAAGAAATGAAAAGAGAAGCAAATGATTATGAGATAGAGAGACAGAGAGAGACATGCCGGCAATGTATGCTAGACGAGACATGCAAAACAGAGGAGGAGTTGGCAAACAACTGAAATGTGTCACCAGCAAGGCTGTTCTGACATCTTTGAGCGCATGTGTTTAGCCCAGGACACAATCTATTTGCTCTAATCTGAGGATTAATCTTCATTCCAGGACCTGACGGCAGTTTTATATGGTCAGGTCTGGACCTGGTGTATGAGTGCAGGGGACTGGCATAGAGCGCATTGCAGCATTTCCCCTGATAAAGGTATACAGAGGAGCTGAGGAGGTACACTGTAATCCATGAATGAGAAGCTGTCTTTATCAACCCAGACATTATAGGAGGCACAGTAATAAAGAAAAGGAAAAACTACAAATGCAGTCCATGAGACTTATTGTTACCCTCACACACTCACAAGTGCACGCATGCGTGCATGTACGCACATGCAAACACACACATACACAAACAGAGACAGACATTATCTTAGAAACCTTGAAACCGCTGGCCACCTGAACCCCAAAAAACAAAGAACATTTCCTCCGACGAACTCCGAGCAGACTTAGGGAGCGCTATCCGCCCAGCCATCTCTCGCGTGGCTAGGAGCACAAAGGCCCACTCTGCATCCTGGGCGTGGCCTGAGGAAACGGTGGGGTGTGAAAAGCCGAGACACTCGCGCGCAGGTCGCCGGGTCCTCTTTGGCCCGGGCCTGCCGACGCCGCCGCCCCCCCAGCCCCGAGTCTGCGCCGCACATCGTCGGCCGGAAACAGCTTGAAGCCACTCCTATCTGATAACCGCAGAATGCCTGCTCCCAGGAGGAGATCCAGAGATCTTGGCAGGGCCATCCACTCCACTGGCCATTCTATCCCCCCACAAAGCACACTAGCGCGCACACACAGGCATTCCATAAACAATACTCACAATCACAGCGATCACAATAACCATAATCGCCACTGTAACAGAGCGCTGCAAAGACGCCGAGCCAGAGTTCACTCGGCCTCGAAAAGAAGCAATAACAATAATCACAAAGAATAAAAGGCCGCCTCATAATAACCACAAACTCAGCATTTTATGGTAAAATCTATGTGGCGACACACACGTGGTAGCTGGGTTCTGAGACAGACTCCACTGCCACAGAAGAACAAAAAGGCTTCACACTGAACTGGACACACACATAAACAAAAAGGGCAGCTGTCCTCCTATTCATATTTATCTGTGTTCTACACCGGGGGCAGAGGCCCCTCCCTGTCGGCAACAGTGGAAAACTGTTGAGGATGCAGAAACGACGACAGGCTAACCTGGAACTGCAGACTGTGCAGTCAGAATGACACCTGCTCCCCAACTACCCTATATCTATTCATTTGGCAGACACTTTTATCCAAAGTGACTTAAGGTCAAAAGTGCACAACAGTGCAGAGAGTGACAGACCTCATTTGAACATGTGCCAGTTAATCACACATTGTTACAATAAGCAGTCAAACACTAATAATAGACCGTAAGTGCTACGGTAATAATAATAACACCCTAGTATAAATCATCTCCAAAAAAGCCAACATTTAACTGCAATAACTAAGTAGCATGCCAAGATAAGAGCTGGGCCTTCTGTCTATGGAGGACTCCGCTGTCCTGGCCACTACAGGAAGCTCAAAATGTGAAGACAGACAGAAAAATGAAGGAAGAGGAAGTAAGCGAGAGAGAGGCAGACAGAGGAAAGGGAAAGCGGGGTCACCGCCTCTTAAAAGGCTAAACAGCCACTGTGCATCCAAGCCTTCTTCAAACACGGCCTGGGTCTCAGAAAGAGGTCACTTTGACTTCCTCCTGAACAATCAGTGGAGTTTGAACAGAACTCCAGTGCTACATTTCCTCAGCCACACCCACTTCCCGCTGAGCATGCCCCACTGTGCCATACACAGTCAGACAGACAGAGGGACAGAAAGCCTGGCCGCCTACCTGTAGCCTCAATGTAGCGGATGCACTTGTCGATGAAGAGCGGGATGGGTCGGTCAGGGGACACCACGTTGACCAGGGGGACGCCAAAGTAGTTGCTCTCCATCGGCTTGGATATGGAGTGCCGCGGCTTCTGCCTCGGTTTCTGCCGGGGGAGACAGAGCAGAATAAGGTGTTTTTCCATTACTGATATCAGCACAGCCCTTTGCTATCTGGTTCAAAAGGACATTTCAAAAACAGATACAGTGTTTATGTTTAACAGTTACATGTTTCTGCCATGTTTTTCCACATCCTTGGAGTACCTGTCCATACACACACACACACACACACACACACACACACACACACACACACACACACACACACACACACACACACACACACACACACACACACACACACCTCATGCCATCCTGTTTGCGAGTCTCCATGTCGTGGGGGTTAACAAACATCCTGAGTTGAATTTAACGGCCAATTTCTCTCTGTATCAACCTTCCCTCAGCCTCTCACTCATCCCTATCTTTCTCTCTGTTCATCACGTCCACTCTCCCTCCCTGGAGTCTATGCCTACATATGTTTATGTCATTGCACACAACAGCCATATATCTTGTAATTCTGTATCTTGTAATCTAATGATAATGGCTGTAGTGTTCCTTTTTTTCTAGGATATATTTAACTTAAGTAATTAGTAGCAAAGACTATCAAAACCTATACCCTTCCTCCCCTCGACCCCTTCTTCCTCTGGCTCTATTTGGAGAATAGAAGCTCCCAGCAACCCCTTCTTCACTACCCAGCTATGCCACAGAACACCACGGATGGCTAGAGACAAGTTGAAAAACACTGACAGGGAGAGAAGTTGCATGACACTCCTCAGCAAAAAACCGTGTTCTCATTCCCCTCACTGCCAGTTCTCTTTCAGATTCTCCTCCTACCCCCTCTCCCATTAAGTCTGGTTCATTGGCCCTTTTTTCCCAATTTTATGTCTCTTTCCCCTTGTACTTCTTTCTGCCCATCCAATTAAGGTTTCAACAATTAGGTGCCAAGTTGTAATTCCAGGGAAACTTCTCTGACAGAAATGGTGGTGTTGCAAACATACAGTATGCCACCGTGCTAGTCTGGGTAATGATGCCTCTGGGGAGTCTGACCCTGGCAGTGCTGCTAAACCAACACAGCCTCCATCTGAGCTCTGTCACTTAAACTGAGGACATAAACTCCTTGTCTTACTGCAAGCCTCTCTCTTTTTCTTAGCCTCTGCTTGTTCAAGGAAAAATTCTCTTACAAAAAAATTGTCTTTTATGGAACATGCATAAAAAGAAATCAGACCCCCCCACCCTGTCTCTGCCTCAGTGCAATATTAATGGGAGCATTAGAACGTAAATATGTGACGCAGGAATTCAAAATATTCCACTTGTCAGAGGAGGAGATTCAGAAACGCTGTGAAGCAGAAAGAACATTTCAGGCCTCGCCTCGGTGAACTCCCTGGCATTTTACGGGGGGGCTTAGCGCAGCCACTATGAAGTTTCAGGGAGTTTGCAGTGGGGGGGAGAAAAAAAATGGACAGGAGTTCTTGTCTTCTGCCATACAGGGAGAGGCCAATGCTCTTTGACACTTTTGGTAAAAATGGTTCTTAATGATAGTGAATTAAGAGATCTATAAAGCCTGCTGGAGACCAGGGGAATATTAGCAGCCCTGCCTGTATTTCTAAACCCTCTGATCCTCCTGTTACTACTTTCAGAGGCAGGCCAGTATTTTAAAGACAGGTGCAATGTAGTTCATGTAATTTATAGAACTTCACAACATGAAGATATCTGAGTGTGCGACCTGTTCTGAGTGCATAACATTTCAAATGTAATCCAGTCTTACACAATTCACTGTGCTATGGCATTTTGTCTTCCGGAACTCAGAACCAGCCATGAACATCCATATGCAACCTTTATGGACATGGATTTGTGTAGTAGCAAATGATTAAATGTTCTTTTCTCTTCGCACTGGGGTGTTGTGCCAACACAGGTGACAAAAAGTAGGTTTCAACAAAATGTTTGAAAGCAAATGGGAGTGTGATTACGGGTACACATTTTACATTTTATAATCACCCTACAAGCTGCCCTTAGGTACCAGCACAGCCTCACCGTTAGCACTGTAGCACTGGGTTCCTGCCTCCCTGGTCATTTTGCCACAGGCTCTAGAAGCCCTCTCCAATCATCTGCCTGATCTTGGCTCAGAAGGAAGGAAACAACTTTGTGCCACAGTAATGACTGCTTATCTGACCAGGGGTGGAATATGTATTACCTGCACCCCATTATTATTAAAAATATCAGTTAAATTTCCAAATATAAAGGATCACTTTCACACACAAACATTTAAAATACTTTATAGCTGTTAAGCACTTTCAGCTTGCTCTGTCTCTCTCTGTACTATACACAGGCAGCTATGAATCAATACTTTTTTCTGGGCGAGTGAGATTATGAGCATTGTTATGATATCAATTTTATGAGACTGGCTGATAAACCGACAGTCAATCAATTGTGTAGGAGCCCTTGGAGACATTATGACAAGGTGCGCTCATGCATTTTGATAGCTGTTTTTTATGTGTCATATAAATTTGGAATATTCACCCTTTGAAAGCAAAGTTGCTCCACTGTCTAGGTCTTTTCTGTAGATGAAGGCCTCAGAATTGTTTTTTAAAATTTCAATTATTTTAAACATGTTTGTCCCCTGCTAACAAACATGTTTAGAAAGAAAGGGAGAATTTTAACCAGTGCAAGATTGTTCTATACTATATGTGTGTGCACAAACACTCATTCAAAATGACACACTTTTGAGTAAAACACCACATCAAACTCAAGAGTAAATGTGCAATCCTTGTTCGACTGTTGAAACATGCCTATCATTGGTTAACTGTTATAAACATGAGTTCCATCGAATTGGTCACTGCATAGAAGCACATGTTTAAGTTCAAGGACCTTCCTGTTTGAAGGAACACTGCAAGAGTTGGACCTCGGGCACCATTCTGTACAAAGTTGTATAAAACTTGTTTAATGGCAGAGTCATCAGCCATTTACATTGCAGGTATTATACTGTATGCTCACACATTTAACCACTTCCAATCTTTTTTTGCATGTCAGTGGAGTGACAGCACCAGAAGTAAGTCACATAATGCCTTCATCTCTCTTGCGTAAAGAGAGGCAAGCTGTACAGAGTAGGACTTTGTAGGAGTGTCACTGGCTGAAAACATAAGGAAGAAATAATTGGAAATTAGTTAAGTGCATGAATAAGAGGAGTTTGCATTGTAATGTATTAATGGGAGGGCTGACACTCAGAGCAAAGCAGGGAAAAAAAAAAACGCCACGATAAGACAAAATCCAAGGAATGAGGAAAACATTTCAAAATCCACTTAATTCCATTCTCAAATGAGATCTGTATCAATAAATTACTTGACGCAGCTTTCACATTCAATTGCTTGCCTTTTGAAATCTGTGTAAAGCAGATAATTTTTTAATGTTGATTCCCATGTAAATTGTATTGTATCTCTCACAGCGGGACTTAAACCCTTCAGATGAGAACCCTTTAGATTAGTGGGGGTGGCCCATGAAACCTTTTTATTTCACTGCAAAAAGCTGAGGCACACAGACTCTATCATCAACAGAGCATGGAAAAAAGGAGCAACAGTGAGGGTTAGCACCTCACTATTAAGCCTTTTGCAAAGGCAGCACAAAGGCAGCTACACACAGAAAATGTAACAAGCTGTTGACAGTATCTTGCCATCTGTAGTACAATATGTGATATGCAAAAAAGTGTGAGTATAAAGTAAGTACACATTATATGAAATATATTATTTCAATGTACAAATACAATCTGCCCTGTTAGTTTGTTTGTAAATTGTGCTGCTTAAGGATTAATTAGTATCCTTTTCTTGCAGGTATGGCACAACTTGAAAAGGCACTAACTGGAATTGGTACTAAGAGAGGTGTGAGGGGGACCTTAGGCGTACCTTGGTATTTCGGCGCAGGCTCTTCAGGATGTTCCTCCTCTTGGGGTCCTCGCCCTCCTCGGTGAGTGAGTTGTCACCTTTGTGCGCTCCCCCCTCGTCCTCCTTGGCCTTGGGCAGGCCCCCCAGCTCGTCGTCGCTGCCGATGGAGAAGCTGGTGCGGAAGCTGCTAAACTTGCCCAGGCGCTTGGATCGGTCGCGGTACAGCCTGGGCTTTACCCCAGCCGCGGACAGCTTCCGCCGGCGCTCCAGTGAGCTGCTGTCAGCCTCGCTGTCAGAGCCATTGCCTCCACCGTTGGAGTGCGTCTTGTTGGCGTTGCGGATGGTGATGATCTTGCCCTGCGTGCTGTCATGCGGCACAGAGTAGATGTTCTCCTCGTCAGTGGGGCGGGGTTTCGACACTGCGTCCATGGGCTCGGCATAGTCAGAGGGATCGTAGCCCCCATCCCCACTTGACCAGAGCCCAGGCGGGGGCAGCGAGCGGCGGTTACCTGCTGGGTCCATATAGGGGTTGAGGTTGACCTTTCGGATGTCGAAGGTGACGGTGGGCTTGGGACGCACCTGCGGTGGGATCTTGTTGTTGAGCTTGCTCTCGAAGGAGCTCATCTCAGAGATGAGGGAGAAAGTGTCGCTGGACTCCAGGTCGGGCAGCTTGAAGCTGCTGTGCAAGCTGAGGGTGCCGTCGTCCCGCAGGGAGGGGTAGGACGGCGAGGCCTCCACATCGTCCTCGGAGTCGAACAGCGCTGTGACCGTACTGGGCGAGCTGCAGCGGGGCGAGTGGACGCTCTCGTTGGTGCTGCAGGCCTCGGCCACGTTGTCGTACATGTGCGTGGCCTCCACTATGGTGCGCTTCTCCACCACCTCCTTGAGGAAGGGCTGAAGGAGGTCCACCCGGTGCAGGCCGCTCACCACCCCGCCGTGCCCGCACACCACAGTGTTGAAGCGGCCCTCGATCTCGTGCGCGAGCTCCTCCCCCTGGGCGAGTTGCTCCCTGGCTGCCTCGCAGTCCATCAGCTCCGCCTGGCTCTCCCCCACCGCCAGCAGCTGCACCGGGATGATGTCCTGCACCTCACACAAGAAGGCGCACAAAGTCTCCAGCGAGGCCTTGCGGCGGGCCGAGTACACGCCGATGTAGCCGTGCACCAGCCGGCTCTTGCGCAAAGAGAAGGACGAGTGGTAGGAGAGCAGGGAGAGCTCAATGCACTGCCGGTGGCCGCCTACCGGCAGCTCCAGTAGCACTGAGGTGCCGCTGGCCGGGCTGGATGTGGGCCGGCAGTGCTGGGGTTGCAGGAAGGGGGAGAGGAGCTGGTCTATGTCGTAGGAGTCCCCGCACATCAGGCACATGACGATTCGCAGGTCTGCCTCCGAGCTCTGCTGTTGGTGCAAGTCTCTGATGGTCGGGGGCAGAGGGGGCAGGGGTGGGGAGCTGCTCCCAAGGCTCAAATTCCTCCTGGAATCCAGCAGGCCCTTCAGGACCTGGTTGATCTGTTTCTCATTCACATTACGCCCGTAGCCCATGCCAGGGGAGGCCGGGTCCAAAAAACTGCACTGCAGCTTTCCAGCAACCTGCTGCCCCTGTGCAATCAGGCTGATGGCCGTCTCCCCCCCAATGTCACCCAATGACCCCACGCCCCTCTTGGTGACTAACAGAAGGGACATAGGAAGCTGAGCTAGGTGGTTGTCCCTTCGACCCAGTGTGGACTCTCGCAGCCTCTCAATACTCTCCACCACATAAGACAAGGACTCCTTAGAGTTGTAAAGACACAGGCAACCATGAGGGGTGAAGGTGGCAGTGTGGAAGGAGTTGACCGGCAGGCGTACGTTGCCCTCAATGGGCCGCAGCGCCAGCTCATACATCTTCCCGTCCAGCACGTACCGATCGTCGTTGGTGCAGAGTGCCCTGATCTCATTAGCTAACTCCCTGGCTAGGCCGTCCTTGCCAAGGATCACCAGGTTGATCCTGTCAGCCTTGACCTCACCAAACTGGGACTTGCTGTCGACAGATGGGTAGCGGGTGGGGAAGCGCAAGGCAAGGAGCTGCTCGATCTTGCTGTCCACACACAGCAGGCTGCTGGGACAGGTCTCCTTGGTGGGGTGGTAGACAAAGTGGATGTGCTTCAGCACCAGAGCGTCTCTCTCTGCCTGGAGCTTCTGCAGGGCCTTGAACCTCGGCTCATCCCCGAGCGCCTCCTGAATGGCACCCATCTTCTCCTTGCTTGGCTTGGCATCCACTTCTAGCTCATAGAAGAGCTCTGAGTACTCCAGCAAAAGCTCCTGGAAGTCCTCCTTGGCACGGTCGATGATCTCCTTCTGGTGCCGATTATAAATGTCCAGGTACTCTGGCTCTTCCAGCCACTGGTAGAATTCCTCGTTCATGATGAAGCTGCGTGCCTCCTCCCAGGGCTTGCCGGGCGTGACGAAGGGCGAGGAGATCAGCTTGGCTTTGAACTCCTGCCGCATCTCTGCCCGCTTGCGCTCGTTGCGCAGGTGGTCCAGATGGGCCTCGAAGACCGTTTCCGCCACCGGCGTCTCCAGCAGGTCTGACGGGATGCGCTCGTCCTCCATGTTGTCGATGTGGGGCGTGTCCTCCCAGGGAGTGTCCTCCAGCACCACGAACCAGTGGGAGTAGTCGCGCTTTGTCTCCATCACCTTCTGCACCCCTGACCAGCTCAGGTGATCAATCTCATCCAGGTCAGGCACCAAGGAGCTCAGGGCCTGCGGGAGAGCACTCAGGTACATCTTGCGCCGTCTCTCTATGTGCTCCTGTTTGAGGCGGAACACGTGCTGCTGGAACAGCTTCTTGGCCTTTATCGTGCCCTCCAGGAAGACGTAGTCCTTGTACTCCAAGGAGGTGTTCATTCGCCGGCTGATGTTGAGCCACGTCTCATTGTGGTTCTTCACAATCCGGCTAATCAGCCACTCATAGCGGTCCTTCGCTGCTGCAATCTGCTGGCTCTGCTGCTTCAGTGCTTCAAAGTAAGGGATGATCTTGGGCTTTCCCCGGCTCTTGTCAATGAGCTGCACCAGAGTGAGGAAAGCCAGGTCCACATTAACGTTGGAGCGTGCCGATGTCTCCACCACCTGCAGGTTCTTCTTGGCCAGGGCAAAGGTATGCGAGTCCTTGATGTAGCGTTCCACACCTTCATCACACTTGGTGAGGACCATAACCACAGGCTTCTTGGTCTTGCCTAGCTGGGTGTACAGATTGGAGACAAACTTCATCTGGTCATCAAAATTTCGATTCATGCCCCTGCTCACGTCCACGCACAGCAGGAAGCCGTCAACCTGCAGCTTTCCCTCAGGCATCTGCTTCTGCTCAAAGTCCTGCTCCAAGCCCAGCTGATCCGTGCAAAAGTACATGAGCTTCTCAGCAGAGGCCAGCTTGGTGGCGGCCGCCCTCTTGATGTAGGGCTGGAGGGCAGTGCTGCGGTGTGGCTGGAAGGTCTGGTCGTCGATGAACTCGGTCTGCTCCACCACGTGCATGCGGCACTCTGGCCCTTCCTCCAGTTGCCTCCCGACCTCACCCCAGAAGAGGAAGTGGTCGTTGTTGACCACCCGGCCCCCGAAGTCGCTGGTACTTAGCACAGAAGTGTGGTCCAGGTAGAAGTCATCGGCGCTGGGCCGGACGAAGCGGTTACACAGGCAGGACTTGCCCACCCCGCACTGCCCCTTCTCTTTCTCCGTCCCCGACAAACCCACCACAACCAGGTTGTATATGGGAACTCTAACATCTTGCTTTTTTGCCATCATCATCGTGTGCAGGCACTCATCCTGCCATGCCCAGAAGCTCGAGAGAGGAGGCAACTGTAACGCTTTTCCATAAAGTGCTTTCCAGTTCTCGCTACAAGGGGTTTTTTAATTTAATTTTTTTAACGTGGCTTTACCAATTCAATTTATAGTTTCTTCCTTTGGTTGGTTTGGCATCGCTTGGCACCATTTGATTGGCCTGGGTTACACACAGAATGTTAATATTCCACTCTTATTGGTGGACTGTGATTCTGTGTCCTATGAAGGAAAGGGAGGGTGAGGAAAAGGTAGAGGGGCAAATTTTGGGGTGGGGGTGGGAAATGGAGGGAAAGAGGGAGAAAGGGTGGGGTGGGTGGGAGGGGGAAGTGGGAGGAAGAGGGGATTAGGAACAAGGGCAGGAGATGTCTCTAGCCTGACCCATCTTGTCTCCCCAGCAGAGTCCTACAGCAGTTAAAGTGGAGGAGATTCTCAAGCCTGCCCAGCCTGCAGCTGTCCCTGAAATGAGAAAAGACAAGAAAAGACATTATAAGTTATGTTTCTTCTCAGTTAAAAAACTCAATTACAAAAATATCTTAAGTACACATTTATGAGTGTTATGTAATATTCTACATTTGTTAATAGTTCAGTAACAGTTGGAACTGACCTGAAAGACTCAAGGGCTTACAGTCCCAGGTAATACAATTAGCGCAGAAGTAACAAAAAAAGGCATTATAATCACATAGTACTTAAAGAGTTTAATTTTTACTAGGATGTTGATCCACATGGTCAAAGGTATTTCTATGCTTCCAATTTGCTTGCTTTCACCAAGACACGTAACGCTGCAGGTGCATAATCAAATGCACAGGCACTAAACTGCTGATAGGTGTTGCTCAGCTAGAACTATTAATTATGAAACCTGAGAAACCCAGCTGCCTTGCCAATAAGACTGCAGTGTGAGCTCACTGACTTCCACATAGTCAGAAATGAATTTTCTCTGGACCAGACTTCTCCTTAGGCAGAAACAGAACAAGGGGCGACCGCACAGCCTGATTTGCTATCGCTGATTACACGTGCAAATGGAGTAAATCAACACCCACACGTTTACCTTGAGGTAATACACACGCAACACAATTAAGTCACACAATCTGGGCATGCATAACCTGTTAAAAAAAATAATTTGCAAACAGACATTACCTCAGCGTGCAAAGACTGAAAAGAAAGCACATCTCAGCGCGAGACAACATGCCAGGGGCAAAATCAGGGTAGATGAAGACAGGGTCTCACTGGAGTAATCAGCGCTAGTCTCTGTAGGTCGGCCACGGTTCTTGAGATGAGTTAGGAAAGCTCAGCAAAAGTGCAATGTACCATCACAACCCAACAGTAACACCCAGCAAAAAAACTGCAATTAAAAGCAACCACTCCCCTTCTGTTAGTCAGTGTTTCGGTAAACATGCATCGAACCTTTATCAATCCTCTATCGATCTCTTGCAGGATTACTGCACTCTGAGTCAGAGCAGAAAAGCCCTGTCATGCCCTCTGACCAAACTGAGTCATGGTGACAGAGAGAACGGTGCCTATGGAGTGACATTCCCAACCGTGCTACTGAGCTTTTATGAAAGTGTCACCTACAGATTTTTAAAATTACACCTACTGGTATTAGATGATAGTTTGTCGTACCAGCAATAATGATACATGGAACTATATACCAGATGGAACTATCCATGGAGTTATATGGCTTTACTATGCATGTGTGCAAGCAAGTAATAGATTACTGCTAAGGCTACAACGTATCTCCAGGAGTGATCAATGGAGAGGAGAGTCCTCTAATGTGGAGGCAAAATGAAGCTTGCTTATCTTTAACAGCAAATCTCACTCGAGGATGCCTATGTGTCCATGCCACTAGCACACAATTGTAATTCAGTTGTGAATCATCTGCAAGCAAGGAGTTGCACTGGTGTATCTCAACAAAAACCTACAGTCCGCTTAACTTAAAAAGAACCACTGGGGGAGAGTGTGTGACTTTGTTGATGTGATATTAAGCATTGTTTGTTGTCATTTTTGTTGTTGTTTATCAGGTTTACACTTCAAAAATAGGACTTTCACTTGAAAGATGCAATCAATTTAAATGCAGCTCCCGAGAGAAATAAAAAGAAAAATAAAGTTTCGCAGCTTCACTGTTTGCCATCCAATGTCGAAAGCTGAACGGATCTAAAAGCTTCCATATCAGATCAACGCAAGACAACAATCAGTGATTAAGGAAGAAAACTAGTATTGATGCATGCGCCATTCAAAGCCGAGCTGCCCATCCTCCAAATAAATCTGTAAATGGCAGCACCTAAAGGAAAGCATGCAGGCTTTACAAACAAGCAAACATGCATAGTAGATACAAGTACATCTGCCATGCTTCCACAGGTCATACTAAGTTTAGTATATGTGGCACGCATCATTATTATATTCGAGTATATCTGGCACGTATCCACAGAGCATTCCAACATTAGTATGTGTGGCATTTTTCACTAGTGTTTATGAGTGTATCTGCATTAACATTAGTATACGTGGCAAATATCATTCGAATTTGTTAGAAATATGAATATATATTCGGCACATATTCACAGATCATTCTAGCTTTGTATGTTATGATATTTAACCGTTTGGACATTAGCCAAGTGCTAACAGTAATGCATACACCGGTGCTGTTAGCCATGCTTGCAGGTGTTATATGTACAGCAAGACACAGCAGTTGTCAGGGCCCAAGAGTTCAAAGGTCAGAGGGTCACAAGGTCAAAGCCAAGATGGGGCATGTGCTGTGTACTTGAACAAAGGAATTTTGTCCAAATTGCTCGAAATGAATAAATTAGTTCTACGTGAAATGCAAGTCATTCAAAAAATGCATGTCTGACAAAAAAAGTATTTTAATAGAAATGTTTTAGGCAACAGAGGTGAAGTATTATCAACAGAGATCAGAGACAGATTTCGGACTCCCATGCAAGCAGGCTAAACACTCAAAACTACACCATGGATGGAGTGTGCGTGTTGGTGGGCATTAAAACCAGAATGAATGCAGATGAAATATCAATAAAGCTGTGGCGTGGTGTAGAAAACAGACCCAAGGCCGGTCGATAGAGGATGGGTATCAGGATGAGGTCCATCATGGTTTATTCATGTTTTCCAGCAAGCCCATTCTTCGCAGGTCCCTGCTTCATGTGTAATTAGTCTGTGATCAATAAGCACTTCCCTCTGAGCTGAGGGCCCATCTGAAGGGTCTGCAGTGCAGTCCTTCTAAACACATTACTACTCATTTCCTTCAGCCCACTCTTACATAAGCTTTGACTTTGGTAAAGTCAGGAGGTACGCACACCTCACAGAGGACTGTTTGAAGCAGCGGCACAGTCATGACACCGATAGCTTTCTACGGAGGTCACGACAGCGGCTGCAGACTGAAAGCCCACCTCCTCAGACTGTGTCTTAGCTCCTCTATTTAGCTGTAGCACTTAAACCTAGCCTTTTGTATATTTCTGTAGGGTATCATTTCAATGAGACTAACTGTTGAAACATTTGATTACTGTAGCACTTAGTATGTACGCTGTACTGAACTGTTAAAATATACCACTGAGTGAAGGGCTACCGTGTGTTCAGACGTGTCTGATGTTTACTGTATGTGCTGTTGTTCATGTGGCTTTATTATATTCACTTATGTATCTTAACTCTGTATGTGATTCTGCAAAAAAGAAAAAAAGGTTCTTATAACAGTAAACCATAAATGATGACAAGTAACATTCCTTACATGAGGAATCTATATTCCAAAATGTCACAGATTTCATCATTTCATCAATAAAACCTTAGCCAAAGTCAAAGTCCAATGCCTTTATGACATCGGTATGACATTGGTAAGATGAAAAATCGAGGACACCAAACAATAGCTGTGTGACCTGCAAACATTCCCTCCACTGGCTCCTGATCGTAGTGTGGGTGTGGCTGAGGCTGCAAAACCAGGCTCAAGGCATCACCAGCTAACAATCACCAGCTAAGTTAACTACTGTCTCACAAGACTGCAGACACGTGTTAGTTTATGTCCAATTAAGCAAACACTTGTTCAATTAAGCGAACTCTTTTCCTTGAGGCCCGAAGGCCATTCAGGCATCTGTCCCAAAATATCCTCCGAGGGGCTGAAATTACCCAAACATCTGCTCGATTCACTGGAGCGGAACCTTTCCGAGTCCTCCCAAATTGACGAATCAAGGGTTTTCAGCAACGCGCTCCAGACCGGAGCTTTTAAAAAAACAAGCACTGATGAATGCTTCATTAATGCATCAACTGCAACTCCACTTCTAAGGACTGCTGAAAAAGCGTTGTGCACACATATATAACTAATCACTGTCAGAAACATTCTTTCAATCCACATATTCAACCTGAATGTCACCAAAGGCCTGTCAGAGAATATTCATCATTACCTGAATGATGTAGTAAATGCATATGGTACATAACAATGAATGTGAGAAATATGCACTGAAAAATAAAAAGAATGTAGCCATACATTTATAATTATAACTAAGATTGTATAATTATACTCTTCAGATCTTATATAATCAATTATTAGATAATCTATTGCTGCTATTTTCTCACCAACTGGTAAAGGTACACTTAAGTATGATATGATGACATTTATGATAAAGACAAAGACTGCATGTGAATGATGAACTAATACTTTTGCAAATGTGGTCTGATATTCTCTGTATGTGCTGTCAGTCATGTAGCTTTATTATTTGTACTTTCAAACCTTAGCACTGCTAGTCACGCTGTATAAGAGCATCTGCCAAGTGACTAAACATAAATGTAAGACAGCAAGGACAGAGCAGGTCAGAGGGACGCAAACTCAGTTTCAGTTTGACTGACGGTTGCTGTGATGCATTCTGTCCATGCCTCCTACTCTAACAGTGCTAATGCATGCCCAAAAACCCGAGGTCTCCAAGCCTGTCCGCACCTCCCTCCCGGCCCCCTCTCTCGGGACACAGGCAGCATTAGAGCTGAGCCGGGGGTCACCAGGGAGCAGCTGGGCCTCAAACTGACCACACTCCTCTGTAAAGAGCTTGTGGGAACCGGTGGGAAGAAGAACAGGACGAGGCAGAGATATAAAATGCATCAAAAATTCAGCACCATCGACTGTTATGAGAAATCTCAGCATATCCACTGAGGATCTTCCCCCTGAAAGCTCGCTTAAGTGGAGCGCTCTTTAGTCAAAATGGCTTTGGTTTTACCAGCATCCTGCAACCTTGTGCACACTCAGCTCACACTGATGTAGTCGAAGCAATTTGCCGGGAAGAAGGTTACAGAGCATGCACTTAACACACATAATGCTGGATAACACACATACATTTCCTTAAGCTGGTAGATACAGTATGTCCACTTATCTCACACTCTGCTCCTCCTCCACACACACACACACACACACACACGACACACACACACACACACACACACACACACACACACACACACACACACACAGACAAGCTATGCATACTGCAGTATTCTCAGTAATGCAGATTTAAGAGTCCCTGAATCTTTGCTGTTCTGGGATCAGTCCTAGTTTAGTGAGACAACTGTTAAAGCAGCAGAAACCATGGGTCAAGATGAACTCAAAAAGGGGCTAATGCTGTACTTGAGCTCATGTATAGATTCTTATTGATAAGAAACCTATCACTGAAGAGATGTTCTTACTGGCAGGTACAGACAGACAGAGGCATGTATGTGCAAGTGCACATACACAAACACATACATAAACACACATACACACACACACACACACACACACACACACACACACACACACACACAATGCATGCACAACCACACTCGAAGAGAGCCATTTTCTGTTCCTCAGGGAAAGTGCCTGCCTGCTCTTATCACTGGGGTAGAGCTGGGCACAAGAAGGGAGGAAGGGAGAAAGGGAGGGAGGGAGGGAGAGAAACGGAGAGCTGAAGACCTACAGAGAGCTAGACTGAGAGAGAGCCAGACAGAAGGATAGAAAAGTGAGAGGTATAATCCCCTCGCCTCCGGGACACGATGCCTACCGGACACACAACATTCTCACACTGCGACGAGCATCATGGGTCTTAGCTGGGCGGGGGCAATGCAGCCCCTAAACCAAACCGGCAGCGTGCTGGTGATAACCAGGCTAAATATAATGCAGAGGAGGATGTGCCTGCTGACATCTACCAATCTACTGAGCTGACACACACACACGGCACTGCAGTCGCTGAGGCAACCGTTCCTCGCCACACACTATCAGCCAACAGAGTGTCACTGTGGCATGCACAAAGCTTTCACTACACAAAATAAGTCAATGACACATAAAATCATTGTGTGTGTGTGTGTGTGTGTGTGTGTTACAATATTTTTGCACCACACTATCTTTCACAGCAAATTGCATATTCTGCAATTCAGGACATAAGAGCACACAAAAAAGTAAGCAGAATTCAGGTCAACACCCATGCTGAAATAGATCAAAGCACTAAAATCTCTAAAGCATTAAAAGCACTAAAAAGGTAGAGTCGTGGTGTCCAACAACCGCGTGTGCATTATCAGACAAGCATTAACAGTGTGTACATGTGTGTAATGCTCTGCAGGATATGCCTAAGGACAGGGGCTTTCCCTTTCTCACCCAAACCCACGTCCCTTTCGTTTGTGTGCAGCCAATGTGAGGCAGGGGGAGGATTGACACACACCGCGGCAGCAGGGCTGCACTGCTGGTCCACTCTGACAGGTGTGATGCAAGCGATAGACCAACACAAGGTATACATACGCACACACACACACACACACACACACACACACACACACACACAGACACACACACTCATACCCCATATACACACTCATGCACACATCTAAGTATCTGAGAGGAACACTCCCTTACTCTGTGCTCCGTGGCCATGCTCACACCTACCGGCTTAGCTGTGTAAGTGAACGGCTTGATTGGTACGCAGCCCCTGAGGTAGGGCTTTGATAGCTGCTCTGCTGTGAAAAAAAAGACAAGCTCACAGCAAACCGGCCCGTGGCACATTTCAAGATACACGCTTCTGGAAAGGGTGAAGGCTTAGTCTTGTGCCTTAGCCTTGTGGTGTCTGATTGGTTATCTTCCTGTCAGTCACACACGCCTCACCCAAATTTAGCCGCTATGATTGGACCGTGGCCTGGGAGGGTCCATCCTATCACAGGTAAGACAAACCTGGAGGGTGACTGGTGAAAATTTTATTTAGGATGTAGTAGGCCAAACCTGACTGTTTTGAGACTGAGAGGTAAGCATCCTACTCCACGCATCCATCTGCTAGACAGGCTGGACCGGTAACACCCTGAACACTGAGGGGAGGAAGCTCCACCACTCCTCCAGCTACATGAGCATTCTGGCTACAGGGCCTTCTGGCTTTTACACTTGACTTGTGCTGCCTAGATTAGGTGCTGCCCTGCTAGCCAGCAATTCCCAGAATAACAGAGACAAAGGGAGGTTTTGTACATGCTGCACTGATTGATCTCACACACAGACACACACAGTGTGCACACGTGCGTTTGCATTCATACGTGTAAACAGGTGTGTGCGTGCGTCTGCATGCCTTGATATTAACAGTGACCTTTGCACTGCTGATGGATGAATGATGACACCTGAGCACCTACCTGAGGGAATTTTTAGTCTGTTCAATGCTTATCTTCTTTCCAGTCAAGAACCTTTATCTTCAGATATTGCTCATCCTTCTTAGTCAGCTTCATGGGTATTCCCCTCCTGGGTTTGTAAATTAAAACTAATGATTCTCTGTACTTGTTAATTATTTATTTGTCGATTTTACAACATAATGTTTAAGATAGAAAGCAGTGTCGATTTTCTACTGGCAATGAGAATAGGTATGCTGGGAAGTAGAAAAGCTACATTAACGTTTCTCCATTATTCCTATTAAAGAGGCAGTTTTCCTCGCCACAGGCCTGCTCTTGGGGGTTCAGGCTCGTGATATCTGGAAAGCTGCTTCGTGACCAATTCCCTTTGTAAAAAGTGCTATACAAATAAAATTGAATTGGACTGAATTGAATTAGTTTAAGTGACTTTTATAGCACATCATTTCAGCACAGCAACTCAAAAAAGGAGTTTAACAGTTTTACATTATTGTGCTGAGATATTACAGTTTAATTCAATTCTCTTTGAATCACCCCTGAGTCTAAAAGGTTAAATTAAGAAACTCAAGAATAAAAATGAAAATAATTAAATAAATTCAAGTTTTCAAGAGTCAGAATTTGTTCATGCTCCACTGAGTCTTGAAACCAATTAAAACTGGCTATGACAAGGTCTATGTGAGAATGTGTGTAAGTGTGAGATTGTACACAATCTGAGTGTGTGTGTCTGTGTCTGTGTGAGACACACACACATGCACAAACACATATGTATGACAGTAAAAGCCTTTGAAGGTGATGTATGAACACCGCATATCTGTGGATACACAGCATATATGCTCCATATGTGTCCTGGAGTGTAAAACTCACTACACAGTACATGTGCAAACATGAGCCCACATACCATACGTATGTGAGCACGTATGAAAATGTGCTGAGGTGGGCTGGTCGTCCACCCCTTACTGTGTGAGTCAATCTACAAGCGCAAAAAGACAAACCTCAACGGCTGAATGACCTGCTCTCATCATTAAACTCCGTATGGTCTATGCTCTCTATTCAATCTGCACAGGGAAGAATGCAGACAAAGTCTGCAGAAGTCCGGACCAAAGACATAACACAAACAAGCCAGTTCCCTGCAGCCACTGAAAGAGCTAATGAAAGTGGCACTGATGCCGTTTTAAAAGCTGTCTAAGAAAAGAAATTACTGATGAAAGTGAGTTACGGAAGAGGGCGGGAGCTGACATTAATGGGGCAGAGGTCTTAATGTGTGCTCGGGCCGCGTGGAGCCTGCGTTTGCCCGTTTAAACGCTGCCGCAGAACAAGCCCAGACCTGGCCCGCGGAGCGCCTCCGCCCGAGGCGAGGCCCCGCTTTCCCTTTTTTAATGTTACACTAACAGAGAAAAGCAGGTGCCCGCCAACGCAGACAGGCCCTCAATCACTTTAACTGCAAACACAAAACACACCAGGCACTATCCCAACTTCCCAGCAGCGGAGCACAAGCCAAGGGCTGAGTCACCGCCGGGAGAGGGGAGGCAGCGCTGCGACTGAAGACACCTGAACCTACAGCACTGTCAGTCAGAGATAATGACCTTCTGCCTGCTACTACAGTACCCAGTGCTGCTGCAGTGGCAGGCAGTTCAGGTAGCTTCACCTTTTTCATTGCAGATTAAAAAAAAAGGTTGGGGTTTGACTTGGGGTTGGGTAAACGGATCCTGGAACAGTTGTTGATGGATCCTGGAATGTGGTTTCATGAGCGAATGTGAGTGCCAGTTTCTTTCCTAGGAGACCCTGCTCCTCTTGCATGCTGCAACAACCAAACTCAGTGCGGGATTCAGCTAGTCTGGCACTGGGAATGAGATACCCACTGGACAACAGTCAGAGTGACCTGGCATTTCCATGTGGAGGACTCAGTTGCGCAAATCTTTCCAAAATTCAACTGGCAATCCTGGTAAGCTCCTCGCGAGGTGATTCACCACAAACACACAAATACCGCGGCAGTTGTTAATCCTTTACTGCCTACAGCAGCTTGGCGCGGTCATCCAAATTCTTCTGAAACAAGATATCTGAGAATCAACCTCTATGCAGTAAAACTTCTGTAAACATGATCAGCCTTTGTCTGCTGGTCTGATGGTTGAGTAAGCGGAACGCATTACGGACGCCTGCCTGGCTCACTCAGTGTGGCACAGCCAGGGCCCCAACCGCAAACCCCACTACTGGCATGAGAGCGGCCAATGAACACCAACCAGCCACAGCTCTCATCAATTATTACACACAACCAAAGACCGCAGAGAATCACATTCCTTCCCTTTTGCCGCATGCTCTACGCCATGTGGTGGCGGCAGCACTGGGTATCTGGTTCATTTTACCCCCATGTTTACAGGTGATATTCCTCTTAAATGGTCTACCTACATCACTGAGAGCTAGAGTAATCGCCGTCAGCACACCTTTGAGAGCGCTGGCTCCCCCTACAGCTGACCTGCTGTGATTGCAGTGCCAGGAGCACAGTGGGGCATCCCGGTGCTCGGCCCACCCCAGGGTGCAGCAGAGGAGGCGCAGCTGGAACGGACCGCTCTCCTTTCCTCCATCACAACCGTTAACTAAAACACTTTGTTTTGCAATATCCCCAGCGTTAATGGGAAGTTTACGACCCCTCGCAGTCAAATTCCTACGAATCGCTGTAGCGTGCCCTTATGCTTTTAGTGCATCTTATGACTGGCGCAGCCTCAAACGGTCATGGATCTGCAGTTAGCCGCTCCCAGCTGAGACCATCCCTAAATACAGAGCAATACAAAACATCCCAGATCACCAAGCCTGAAGCACATAACCTCTCGGAAAACAGCTACGTTTAATCAGCCCGTGCAGACTGAATCCTCACGTGCGAGCTATGTTAGTGCTTTTCAATGAGAAACAAACCCAAACCGGGTGAATAATTAGCGAACAATTAAGTCACGGCTGACATCAGAACCATTATGCGATTATCTTGTGAATGTACACACCGATCGATCCCTCCTCTCCTCCTATTTCTCTTGGCTGACCATGTAAAACATTGACAGAGAGGGTTGGGAATAGTGTTTTAATGCAGGTCTTTCCAGCTTCAGCTCTGTGCTGCCTGGTATCCAACAGCGCAACAATTTACTCCCTATATCCATCAGTCCAGTCATTTCCCAACCAAGCCCTTAGCTGCCTGACAGAACCAATCACTACTGCATCTGACAAATCCTCTGGTCCACCCCCTCAACCCCCCATTTACTGTTGCTAATCTGGAAAAGCCTTGTGAGACAAGAAATGCTTATGGAGGAGGAAGAGACAACTTTGTTTGTGGTTAAAAATATGTGTAAATTAATCTTAAATTTGATTTTTCTCTACAATTTTCCACTATTTATGAGAAGGATCAGGCACCCCTGTGTTAATGTAAAATTATTCCCATACTGCCTGTCAAACAAACACTAAACAAATACTTAATAGCAACATCTCCTATTTCAAAAGGTGGGTTCGTGTAAAAACATTTCAGTCCCACTAGTGACTACATCAGACTGCAGGAATGTACGTGTGTGCATGCAAATGAAACCCCACATACTCACACTGTCCATAATGATCCATGATCAATCTCTCATAATCCACATCTTACGAGAGATGGACATTCATTAGCCATTCAACACTGCTAATTAACATTGGGGAACTAGACTGCTGTTTAAGGCAGGGGCAAGCAACCCTGGTACAGGAAAATAATAGGTTCGATAATTACGCTAATTTGATGGAAGGCAGCAATATGGTCCTATTCTGAGAGGCTTACGCAGGTGTGCATCAGTTTAGGAGGATGGTCTACAGCAATGTTTAAAACTGCTGAAATTGGGAAAAATGGCATGAAACAACAGCACAAATTCCTTTTGAATGCAGTGTGGGAGATCGACGGCCCCGGGGACTGGCTCCAAATATCGAGCCGCAGTTCGGCTGCACTTGTCTACCAATCGGCTGGCCGCAGGATTGTGTGAAGGCCGTCAGCTGCCAATCGATACCGCAGATTCATTCCCGCTATCTCTCACCTGTCTAAGCTGTCTTTACAATGCCCTCTAACGCGCAGGCAGAAACACTGCAAAGTCATTCCTGTCACCCCTGTTTATTTAACCCATCTGCCTTTCCATCATCCAGTTCCATACTTCCACCTGTCCATCTTTTATCCCCACCCCGTGTCTAATCTAGCAATTGGTTGTTGGATTTTTGATTAGTGTCTAGTCTGCGTCAGAGGATTTTGTTATCTCTATCTCCAGTCTCGAAAAGGATTTGGAGAGGGAAAAAAGGCAAGTCAACAAGTTCTAGATTTTCTTCTGAGATACGACCCGCGCGATCCTCTAGACTTGGCGAGCGAGGCTGGCCAAACGTCCTTGAGTGAGTTCCTTCAAAACGTTAACCTTGAAGGGAGAATATGCGATAAAATCTGAAGGAGAGAAAGCTGAAGGGGGAGAAAAGGAGGAACGCCTGATAAACCTTTGTTCCCATTACACTGGATTTCCTGCACAGTGACAACAGGAAACTGATTAAAGAGGAGAACTTTTAAGCCTCTGAGAAAAGACTGAAGCTCAAAGACAGGTACTGCGATAGTCTGCATCAAGAAGAATATTAAAAACTGTTCCCGACACACAGTGGTGAATAAAGAGAACAGGGCTTTGGCTGAATACCCCCCTCCCAACCCTGAGAAACCCTGAGCTGCATCTACAGGAAGAACCCAGGATTGCAGATCTAGTTCTTTCCATATCAGGGTAACTGGTTGAACAGACTCACACAGCAGAAGACAGGAATCTATGAGGGTTCAAAGGTCAGCTTCTAACCATCAGCACAGAATCACAGACAGCCCAGACCTTTAGAGGTGCTCGACAGAGCAACACTTGCTTTGCCCTGCTACTGCTGAACTACTGTCTTCCTCAGTAGGCTCAAACAGCGAAGCCAGAGGCCTCTTTGGCTCCCTGCTGTATGAATACAACCTTCGATTAATCAAAAAATACCTGTCGCTGTGAGGTGTTAAACATGGCCTACCCATCTCACTTTTTTATATGGCTCACCTTTGTATTTCCTTCATTTCATCTGCAGAGCTCAAACGCGCTGTTCCACAACGTCCCAAATGTCCCATCCAATCAGCGAAGCAAATGATTCTATCTGATCCCAGCCTGTGATCAGAAGCGAAGTGACCAGTAACACTTACAATGGGCCCAATGGGAGACTGAGCCGTCCTGTCCTTCCAATGAGCGATGATCACAAAAGCCAAACATACTGAATCGGCCTTTGTGTGAGAAACCACTCTATGACTCAGGCTGACACAGTAACACTTCTGCCAGGAATTATTGGACCACGCATAAATCTGCCATCATCAGTTTTTTTTTTTCTTCTTCTTTTTGAGGAGTCAAAGTGTGAGAAAAGCCTAGTCGATTTTTTTTCCTTTTTGCTGCTGTGTCCGCATTGTGCAATGCAGCAGGCTTTGAGCAGCAGGGGGTGGGGGAATGGAAAGACAGAGAGAGCGAGAGCAAGATGTACCACACCGGGGGGTCAGTTAGAATTGTCAGAGAGGAATCTGGAACTGGACTGTGTTCCGGGAGGAAGGTAGCTGGGGAAGTAAGAACCGCAGAGGAACGGAACACATTGGCGGCAGTCCTGTCAATCAAGACAGTACACGGGACGCAATGGGCCGTGGATGAATTCTGCCTGCAAGAACTGACCCTGGATCAGCTCCTACTTCTGTCGCATGATGGTTACGGTTCAGATTAAAATTCGCTTAACTGAACCCTGGATCTGTTGTTTGGAGCAGCTGTATTTGGAGTTGATCCAGTACTCTTGTT
Organism: Megalops atlanticus; assembly: GCA_019176425.1. Lineage (NCBI taxonomy): Eukaryota > Metazoa > Chordata > Actinopteri > Elopiformes > Megalopidae > Megalops > Megalops atlanticus. The sequence goes on along the minus strand of CM032877.1, from coordinate 20,003,128 downwards.
GTGCGTTGAGGAACACCTGCACTCAGACACATGAGCTGGAAAAGATAAAAACCACAGTCCTCTATTCTAAAACTGCAGTTTGAGCAAAGTGTTTAACATGAATTCACTGACTTTCCTCAGACTACTGCTGTGTAAATGGACCATACAAGAAATGCAAGCCCTGGAAGTCGTAATTAATAATACGCAAATAAAAAAAACAACACACACACACACAAACCAGACTGGTTCCACCATGGGCAGCTACAGTAGCTGAAAGCCTAAAACCTTATTTAAAATGCACCACAATCTTTACTCCCTCTTTTGTTCAAAGCACCGCAGTAGAGGAGCAGTGGCTCATATTTGATGCGGAAACTACCATCAGGGGGAAACTTAAAGAGAAACTGAGCGACTCTCAGCCCCTTCTTTATGTGCTGCCGATTTCGCGCGAGATAAGAGGGGAGGCACAGCCCATTTCCCGGGGAATTAAGCAGCCCCTGCATCCGAACAAAGCTGATCAGCGGTGTAAACACGGGCTCCGGCAGAGGGCTGCTCGGATTACTAAAGGCCCCCCCCTTCATTAATCACACAAAACGCCGCCGCTGAAATGCATGCAAATGTATTCAGAGCCACCTCAAGCTGTGATATCTATATGTGGAGGTGCACAGCGGCGTCGCTCCAGAAAGCACGACACGGCGCGCGCATCCTAAAACACATTCTGTGACAGTTATGAATATACATGGTTAAGGTATCATTGTTATCATTATACAATGCCAACAAGGATTTGCATTTTACTGATGGAAAAACCGAGCAATGAACGGACAGTATCTAGGCGACAAGTTAAGACGAAAATAGGGACTAGCTTGATTGTTTTGACCTTGAAATATAAAAAACAAATATTAAAATACATGTTTAAAAGAAATTATCGAATCGTCTTAAAAGAGGTATATATTTCCTAACTGGGTCATGAAAGTTATTTTTGGGTTAAATGCAACCATTCATAAAATGTCGACCTTGGGAAATGACAACACAGTTTTAAAAAGGAAATTATACAGTAAGAAAACTGTATAACTCCTTTATTAAATTAATGTGCCTACAGGACCATTAATTACTGAAAACCTTGAAAATAAGAAAAATGGTGAACAGAGGCCTCATTCATTATTTTCTGAATTCATACCTTTGATAAATTGTAACAAACGGATGCAGTAACAAACTAATCCCACTTTTTGCTCAATACAGCAACATGTAGGTAAACAATATTTGCATGCACTTCTGGATGTCCTTTTGAAACTATTACATTTATAACTGTACAATTGAGTTATGTAATGTAAGACACTGCTGGGATATAATATTAAGGGAAGTTGTTTGCCGTGGCTGCAGAATACATTTTACAGGGACAGTGCTGGGATGCAGCACTGCAGAGTTTTTTTTTTTTTTTTTTTTTCCCCCCGAAAAGATGTGAAATGTTTCCTGGCTGAAATGATTGCCTATAGTCTGCATTTACATACACATCTTACAACCTACTGTAGTTCTCTACTGAAATGAAGATACAAGCACTGTGGTGAGTCTACACTATTCCCAAATAGGCGTCATCACACATCATACATCAATATTACCAGAGTAACAGTGAAATTGTTACTCTGGTAATATTCAAAAAAAATCTACAGTATGTTTACGCCTCCAGAGAAATTTCACTGTAAAATACTGTGGATTTCGAAAACATTGTTTTTATGTCTGCAACGTGAATCCTGAAGCAAGTGTTAAGGTTCATGCACCCTGCTTTCAGGTTTATGTTGATTTCTGTTGATATATTTGGGCGCCCTCCAAAAATAATCAGTGACAAATTGGCAGTTTGGACCACTGCGGTGCTGCTGGCACTACAGTAGGTAGAAAGGCCTACCACACAAATGAACAGGAGAAAGTGAAGGCCAGCATATGTCTGATTACATGGCCATGTCATACACAAAAGAGACACGCCACAGACACAAAAGAGGCATTATGCTGACTGAAACCAATACACAATCTCATACACATGTTAGGAAGCACTGAACCCAACAGGACAACCCTAACTGATCAGCCTCCACAGCTGGCACGACAGCTCTAACCCACTGTGGGTGAGGAGACCAGGACACAGGCTGCATGTCTATAACAACACAGATAATGCACAGAGCTTGGTAAGAGCATGCTTCTCTATTTGCTTGCAAATATATGACCTGGATTTCTCTGGTGGGCAAGATAAGAGATGTGTTCTTTTCAGACTTGTGCAGGGGTGTGTGTGTGTGTGTGTGCGCACACGCATGTTAGTGTAATGAGTGTATGTCTGTCTGTATTAGTGTAATGAGAATGTGTGTTTGTGGAATGAGGGAGAGTTTACATGTTAGTGTAATGAGTAGCACATCTATTTGTCTGTGTTAGTGTAATGAGTGCGTGTGTGTGTGTCTGTGTTAGTGTAATGAGTGCATGTGTGTGTCTGTGATATGAGAGAGTGTGTGCATGTCAGTATAATGAGCGTGTGTATCTACCTGTCTGTATTACAGTAATGTGTGTCTTTATAAGCATATTTTGCTTTTCTCCTTCATCCCTTTGTTGTATCCCTTTCTCTTCATCTTCTGTTTGCTGTCCAGTGGAAGTCTTTAAAATCCCTCTACCCATCCCAGCTCCCCTCTCTATTTTGCTCACCCCCGTCTGACTCCATCAATGTATCTCATGTGCCCCCATCTCTTTTTTTCCACCCAATTTCCATCACCCCCTCACTCTCTTCCCTGATCGCCTCCAAGTCTCCACCTCCCCATTCCAATGAGAAAGCACCCTAAATCCTTAAAAGCCAATCAGAAGGCCTCCACTGCTCCAGCCCTGCAGGCCCATCTCCTGTGATTAATGGCCTCCAAATCACCATCGCACAAACTACAGCTCAGCTCAACACAGACGGGGGCTGAATGGAGGGCTGAAGAGTGAGGGAAAGGAAGGGAGAAAGTGCAAGGGACAGATGATGTAACTGTGAGAGAGAACTACCATCACTCACTCTCTCACTCCCAATCACCATTGCTCTTTCACTCCCAAACACCATCACTCTCTCTTTCACTCCCAATCACCATCGTTCTATCTCTCCTTCCTTCTTTTCACCTCTATCTATCTACTTTTCCATTCTCCCCGTCTGTCACCATCTCCCTTCATCTTCAGCATACATACCGTCAATAAACTTGTACCTCAAGCTCTTACCACTGCCTCACATTTTCTCTCCATCTCTTCTTCCCAGCAGACTGGGACCCGATGCGACCGTCGCCGGTCTTTTCCCTGCGGTCTCACTGCAGCTGCTCAAAGCGGTGCCTCCACTTACCCGACTGCGGCGAGGCGCTCAGCCATGTGCGTTCCCTCACGGTCGGGTAAAGGTCATTCCAGCTGTGAAAACGCTGGTCCTCCCAACACCTTCCCCGCGACATGACAGTGTTTCTCTCTGCAACCTCATTAAACGAAAAGCAAAGTTGCCCCGCTGTTTATTTATGGGGAGCGTGAGCCGTGGTGTGCGAATGAAAAACATCCCCATCTCTCATTCTGCAGTTTCACAACGGCCACGCCCACATCTGCGGTTGACCCTCTTAAGTCATACAGAATACCAAATTGGAGAGTTGGCTGAAAGACTGGTAACGGACCACTACACCTGGAGCACAAAACCATGATGTCAATACTATGATGACAAGATATAACTGAAAGGCCTGTTTGGTTTCAAGTCCCTGAAGCTTTGAGTACAGAGATAAAACAGAAAAACATCGCAGTGATCATGTAAATACCAATCTGATCCAGCTCTCTAAGATAAGTGATACTGCATATGAAAAATACCACATTTGGCAGAAGAAAGGGGGGAATCTCTACCTCTACCAATCTCTACCAATAAACTGCAAATCCATTACATTACATCATCTTAGCAGACGCCCTTATCTGGAGCAACTTTCATAGGTAAAACAGTGGTGTCACACCAAACCAAGCCAGCAACCATTGCCTTACACAAGCCCGACTCCTAAATCACTACACCACACTGTGACAGGGTCCATTCGCCTGCAGGAGATTATGATTGGTCACGGCAAGAGCACATCTCCAGGCTGGAGAGACAGGGGCAGGAAGTCAATATCCCGTATCGCTGACAACTGCAGCAACAGGGAGGGGAACGGAGCGCTGAAACTAAGAGCAGGGGAAGGCCCAACATCCTCGTAATGTCACTGTGACGTAGCTGAAACTTTACCATGCTGCAACACTGTTTCAGGGCACGGTAATCTACCTGTTCACAGGAACCTCAAAGGTGAGCTGGGCGTTTCGTACGCCTTTGTTGCTCAAAAGAGGACACCCCCAGCCTACCGTTTACATGTCAGGCCTGACAAACCTACAAAGCTTTCTTCCAAGAAATCGCTTTCGAGTTTCGGGCTCCTTCAGAAAAATCCCCTTGCTGAAAACCTTGCAAACAGCAGAGCGTTGTGTGAGTCAGAGGAAGGATGCTTGTTACTAAGACTGCTGCGTGCATCGAGCCAAGGCGGGGAGGGAAAGAGACGCAGTCTCAGCCAGATCTGGAGCGCATGTTCTTACTCTTCTTGTCTGTCCTTCTTATTCTGCTCTCTGTTTCTGAAGGTGGCCTTACAGCCATTATTTGAGCAAGAGGCAGTTTCTGTGGAAAAGCTGCTGGAGCTTGGTTTAGCTTGACTGCAGGAAGAATGCCAGTGAGAAATGTGCGACTGGTTTGGAATCTGAGAGCGGCACGAAGGTCGCGGTGTGTGTGCATGTAGGTTTGCTGCCAGAGTCTGCTGCATGCCCAATAGTGAGCTGTGCAGTGCTGGGGGCGTGTGCTCTCAGACCACTCCTGAAGTTCCTTCCTGGAGGCCAGACACAATATGTCAACCTGACTGCTGACTGCCAGCACACTGTCATGATCTCCCTGTGCCAAGCCTTTCCATATAATTTACACAAAAACGCACACACAAACACACATGCACAGACAGACACACACACACAAAAAACACAACCGCAGTTATTCTGTTAAACGTTTCCAGCTTGAAGCTTGTGGATTCCCCTCTCACAGTCAGTGCAGAAAAATGAATAATTGCGTAAAACCAGATTTTCCTCTCTCCTGCATCACTGAACATGTCACACTGACCTGCAGCTTTGACACTGGGCAAAACAACCACAAACCGCTAGACATCCAGCGTGCTTCACAGTCCTTCATCCTTCATAATTGCTGCCTATTGTCTAATAAATTGCAATACTGCACATTGACTCGTGTTCATTGTTTGTCTTGCTTCCTCTTCTTCCGAGACAACATGAATTGGATCGGGCTGCCTGAACAATGGAAGTGCTGGATCTCTTTCTGGAAAGGGGGGGTGTTCTTGGACAATATGGAGACCACACAAAAAGAAGGCAGTTCTGGGACCAGTGAGATGGCACAGCAGTGTTTTGAGGGTGTAATTTCACACATGTGACCCCCACTCTGGGTCCATTATAAGGACAAGAGGTAGTGGCTAAGCGCCTATGTCTGTGCACATCTTGCAAATACTCAGTACAGCTCCCCAGTGCTTTGAGGCTGAGGGTGAAGTAATGCCTGAGAGGACCTCAACCACAGCTGGTCTGTGAAACAGCCCGGATTCAAACCAGCAGCCTGTCTGCCGTAGGAGAACATCTCTCATTCTAAAGAACGGCAGCTCCCATAGGAGAGGACCGAGGGCGTCTTTCAAATTTTATACCATTGCAACCTCTTATATATCAAAAGATTTCCAACAAAGCCTACTTCTCAAGAGCCCACTGAACCCTGGGTAACAGAGGCACACATCACACCAGGGAGAGAGCTATCTCCTGCCTTCTGTTCACTGAGAAGTTATCAGCACCCTTAAAAACGATCATTTAACACTGATATCTTACTCAGCGCTGGAATGAATTTTAAGTTGTCGGAAAAAAAGTCAGTAAGTGCTTCAAGACGAACCCTTAGTTGGTTGGATGAGCTAATTGTTTGATTGGATGGACTAAGTACACACTAAGTAAATTGCCCTAACAATAATGGCTTATAAATGCCTTTTACAGCCACCCAGTCACTTTCTCTGGGTTTTACCTTCCTGTAGAACCATCCTGGGCTCATGGTAAGTACCTGCCTGATACATTTTCTTTCCAATTAAACCCCTGAAAATCTCACCTCAATCATCTAAACTGCAGCCAATCACTAAGCTCTTGTGTTTAAATCATCTCTCACTCCTCTCTCCACTCTGCTCTTCACGCACTGTCCACTTTAAAAACAGCCCCTCCTCGTTCCACATCCAGCTCCGCACAGGAGGATGAGCGTTGCCCGTTTAGCCGCTTTCGTTATGCCCGAGTCTGGGGCTGCAGATTATGTCTAATTAAGCAGCTTAGCGTAGCTTTGACTGCCACACAAAATAAGGGGAGTGTTATCTGTCAACTTGCTAAAAAGATTAGCTTTCTTATTCCTCCTTTCTTCCCACAGGTGTAGCCACACAAATTTGTTCTCGAGGTCCTTTATGTGTGGAGGATTAGCGTAACATGGGCGCTGCTTACGGTTTAAGTCACATTTGAAGTCGCAAAAGGATTCGTTGTGGCGTGGGAGGACGCTAGCCTGTCCGTGGAAATGTGTTACCAAGGAGATGGCACATAGCAAAGCTATGGACCTCAGACATGAGGAGTCAGGCGATGGTGTCTGTCCTGTGACTGTGCTCCCTATTTAAGTGAATATATGAGTGGTGTCAGCATGAAATGCTATTGTAGTGTTGCTATTCTGTGCTGCCAATCACTGACTTGTCTGAACCAATCAAAAAACACTGCTCTGCACAGCGAAGATGATGATGGGTTCATATCAGCAAGTCAGTCACATAATCATCCCCGCCCATTCTGGGTGTTCATACAGCAACCCTCTCCTATCTTTGTGCCAAAAGACCCTGATGTTCCCTACAACAGACCCCACTACCCTCAGTCAATGAAAATGCCAACTGACAGGGCAATGGTGTTCTTTTCAGGGCTTAGGTTTTTAAAAAACATTTTCAGGTCTGCCTAAGTTTAGAAAATCCCTGCCTTTGGTTGGACAAGCGAGCATAACAAGTCACTTGAGCACAAACTTAAAGACAGTGGCTGCAGATACACTAAAGCTGCATAACATGCTCAGCACTGTCCCCACTTGCCGCAGTCGACCTGATAACGATCCACCAGATACAGCACAGCAAATCTGTACATCTAATGGTTTAATCCAACATGAAGCTAGAAAAACTGTGGAATGAGGTGGAACTGTGAAATGTTTAATTGAATGAGTTACTGCAATTCAGGAAAAAAATTAACCTAAATGACCATGCAAGAGTCCGCCTGCTATATCTGTTACTTACCACAAGCTAGCTCAGTTTGAAGCACTATCATTGTAGCTCTAGAAAGAGCTAGCTTCCATTTTCTGAAATTTACCTGCTGGCCGTGATTCTTCACTTACATTGTAGTTTTTTAAATGTATGGATGAAACCAGAAAAAGCATTCCTTTTCAGCGATATTTGTTTACAACAACAAGGAGAGGAAATTACACTGTACCAAACACATACTCATCCCACTTATAGTAACCAGTCATATTTGGATACATCCAAGACACACAGGGTGCATGCCATTTCAGCCGTCTGTAGACTTCCTGTCTTCCTGCTCAGAAACTGGGGCAGAAGTTCAAGATCTTTATGGGTGTTTCCATCCATAACTAACAAGTGGACTGGATTTACACGCATGTATACTTTGCAGAAGAGTTACCTCCCATAATTCTTTGCACCAAATGTCATGACCTCTGCTGTAGCCAGGAAGATCTTACCCAAAAGTGACTTACAAAAGTGCATACAAAAATGTCTGGCTAAGAGAAGAAATGATACTATATTATAAGTGTCACAATCCAATAGTAGAGGCATTACCCAGCATACCAAGAATTTTAAATTAATTTAAATTTAAATTTCACTTTTTGAGCACCAAATGACAGTAAGAATGCTAACTATAACCTAGCTAAATGGAGCAATACCACTGTGGTATTCACTTAAAAATCAATATAATATTATTAAAATAGTGATTGGATAACAGCAACCTAAATGGAATAATATTGCTGTAGAAATATTGTGAGTTCAGCAAGCTGAATGGCTAAATTACCATGCTTGTGCATCAGCTTTTTCGCAATTATCAGCCAGTGATATCCTTAGAAAGCCAATAGCTGAGGAGTTAATGCCAATATCCACAGGATTCTTGATATTTCTGCTAAAACAGAGCATAATGTGTCTTTTTGTCACTGAAGAAGCTGGCAGTAGGCAGGAAGTGAAACACAGCAACTCAACCATGTAATACCACCATGTCAGTTTGATGCCATTTTTGGTGGCATCCAACTTCGGTCAAAGTGAGGTTAATTTCCACAAGCTTTTAAAGGTTGATACCTAGAAAAAAAGGGCGTAGGTCCTGCTTTCAAACAATGTCTCTCCACCCACACTGGAACAAAACACTGCCTGACGTACTGAACTTCACATTCACCCAGAGTTAATAACTCCTGCACAGGCATTTGTCCTGTCCTTGCCTGATCCTCAACATAAACGCACCTGAGTTGAGACCCTAATGCCAACATTTAAAAAAGTAGCGATCCCATAGTCCTTTGCTTCCTACTGGAGGGTGAGCCTCCAATCAGGTTTTACCCAAGAATAAAAGAGACCTTAGGGCAGTGGCAGAGAAACAATTCATCTCAGGTAACAGAACTAGACAAAAGTCCTCTAAAACTTCAATGCGTTTCTACAGCATGACAAATCACAGTTGAGCTTCCACCAGCTTGATCTGAATCAGTGAAGACAGATGTTTTTCTCACTGCTTTAATAATCTGGAAAGTTATGGCCTGATAAACATGCTTATGCAGACTTCAGGTAGTTTATCTTTGCTGCTGCAATAAACTCTAATCCGCGGGGGGTGGGGGTGGGGGTGGAGGCAGTTATAAGAGCGCTTCCCAAGTGTTTTCCAGGAGAAGTTGGGGACGTTCACCCGCTGTCAAGGCATCGCTGTGCCCGCCGGCTACAGGCAATTCAATCAGAGCTGATGCTCAACGGTCTAGCTTTTCATTTCTTCCTACACACACACACACACACACACACACACACACACACACACACACACACACAGGCATGCACACACAGGCGCGCGCGCACGCAGGCACGCACACACACACAGGTGCAAACACACAGGCGCACACAGACACACACAGACACACACACAGAGGCCACATGTGGTTCAGAGAGGATTTGGCGCTCCACAGCAAAGCAATTTACCAACCGTATTCTTCCGTGGCGCATCAGCTCTGATCTGCAGGGGGATTAGAAGGCAAAACCAATGCCCTCAAATTACCATAACAAATCGAGGGGGAGGGATCAGAATTTGGGATTTTCTAGAAGTGGACGGGTATTTTTTTTTCCTTTTTAAGTAATTATTATTCATTTGTTTGTCCTTGCAGCAATGGCTGATTGATAGGGTGTCAGCGATAGGGAGATTTGTTGCTTCTAATCAGTTTTCATTCTTGATCTTTTCCAGCTTTCCTTACCATACGGGCTGGTGCACCAGTCCACTGCTCTTTCTCCCACACGTCTGTTTCTCTCTCTGTCTATCTGTCTCCCTCCCTCCCTCCGGCATCAACTTGTCACACGCAACACTGCACCAAGCCCGCCACTTCATTTAGCAGCGCACGTTAAATGGCTCCGGCAGAAGACAGACGTAATGTGACAAACAGCAGGCAGGAGTTATTAAAAACATCATCCAGCAGAAAAAAAAGGATTTACGCAGAGGCGAGGAAAACTGCTTTCTCCACCACAAGACAAATCTGTTACAGAATCAGACGACATCTTAGAGAAGTCCTTCAGGAGAGGAGAGAGGGTATGCATGGCATAAATCTTTAACAGATTGATATACCCCCTTCCAAACCCCACCCGGCTAAGACTGACTTGTTAACCATAGATGAGCGAAGGGGAAACAGCCACTAGCAAACATGATCGCATCGCTGCAGTGAGCCCTCTATATTTTCCTCCATTCTGCATGATTGGTCAATCAGACTGAAAGTGAAAGGACAAAACTACCGATGCACCACCTGACAGCTGGCGCAAAGACACTGACGAGACCGCTATTGTTGACTGAGAGCCAACTCCCTCGTCTCTCATTATCATGCCTGGTGTGGACGCCGGTAGTTAATTTCTTTGCCAGCTGGTTATTTCGTTCATTCGGATTTGGTTCAAATAACATCTCAGCTTGGCATCGCAGAGGCTTTCTCATAGTCCCAAAACCCCCTCGTGGGAACTACTCAGGCCCAAGTGTATCTGGATTTTACCCACACAGGCCTTTGGAAAACACCACAGCAGAGCCACAGAAGGTATAGTGTCTCGTGCTGACATTGAGAAAACTCCCCCAAATCTGCCCAGAGCTGCTTTTCCCAGATTGGGTTCCTGGCTCCAGAGCTCCCATATTTGCCTAGGACCCAGATGTGGCCGCATACACCCCTCCCCCCATCCCCCCAGCATTGTCAAGCTGCACAAACTCACAGCTGCCTCCCTCTGCCCACGAGGATTGTGCAGAATGCAGCCCAAAAGGACACCTGGGCACAGACCGATGCCTGTCGCATGTTCTCCTGACCAAAAACATTTAGGCACACCATTAAGCCCACTATGTAGCCTATAAGTCTACTGAACATCATACCTCATTGCTTTACATTAGCCACAATAAAAAAAAAAACTATTAATAACATGTATCCAAAAAAGATGACCAGCATTTCCATGTCGGCTGTACTGGCGTTTTACTTTTTATATAAAAAAACAAAACATGAGGTGCTTCAGGGGAACAGCTAAAAGTTAATCCTCAGTTCAGTTCCACCATTTCATTCCAGTTCAAACCAACTACACAGAAAAACAGCCAACCACCCAACTGCTTTGTAACCTGACAGACGGCATTCCACCCCCCAGGTCATTCCTTACAAGCAGAGCTTGTTCCCCTCCTTGCCCTGAGGCCAGCCAAACCCAGATCCTGGAGGAGAGTCTGTGTTATAGGACGATTTGGGTCCATGGAATGAACCATCTAAATATCCCTTTCCAATTTGTGATCATGTTTATGGTTTTGGGAAAATGTGGAAAGGGCCGGGGAAGACAGAGACAGACCCATTCACATTCAAGACACCTATGACAAGTCAATCTTAGTCAATCTGAGTTGAAAAGTTCTAAGTCTTAACTCTTAGCTCTTATCCCTGAGCCTCTTAGCCACAGGCTCAGGGATATATAATTTAACACAATAAGAATATTCAAGTTCCCTTCACACCTACCTCCCTGCCTCAATCCCCATCAAATTTAGAAAGAGTCATCATCATACCATATTCAGGAGGTAAGCCAAGCCTGCCTCCCCTCTCCAGGTCTGCAGTGTTGTACTTTTGGCTTTATTGATTCTAGCTGGGAGTTCTAACAAAAAATATAATGAAAGTAAATGAGCCATTTTCTTATGTGTAACTTATGGGATAGAACCAGTCCACTAATGGCCCTGTGTATCAGGTCTACTCAAAGTTAATGCTACTCAAAGTCTACTGAACCTGAACCTGGCAAGGACACCAAGTGCAGGGACACATTTTTACAAAGATTAGATCAGATGTATGGACGTTTAAACCGGTCCATCAGTCATGAAAGATTTCTTTGCCTTTCTCTGCATTACTGTTTTTCCTCCTGAGAATCTAAACTGTGCTTTTAGTGCAAAAAACAATTATATTTCTTTTATGCTCATAAGTGTTGGTTCAACGAGTGTTAAGAGCATCAAGAGTGTTAAATGCATTTAAATGCAGGGACATATGAATTTAAATTTCAACATGAAACAAGCACATAGAAAACATTCAAAACAGTTGGTGTGAAATTACATTGGACCAGACAGAAAGGTTTCTATAGAGTGGAACAGCACTGACAAAACCTAAACATCCCATCGACATAATGCAATCTGAGAAGAGGGAAATGAAGCAAGACCTTTCACAGACCAAGCAGCACTTAGGTCCTGTCCTTTATGAACCTCATACATCTTACCAGCTGTGGGAGTGCAGCTTTACTGCCTCCTAGGCTACCCTACATTAGTATGGACATAATTAGCTAAGTGGTGTGGGACAACAAGCCAGCGCAGGTCGATACTCCGGGCCTGACATTATGAGAGCCAACCTTTAACTCGTCTGCCTTTCTCTCCAGAGGCGAGGCTTGGAAGGAGGGTGAGGGGAGACAGCCTTCAAAACCTTTGCATCTACCGAGTTCTCAGGTAGTACTGTCAGCACAGCTGGGGTATGTCTTCTAAGTGATGAGGCACCATGCAACGATAAGGTTATTTTTTTCAACGTGGATGGAAGGCTTCAGTAATATACTACGCAACTAAAGATAATCCTAGGACCCTGGGTTTGGGGTCCTTGAAGGTTATGCTGGCATCACACCTGACAGTCTGTTTCAAACCGGCCACCTAACCTAATTGGAGACAGTGAAATTAGATGCAGACACAATTTGTTCCACCCATTCCACTGCTGGAATTCACAGAAGGCATTACAAACTCTTTTCATTTTCTCCTCACCCTTGCAGTCCATCAAAGGCAGGTGCACTGGTCTCATATTGATGACATCATCCTGGTCCTCTTCACTTCTACATTTTGCCTGGGAGGAACTGGAGGCTTCCCTACTGGTCCATATAATCCTAACATAACCTGGCAGTCAAGAGGTATACAAGACAAAATGACTCCAACAGACCACAAATACTAATGTAATCTCAAAATGTGCCCTGTTATCCAGCTGCTGTTGAGGATGTAAATCAATCTGTCTTGCAGCTCTGTCACCTTCCTCCAGAGGTAAGTGCAGTTATCCCTCTCGCCCGGTTACCTGCAGATGTGTGTGTATGTGTGTCCCTTAACTAATACCTCAGCTACCAGCTGGCTCAATGTAATATTTCATTACAAAAATAACAAATATTTGTAAAACACAAACTCAGCAGAAACATTTTCTGCCCTGTTTAGCAAAGTATGAAATAAAAAAATGAATGTAATGTAAAAAAAAGGCCTCCATATGTGTTTGCTTGTCCAGGAACACTTTTGGTGCAGTGCTATATTTGCTCCTAATAAGAAACAGTATTTCAAACAAAAAAAAAAAATCAAATTACTGCTGTATCGTTTGTCATCTTTAGCAACGTACACAGAAAGGAAATCGTGACAATAACTGAGTCACCCATTCTCGGAAATGCTTTCTTTTGGCGACTCTGACATCTCCAGCACAAAATCAGTTCCCGTTTAAATCTGCTTAAATCTGCTTTGCTAATCTCCAATCTGACAGTATAACAATTCCTACAGGGTACAGAGACAGCAGATCACCATCCATTTCAGCTGGGTCTTGATTTGGGGAACCCTTTATCTGTTTCTTTCGAGGGTGATCCACCAAAAGCCAAGAGGGAAGAGTAATCTTTTCCAACTTTTCACCAGTTGTGAACAGTATGGAACCAAAGGCAAATGCAGCCACATAAGCAGAGACAACAACATAAACAGCTTTTAACACCTTGGGAATCATACAACAGTCAAACTGACACAAATCATCTGTCAGCTCAGACCAGCTAATAATGTACACTACATACAGAAAGACAGCAGTCCCAGCCAATGAAGTTGTGAAAATAGAATCACCTTTACGTGAACTAAAAAAAATCAGGTGTGAAATTTTGGCCTTAAAATCAAATCACAGCTTTTGAATATCTCTGACAGGTAGCTGTAACCTCATGCTGGCACTTGTCCCACCTCTTACTCGAATAACAGAGACTTCTTCAGAGCATGAACTCTAAATGCACTCTGCAACTAAAACCATGCCTCATTCAGTGAGATGAACACAGAATTGAGCCCAAGTCAAAGACAGTTTCAGCACATTATCCATAGCTAGTAACAGCATGGTTTTACTGATTCAAATTCCCTGTCATGTGACACCCAGGAAAATTAAGGGGAAATTTAGAGAAGTGCAACCTCCTATGTGAAGATCTGAAGAACGTGGCATTGTACGGGCCGCTTCAGAACCAGCCCTCACTCGGATGACACGATGAGAAGCAATGCCTTCAGCTCGCTAAAACCCCGAGACTCACACTTAATCATCCACTCGCACTCATGATTTCGCAACGTTCATGCTGATTATATATTTTGTTCTCGTGAACAGTGCAACTGCCGAGTAAACTTACGCAACCGTGTACCAAATGACCTATGCCACCTTAATACCTAAAACAGACTGAAAATAAATGGGATATTCCATAAATACTACTGTTTGTAAGCTGCCTATTCTGAACCTCTAACCAATTAGCTCTTCTCTTTAAGTGAGCAATGAAACATGCACAGAGTGATGCCACTGCATCATTCTTTTTTCGGGCAACTGTAGTATCATATCTGGATCCTCCAAAGCATAGTACACTATCCAAACTATTGTGTGTGAACGTACTTTCTAATAACTCCTGTATGCTACTGTGCAATTAAGGACACAGCCAAAGTCTTGTGGTAAACACAGGTGGTTGTTGTTGTTTCATTCTGAATGAGCTGAAAGGAATATGAAAGACAAAGACAGTTTTGTATGGCAGATACTATGCAACTTGAGCAGATCATATACAACCACACTGTATACATCCTGTTTTACCTGTCTTTCCATGTAAAATAAGGGCTGCTTATGCACAAATCTGTTTTTAAGGACATAATTATAAGTCAAAAATTAACTAAATGTATTTACTTGACAGCAGGTCAAATAAACATTCTCTGGCTATTAAATATCATATATTTACAATATTTTTTCTTATTGTTTTCATTTTCATTACTCAGAACTTATTTTGTGTTCTTTGAATCAGGGCTGTGTCTAAATGAATTCAAAACTTAGGCACTGCTGAATTCAAGAAGTCAGGTCTTTTATGAATGAACACTTTGAATATTTTAAAGAGCTCAAGCTCAGGAACTTTCAAACAACCAAACCCTCCTGTTTCCTCAAGCACTCAATGAAACTCCAGCTCTGAGTGAATTATGGTTCTCGCTGCAAAGAGATCTGCGTTCACTCAAGCATTCAAGATAGGAAATTAACAGTATCAATGAATCCTGTTCTTTTATGCAGAGTCCTCTGGATTTCCTTCATATACATTGATGAGACAATCGAACACGATTGCCAGATCTTAATTTTTCTGACAATTAACAAATATTTGAATTCTCATCACTTATTGATCTCATGGTGGAATATTCAAATATATGAAAACTCCATTTTGACCCTTGTGATTCTGTCAAGTTATGATCAAACCTATCTCTTCGATAATCCCATTCACATTATGTTTTTTTGTCAAACTAATAGAAACAATGCTTGAGTGCTCTTAAAACGTAGAAGTAATCTCAAAGGCGGGATCCACAAGCCTTGAACTCTCTTCATGTACTCAATGAACAGCCAGGTGGCATAATCTCAACATGAGACACGAGACAGGAATTACAAATGACAAATTCACAGGTGTTTTCAAGTGGGGAGATGGAAGCAGAGGGCTGAGATGAAGGAGAGAGGAAACGGAAATATTACTGCAGCTCAACTCTGTAACGTAACCACTGCAATAAAAGAAATATGAATATGAGCCTCAGCACATGACAGGAACCGCGTGACGGTTTCATGACTGCATCTTAGGATATGACTGTGGTACATCATGGGATGACCTCATCACTTAAGGTCAGCAAGCCACCCTGTGTATAAATGTGTAGGTCACCCTGCAGTCAATAGCAGCACACTCCAGAAGCAGAACAATGCTGTCTGAATGACATCAGATGTTTTCTGACCCCTTATTTTTTGAGGACATATACTGAAAGGATACAGCATCATCTTGAAGACGGATTACCGTGGTCAGGTATTTCAATTAAATTTACAAGTATGAACACAGAAAAGTCTTTCATCAAAGGTTTGTCTTTCACACAAAGAGAAACCAGTCACACACTGTTATAGCAGAATAAATATTTATTTCAAACATCCAAATTTTGCAGATAAACAAAGGCTTAAATACTGCAGATCTCACTGACATCTACCCAGGGAATTTTGGTAATTCCCAGTGAACTACTGTGTCCTAAAAATAGCAAAACAAGACACAGCATGAATCACAATGCCCATCAGACCTGAAATATTCTATACTGAGGCAGCCTAATGCATGAAAAGCCTGGAAAACAGTGAGGAAAAACTGAAACTTGTAAACATTTTGAAAATATCCTTTAAATATACAATTAGTGACATATGGAGAAATTAAGTTAATAGTAGGGTGTATATGTTTATTTCTGTAGGTGTGGGAGACAAATATAGTAATGTATGGTGAAACTGCAAGGGTGGGTAATAGAGAGGTGTGGATATTAGTTGAAGGGGAATCGTATATTCAAAAGGTATAAGAAACTTGTAGCTGAGAGCTTTGTGAGGAGAGTTTGACTTTCACATCTGAAATCACACACTCAGCATGAAAATTCTCTCTGGGGAACGGCACGCTGAATATTCTTGCAACGTTTAATTTGACTGGAAAAGTGTCACAGGCCTTTGCCATCACCTGGAAGTTGACTGGGTTCTGGAGGGGATGGTTCAGAAAATATTTTTGTCAAGTCTCATCACATCACACCAATATTTGCTGCATTCCACTGCATTCTGAGTAAACAGTTCACCTCCCAGTTTTCCGTTTGATCATGTCACTCAGTGATCAATCCAGTTCAGAGCTCACAAATCAACCAAAAGATCTGTCCTGAAGTCGTGTACACTGAAATTCTTGTACTGTCATGTGATGATATTGTCAATCACAAATAAATTGGCTTGCTTTGACAAGCAAGCAACAAATAACTAATTTCTGAACTCAACAGGACCTGATCCCCTATGGTTAATTTTTCAAGAAATATCTCCCAAGTGGCACAGTCATTTAAGCAGGCTGAGCCCTACAGCCTGAGTTTGAGTCCAGCTGCATCACCAGCCAACACTGACTGGGAGTCCAGTTTCTGGCAGAAACTGGCTTTGTTGCACTGGGGTAGGGGTGGGTGTCTGCAGGGGTCCCCCAGCTCACCAGTCTCCCATACCCTGCGACCTGTTGGGCGCCTACGAGCCACTCAACTTACATCAGGGATAAACGCTTATCAAGCACATGTTCTGTTCTCCTAGTGCATCGTGGTACTCGTAGTGTGGAAAAATAATGTCGGCTACACACAAGTGTGCTGAAGGATTGCAGTTGTTGTGCTTCTGTGCTCCTGTGGAAGAGCACTGATCATTGCAGTGAAGGCAAGTCTAACATGTACCTCTGCCAATTCCAAAGTTGGGGTGCGTGCTTATACAAAAGAAGGGAAACACAAGCAGTGCCATGTAGCCAGGGAACAAAGAATGCAGAAGGGAACACGGAGTGCTAACTGGCGCAAATATTCCAAACGGTGAATCACAAACACTTCAATAGTGAGGGTGTCCTGTATATTGTTTCTAAGGGCAAATCTCCAAAAATCGCTGTGGGGGTTCTGCAGGAGAACCATCACTCTTTGGTAATGTCCCCATTTTCCCTATACAGTCATGGAAAAATTTTAACGGTCACTGATAATCTGGGCAGAAGACACCAGCCAGCCATACTGGTTCAACCCCAGCTCACTTCCTAAAAGAAATTCAAATAAAATCATTTGAGAATGCAGTTTTCTCAATGTAATCCCGTTTCAAACAAGGCCACCATTCAGGGCACAGTAACATAATCTAGGCTCTGAGTTCTAAAGCCCCTGTAATCGGTTCCTTGCTCTATTAAACACAGGCTTCCATCTGAAATCAAACTCTTATCTTTTTTCCCTCATGGTGAAAATAAAGTCTTATGCTATATCCCATTCCATTGTGGCATTTCTTTTCAATGTCCCACTTTGAGAATTTAGTTGTAAAACTGTTGGGGAATGTTCCATTCAAAGGTATTATCACTAACACACAGTGAAGTGATTTACTGAGGAAATGATTCTCAAAACGTGGTCCTTGTGTTTGCCAGTTTTCCCAGTCCTATGACAATTGCTATTTATACCATTTTATATATAACTCTGACTGTTTCAGATTTATCTAGCCATTATTGTACTGTTTAACCATTATATATTAATGCTACAGTTCAGGAAATACTTTCACTTTTCTGTTACTGGCACTAACATAATTTTCTTTCTCAAACGAGCTGAGATAAGTGAAGAGATGTCAAACAGAAATCTGTATTCACATTACCACCAACTCAAAACCTATATTTTTAGAGCTAAGGCAGAACTACACTCTGGAAATGCAACTTCTCACACTTGAGTCACAGACAGGTGCAGAGAAAATGTGTGGTAAGCGTGTCATGAACGCAACATTTTCTTCCTAACACCCCTTGATTTGTCACAATGTGACAGATGCTTCCAGTCCCTTTAGCATTCAGAGCCTTTTTGGTGAGCAAGGCATGGCTGGGCTTGGTTATTAGGACAACCCATTACAGATGCTATCCCCTAACTCTGTCAACAATGCCACATGCCATGCAGAGAGGCCAGGTTCAGGGTTTTTTGTGACTCAGTAGGGAACCCACAAAATATACCACACCCCAGTAAAGCCACATCACCACTAAACCAGGATGTGGGCATATTTTTTTCATGCTTGGAAATACCTTCAATATCAAGGTTGCGAAACAACTCAACAAATCAATGTTTAACTAAGATTAAAAAAAACATCCTGAAATGTGCTACTTATAAATTACTTGAGCTTAAGAGAAATTCCCCTTGCCACAATATTTCAGGCTAAACTGAGGGGTAATAAGGAAACAAGTGGCAAACACACATTCTTCTTAATTTAACTACACCGATGACATCGCACAAGTTAAGCTAATGTCTCCTGGTGAAGTCCCCTGAGATGGACTAAGGCAGCCTGTCCTTCATAGGTCTGAATGAGGTACTCGCACATTATGTGTTATTCTTCCTCCTGTCGGCTCCGTGTGGGCTGCAGTTTCCAGCACGTCCTTCCAACATAATTTGGACTGAAACACTGCCTGCTGTAATTGGAACTGATATTTGCTAATGAACCCAGGTCTGGTTATTTGGCCTTGTCTATGGCATCTAAAAACAAAGAAACGAGGACGGGGTGGGGGGGGTTGGGGGGTTGGGAGAGACGGCCGCTTCGTGCATAAATTAACAGCGAATCTGAAGAGCTCGGTCTTTCGCCATATGTGACCGGCATTGCTACGCTGCTTAAATACCAAGGGCTCTGCGGCTTCCGATTGCAGCGTATGTGCCCAATTACCACACTTTAATAACGAGGCAGGCCGGAGCAGGTCAGGACCGACAGCACCAGTCTACCAATTCCACAGAGGCCCTTGCACCGCGGCTGCTGCTCAGGCAAATGCCACAACTATTACAATTAGCAGCAAGGCTTCCTTGAGCTCCGTGACCAGGGTGCAAAGAGCCTTATCTCATCACACCCGGTTTGAGAACTGCGACAGGTAAAGGGGGATCTCAACCACTTCGTTCCAACCACAGGCAATCCTCATGTTAGGCAGTTTTTCTAGCCGGGCAGCAAGTGTGACATATAGAGCTTACATTTTCCCAGCTAAAGCAATTCAAGCAAAGTTTCTCGCATAGCAGCGCCTCTCCATTTGATTCAAACCTCTATCCTTCGGGTCACTGACCCAAAATACTTATTAATGGCCTCTACATATGACTATGGTTCTCACCTTATAGTCATTTTGTGACCACCCTTTAAAAACTACACCCTGGAGAGCCACACTTCCCCATGAATGCAGCACACCGGAGAGGCAAAAGTTCAGTCTCAGATTGACTGAGTGAGCCTGCCTATGTTTCCCCGATGATGAGGCTCTGTCATTATCTCCCTGCAGGGACAAATTCATTTTTCCCTTCTCTAAGAGAAGGTCCCACCCACAGCATCCATCTTCCAGCACCTGGAGATTTAACACAGCACCCTACGCTGTCAGTACAGAAACAAAAACAAACTGCCCTCTCAGCTGAGTGAGCCTGCTAACAGTGCAGGGAGACCTTGAATCTGTGACGAGCCTCGGCTCGTTTGGCTCCAGGCTGCAGTTTAATTAATCAACTAACTGGAGGTACTGCAGTGAGGGGACAGTTTCCAGCATTGTGTCACGTTGTCAGGACGGACCAGAGGAAAGAAAGCCGCCCCACTAGAGGCTGAACACATCTTAAACTCCACAAGCTACGCAAAGAGATTACTGCAGGACACAAGAACCTTCCCATCACATTTTCACATGGGTTCTGGGTATCGGATCAGGGTAAGTTTAATTCAGTGCCCCATGTCTAACCTTCACGGGTATACACCCATGTCTTCTACTGCATTTTTCAGACAAACAGCTAAATTGACCACAAAAGGGGAAGCAAGGTTGATCTCTGGAATCATCAAACTTAGGGAACGCATTTGGGTAGACGCGCACGTCAACCAGCCTGGTCTAGTAATGAAACAGCCAGCATTCTTCCCTGCAATTTATAGCCTAATGAATGGGATCAGAGCAAATGTTTTCTTTTGAAAGCCTGCAATTTCACCTTGGGGAAAAAAACCTTCAATTTTTATGTCATATTGCAGCATATTCTACTCTCTCTCCCTCTCTGTCTCTCATCACCTTGTTTAGCCATCTGAAACCACAATGCAACAGCAAGCTCCAGTCCCTCGGAGACATTTTCAGACACTAAACACCGAGAATGACACCCATGGATGCATTGCACATCTATGGGAATATCAGAACAGGACACATCAAAGTTACATCACAATAGGATACATCAACATCACATCACAATAAATTGGCTACATAAATGAAATGGTTAAATCAAATGCAGTTAAAATCATACATTCAAAATGGAGCTCTTCAAAACGCTATGCTAGTTTTGACGGTTGGCTGGTATGAGGTGAGCCTCCCACATGACATGGAAAAGCACGATGTGTAATCCCTCTCACTAATGGACAGTAGTATGAGGATGGAAGAATTATCTTTTAATGGAGATGCATTACTCCAAGGCCTCCTAAACGCCTGCACAGTTGAGGACTGAAACCAGCGCAATGGTTGCATTTTCACACTTCTTTCAAGTTGGTACACCTAGGGGGTACTGCTTGACCGATGCCACCCATCTTAGGTGAACGAGTTCTTGCTAGCAGTATAAAACACTGTGAGATTTGGAAAGATGTGAGGCACCACCCTACTGAAAGCACTGAGTCTGGTCTCCCAGCAACTAACAACACTGCAGACCACCTCTCATCGGCTTCACTGTACATATCAGTCCTTTTGCTTTTTTATTATTTTGTCAGTCTTTTATGGCTAATTTTACTTAATGTGGGTTAAAACTTAAATAACAAAATCACTGGTATTGAAAACACAAAGCAATTTAACATGAAAAGGAGGATAAACCAAAAGGTTATTGTTAAAGCCTTTTGTGCCATATGTGATAAGTGCCATATCAGGGAATAACTTCTTTTCCATTCTTGTCTTAATATGCTGTTATATGGTTGTTAAATGACATTTCACCATTAAAGACTAACTATTTTAACCTCTTGCCGTTTTGTTTCTGCCTTCTTAATCCATGATATGCCTACCTAAATGAGGAAGGGGAAGCACTTTAATATTCTACAGTTCTACAGAGGGGTGATAATAAAGTAAAATCTTTTTAGGTGTGGCAAAAAATGTTTTTTTTCCAACAGCTTGAAATTATCAGCCAACATAAGAAAAGACATTTCTTGTCCTGACCTAGCATATGCTAGACATGGTACATCCAACCACCCACTCTCCTTGGCGTTGATTCTCAAACAGTTTATTTTTTCCCCCAGAAAAAAATCCAACGATGATGTAAGAATCAAATATAGACCAAAAAATATAGACCGTTTTGGTGCAGAGAAAAGTCTGAGAAACACTTGTGTACAGCATAAAATTACAAATCTTTACCTGAACCCTGAGACTAATCTTCAAGAACTAATTAAAATGTTTTCATCCTAGGCTAGCGAACTGTGAAATACCTGTATGCAAGGATACATCAAAACGGTCCACTTATCTGCCTAACGTCTTGCAATTGAATTCAGTCAACATGCAAACGCTGTCAATTTGGATCTGCTTCAGTACTATAGCTCTATGAATAATCATGGTAAAGTATCAGTCATGATTAGGAGAAGTGAAAGTTCTCAAATGTTAAAACTGTGTATGAGTGCAATAGCGGTTGCATCAAATCACTTACAATGGACTTGTATAGAATGATTTACAGCTGAGAGACCACCATATCACATTACATCATTAGTACAGCTGCACTGCTTTGCTTGATGACTAGCCCACAGTTCAACCAAGATAATTATGAGCATATCAGTCACAAATCAGGAAAGGAAGTCTGTCAATGCTGGTCCCCAGAGAGTCGGTTTTCCTGTGGTTTTGCCCTTCAGTACATGTTCATCCTAAAAGTTATGTGACAGCTACTGTACAACTGCCCTCCTCGCTCAATGAGAGCTTAACTGAAAATCTGTTACAAAGACACAACCAGACAAAAGAAATGACAGCAGATTTAGCCTTCCTCTTATCTGTTCCCTTTGACCTGACACAGTTCTGGCAGCATGACCTTCGGCGAGGAACGTGGCATGTGGTCTCATTCTTCCCCAAGCACACACCGTATTCACCACCAAGGCAGAATTGAGTCCTACTATTTGCCAGTTTCAAATGCCTCAACTAACAAATTGATTACCACTGTCTACCAAGTAAAGTAAAAAAAAAAAAAGAAGAAAAATAAAAATTCCATCCATATGTGGGTTTAACTGGCCGTATACCCATTCTGAAGTCTGTACTTCCATGCTGATATTCCTACAAAAAACATTCATTCTTGGTAACCACCATTCCTTACCTGGGTACAAAGGAATAGAACTAGTAAATAACCTAACTAGTAATAACCTTATAAAGTCTTACGTATGCGGTTGTGTGTCTCTCCACGCAATGTATGTTGTTCTGTTGCTTAGTACAGTACAAGCCGGAGACGGAAACCGGTATTCACATTCAAATTTAACTGTCTGATTTCTGGATCAATCGTTTTAGAAACCAATAAAAGAGACTCCACAAACTAAAACCAAAAGAAAAGCAAGCTAAAATTGTTAATAGATGGACATACGAGACATGACGGTCTTAGACTGGGGTTGACTGCGACTGTTGGGTACTGTTATGCGAACAGAACTGAAATCAAAGTCGTCGAAAACAACAGATAATCTAATCTAATAAAGCATTGCATTCCGTGGTCGGAGTTGTCACAATGCGGACTTTGCTCGGGGCCAGGAACATTCAGCGACTAACAAATACGGTGACCCGGACAAGTATCTGTGTGGACGGGAATTAGTAGAAGCTTCAATGTTTCATGGGTAGGCTACATTCACCCACAGTGCTGCTGCGGTACTGTTTACATAAATTGTGACAACATGCAGTGGATTAAAAAAGACAGCATTGGCTACGCAGCAACTTCAAGTTTTATGACCAACTTCAACCTCAACAGCCTAACGAGCAGAGCATGACTGCGTATGAGTAATACTCTTTGGAGTTTCTTTTTAGCTAACAATGTTGGTAAATATGAGAATTTGGCGGACGTTGTTTTTAAATATACGGATGATATGTGTTTAATCGTGTATCGCTGACATCTTCCGTTGCGGAGCACCAGTTACAGCCGTCCACTGACTTTTTTTTTTTTTTTTTTCTTGTGCAAACTGTGCGGTTGGCCCGGTTTCAGCCATCAGTGTCTTTACGAGAAAGCAAATGTCTCGACTGATCTGAAATATGCTTTCCTTCCCACCCCAAGTTGCCCTAGTGATGTTTATTCATTGAATTAAAAACTACTACTCGTTTTAGACATCCGGGAAGACCTCGAAGCTGATTCTAGGTTGTTGGTCAACTAATCTGTTACTTTACCTATTGCAGTAGCCTATTATGGAGAGCAATATTGCTTTAGGCATGACTTGGCAGCAACTGCCACTCACTTCGGAAACAGCTATGCAAGCTAGCTACCACAATAGTCCCGACAAGTAAGAATTGTAACATACTAGCCTTGAAATTAAACAATAAGTAAGCTACGTTTAAACAGCATCGCGAGGTGGAAGTACATACAATCAAACCTGCGATAAAAACAAAATAATGCATCACTCCAGTCTAAACGCATATATGTCTACGAAAGAGGGGCCTGGTTCGTCTCCTTAGACTTTTTTTCTTCTCAAAATAAAACGCCGTCAGTTGCTGCCTATTGTAGCAAATCAATGAATTATTTCAAGCAATCATTTACCACTGTTTCAACAGTATTTACAAAGGCAACGATATAATCCATGTTAGCCTACATATTCGCTGTCTTGTCGCCACAGGCCGAATATTGGCAAGCAGAACAAATACATTTGTAATATTAAAACATCAGAAAACAAATGTCAGACTCTGCCGCTCTCTATCCTGTAACAAAATGATGCACGGCCCATCCAAAAAAATATCTGAACAGAAAGACACTGAGCACACAATCGATTCTAAAAATCACATGACAGAGTGACATCCATTGTGTTCGCAATACACTTAAAACAGAGAAAGAAATTGAACATAAGACGCGAAAACCCACTCCAAGCCACCGCAGGCCTCTAGTCCACAGAATGAAACTGCAGATCGTAGCCTGTTCGCCGTGTCCGTGTCCGACACACTTTCACCCGCTCACCCCAAATCTATCAGTTAAACCCCTCATGGACAACTTGCAATAAAAACCACATACGCACTACTGACCACCCATTCTTTTTTCCGCTCCGTCTTTTGGCTTAAATCGTGTTTTCCTTTTCAGTTTTAGAAACTAAAACGAGAGCAAAAGACATACATACCATTGCATTCCTGTCGCCTCCCTGCTTTCCTTTCTTGCAGGTTTTCTCTCAGGCTCGTGCAAGCAGCAATCCTAGCCGGTTCCGTAAATAAATTAATAAAGAGTGGGAAAATAGACCCCTATGGTAGGCACACGGACAGCCGTATTTCCTTGTTTTCGGTTGGTTGACAGATTTTCTTAATCAAGTCTCCATTTCATTCGCATGAAGTTTTCTGTACCATTTTGTGTTCTTCTTCTCGGAGCTAAAACTAAACAACCGAAAACCCTATTACGTCCCCCTATGCCCGGCCCGTTCACTATTTTTTTTCTCGTAAGAAAGAGGGGGCGTTAAAAAGCTTGTTTCACTGTCTTCCTCTGGGCTCACCACGTTGATTTTGACCAATAATTATTTCCTTTGTTGTACCCATAATATGCAGAGTTGATCGTGTACATTCACATGACTGCTCTGCTCCGTTTCCTTGCTGAACAATGCAAACCCTCAGTATTTTGTCTTCGGATATGTGCGTTTTACTGAGAGACTGCGTGCGTGAAAGTGTGTTTTTTTCAGCTTCCCAATAATGGCGGCCCTTTTCCCGAACCCAAGAAAAAAAGGGGAGCTAAACCGAGACAGCGACGGCGGAGACTCGCCCAGTGGCGCATGGACACAATTACAACACACTCCTCAAAATGTGGATGCTGACACAATTCACACTCCACCACGAATGCTAAAGTAGCTACCGAAAGCTAACAACTTTACGCATGAACAGCACATTGGTTTTTAGCAGTTTTCAAGAGCAAAAATACTCTTAACGTTGTTTGTTCTTTTTTCGACCGCTTTCAAAATATAATCATCACAGTTTACCAGAGCATGGTGGTTTATGTTTTCTTGACTACGCATGATACAGTAGCCAAACTGGTGCTTATAGGCGTAGAGATTTTACTGAACGGTACTGCACAGTAACATAAAATAACCAACAGCTGTTCTTTCTTTTCAGAAATTATGAACGCGTGACTGGATTACAGTAATATTCCGAGAACTGACAAAGTAAATAAGAAGTTGCATAATTTGGGACAGACTTTTATTTAAAAAAATAAGACCAAGAGGTTACCAGTGATGTCATCATGCGAACATTCTTGCGTTGTTTGCAGCATGTTATGTATTACAGATGTGGTTGATGTAGGAAAACATCTCACACATGTTTATTTCATTCTGTTAATGTAAGAATGATATATTTTATGTATATTTCACGCGCACACACAGTATTGCCGATTCACCTCAACTCAAGCCTACACTGCAGTACTAAGGAGGTAGCCTATGTGACTCTCCATTCATACTCAGGTACAGGTTTGTCAGGTCTGTTTCTTTTTTGCATTGCAAATGCCACACTCGTAGTTTACACATGTGCACATTTCTGTATCCAATTTACAGACGGAGCAATGCCGTTTTCCTTGGCTCATTATCACAGCAACAGTAGTGTTAGGTTATGCTGGTGTTCGGGCCTTAATTAAGTTGCATTTCATGCAAACTGGATCAACACATACTGAAACATGTCATACGATGGGCGGTGGGCAGCAAACAAAGCAAAGCGACATATAACACACATGTAGTGTGCAAAAGTAAACGTAATATTCAGACATTTATTTCCCCTGCCCTGTGACCATAGAGTATAATGACTTTATGACTTGAAAGCTAACATTATCAGAGTGATTTGTTTTCTAGGTCTCATTACATCATAGATTATGCTTCTTCCACACAGTTCCACAGTTATCATGTGATATTCGCCCTGCTGCTGCATTGCCAGCTTGCTTCTAGCCTAGGTCATTGGTTTATCTTGGTTTATTGCTGTAGTCTCACTTGTTGATTTCTCTTACCTGAGCAGAACACATGAGTGGTCTCATTGACCAATCCATTGTCCCGTGTTGACATTCCTTACCACACGATTCTACTATGGACATACAGTGCCACAATCACGGCCAGCACAGATGTGACGATGTGATCGATGATTAACTGCATAATTTTCCACCGAAAACTAACATTTTGGCTGCTACTTTGAACTGTGTTAGCACAATGGATCAGCTTTAACTCCAGAGGAAACCGACCCTGCTAAATAAAATAACTTGATACTTGATATAAGGTATGGTTTAGAATGTAGCCTACGTGCATGCTTCATTCATGCGAAATGCATACGAAGGGATTTCAAACTACATTTCCCATGACGCCCGGTAAGCAAAGGTCGTTTCCTTGATATCCTGCATGGTGGAAATCGCAGAATCCGCAGGATTCAAAACAGGCGAATGAATTCAAGAATTCGTCCAAATTGAAAGCTACCAGGATTGTCACTGATCATTGAATCCTTCAACAAATAGAACAACCTGAAACAGGGCATACGATGGTAAGATAATATTGGATTAATGTGAAGAGGGGGTCGTATACGTTCCTTGCTGGCTGGCTTGTTGTCATCACTTGATTCAAGTCTGCTTAGCCAGAGCCATGATTTCCTGAAGCAGAATTGAACCTTCATCAAACACCTAGCTAACCTGATCCTTGCTAGCTAAATATCGGTTTAATAACAATGTATTACTTGGCAGGTGTTTATGAGCTTGTGGTTGCAAATTATTACATAGTATACAGTGTTATGTTTACAACGTAGCTCGAATCTATCGCATTCTCATGCGTGGTTCTAGTGACACACTTGTGGCGACCAGCGAGCTAGTTGCCCTCTAATTAACTGAACGTGTCTTGACATACGGTTTTAATCTAGTTATATGGTTATATGACTAGCTGGTTAACGAGCTGTTTTATCAAATATGCTGATTTTAAATGCCAGTGGGATGGTGACGTTACCTGGTCCTGGTGGCTGTTAATGAAGGTTGTCCTTCCCGTTGATTCAATTACCGAGCTATCTAGCAAGGGTACCTAATTAGGTTTGAGTGGCCTGCATACTGATCTGGGTTTAGTGCAGGTAAACCAATCGCGGTCAATTATTTCTTACAGGTATGACTTGTTGGAAATGTGTTTTGATAGAAGGAAAATGTTTCCATTCATTTCAGCCCCGTAAGCAAAAAATGGAGGTATTCGACTAAGTGCAGTAATTTATTCATGGGGCAGATGTTAAGCATTTGTTGGGCAGACTTTATCGTTGTATTCACATACATACCCGATAGCACATTTTTAACAAAGAACTGATAGCAGATAAATTCGGAGATGACGCTTCTGTTCCATTAAGTCTATTCGGTTCAGTCGCAACTTATGCTTTTAGAGATTAGCATTTTTAATTAGATTTATTAAAAACATAGTTCTAACTCGGTGTTTTCTGCCTTCATTCAATGTCACCATATTTCAGTAAAGCTACTTTAATTACTGATAATCCTGTCTTGGAAGATTTGCACATTTGCATATAATTGATGCACTGTCGAGTTGCCATTTGTTTTCCGTAACTTGAAATAAAATACCTAACTAGAAGTAGCCCGCCTTATACTTATACGATAAAGTCGTGTTTTAAGGATGTTTTACATCAAAGGCTAGGTGCCAATTAAGCCATGGTGGCTGAGTCATCTTAAATCATTCATTTATTATTATGAGAAGAGTGTCAAACTGGATTTATTATTAATTAAAAATATCGCAACTATATGTATGCAGCTCACTTGCAAGGAACTACAAATCCCAGGAAATGGAAATTATATGTATACGTCCAGTGTAAGCGTGTGCGTCCGGAGTAGCTGCACTCCCTTTTCCTGTGTGAACCCCAGCCAGGCAAGTCATGGGGCAGCCTGCATAGTTTGCAGATGTGGGAAGTTTAACCCACAAATTACGTCATTTACAAGGCCCGCGCTGAAGCGGGTCGGGCTAGTTTCCTATTGCTAGGTTTATGTGTCGAGTCTCGGAGCACTGGCAGTTTGCTTCTCACTACTGTGCACACCATTGAAGCATTGTGCGCCAGTGTGTTTGGGGAGTTAATACAATTTCCAGATTATTTTAGAACACCACGAATAAAACAGGACAGAGTGAGAAAGGACAAGGAGGAATCCTGATTCACTTTTAAAGTTCTGACTGCTGAATGCTTTGGGGTGGTGGACATAAACCAAGAGGTCACTTGCAAGTAGTGCTTTTGTAGCTTGCTTCTTTACCAGTGTTCCCTCTTCACCTCTTTTTTGTAGCACTCCATAATCTCTTGATTCGGACCCCTTTTTAGGCTGATGTATGTTATTACATCAAGAAACTAACGATCTGTCCTGAGCTGCTGTAATACATGGAGGTGCAGTGTGCTCTCACTGTCTCTCTCATTCTCTGTCAGATCCGCTTCATCCTGATTCAGAACCGCGCCGGGAAAACGAGGCTGGCCAAGTGGTACATGCAGTTTGACGATGACGAGAAACAGAAGCTGATCGAGGAGGTGCATGCTGTGGTGACCGTGCGGGATGCCAAGCACACCAACTTCGTGGAGGTATGGCGTGGCCCGTTACCTGGGCGCTTGTGCGTGCCCACACGGGTCACATTTCTGCCCATCATATCTCACATCAAGGGGTTTGTTTCTCACATTTAGCTCCTGAAAGCTAACTAATATACTTTACCCAGCAGCTTCCTGCATTCTCTATACAGGTATTTCAGAGATTGGGGAGCTTTGGTTAGTATTACTATCAAATCTGAGATCTGTAATGAGACACAAAGACCTTATAGTCCATAACTGTGAATCCCTCATGAGAAGGGTTGGGGGCTTAAGGGCAAATGACTATTCTGAGTTTATAAGGTGATTTCTGTATTATACAGTTATACAGTTGTGTAGAATTCTTGTTGTGATTGTAGTATTATGAAAGCACACATTATTGTATAATTGTGTTAAGCATGACTGTTTTATTTAATGTCCTTGCATTTCTTTGTGTTTTCATAGCTCTCTTGCTATATGCTTTAATGTCATGTTTTAAGTCACTGTGGGAAAATCGCACTTAAATTACATGCTGCTACTGATAATAACAATAATAAGGGTTGTGTAAGATTGCAGGACTTATATTGCAGAGGTATAGCAGAACAGAACCATTTTTGCAGATTTCATTCAGCCCTAATCATTTTTAAGCTTACAGACACCATAACAGACTATTTTACCAGTATAGCATCACACAGACACATCAGTTATGATTCCATCTCATTTTCATACAGCACTATGAGAGAGGGATGTTCATTAACTCAGTCCCTGATTTAAGGCCCTGTTAAAGACAATCAGCCACATTTCATGTTGATCCTCTGGTGACTTTCTCAAACTCTGCTTTTCTTCAGTTCAGAAACTTTAAGATCATCTACAGACGGTATGCAGGCCTGTACTTCTGTATCTGCGTGGATGTCACTGACAACAACCTGGCATACCTGGAGGCCATTCACAACTTTGTGGAGGTAAGAGGAGCACATGTGTGCCTACACACACACACACACACACACACACACACACACACACACACACACACACACACACACACATGCAGACATGCATACATACATTGTTGCACACTATTTCACTCACTCAAGCATGCACACATAGTCACTCACACTCACTCAAGCATGCACACATAGTCACTCAAACTCACTCATTCAGACACACAAACACACACACACGCACACACACAGGATGGTTGTTTCTGCAGTCCAAACGTAAGTTAAAGAAGGCTGGAAAGGATATACCCATGAGATCCAATCGTATGTCAGAAAAAGTTTGAAACTATACTGTACACTGCACTGTGGTCATGTTGAGTCTGCAATGCAAAACCACAACCGGAATCACAGTATAGAAATTCTCTTATCATTTGTGTGTATTTTAAAGAGATTCCTAACAAAACTCAACTGCAGCAAATGCTCCTTCATCCCTGTGCTTGGCGGAATAGTAGGACTGACCCAAAAGAGAGTCTGTTGTCCTGAAGTCTGCCAGAGAGAGAGACATGCAAAATGTGGTGTCTTTGACACATTTGCAAATATGCAAAACAAGTCTAGACAGAGATGACTCTCTGACTGAAGGACTGCTGGTCCTAAACTGGTAACTAAAGCAGCTTGAAAGAACAGTGGCGGCAGGTGAGCTGGAAACAGGGGAAGTCCAAACATTACCTTTAAATCTATCATTACTTTCCACCTCTTCCCCTTGATTAACAATTAAACAAATAATTCACAGAATAATCGACACCAATCGCGTAATTACAATAAATCATTATGCTCGCGAAACACCGCAGATTGTCTGAAATTTGTGTGCTATTGCGAAAGCTACAGCATGAGATTATTCATATTGCCATCCTTGTTAATTAAACAGTTAAGTGGCAAGTAATCCCAAAGGTTTCTCTTAAATGTTTCACATTATAGCTTGCTTGTGTTACAAAATTCAAATTACAAAACGGGGCTTAATTTAGTTAAATCAATTTAAATTACTGAGAATACACTTTTAGGTTAGGTTGAGGGCAATGAACAATAACGTTTAGAACACGGACCTCACAAAAGCTGTGATGTGTCATTAACGTAATTTAAATCGATAAATGCCATCCTAGCATTCTAATTACGCGATTGGTGTCGATTATTCTGTGAATTATTTGTTTTATTGTTAATCAAGGCGGATAAAGGGGAACAGGTTGAAAGTAATGATAGATTTAAGGGTAATATTTGTGCTTCCCCTGTTTTCAGCTCACCCGCAGCCACTGGAAAGAATATGATTTAAGAGAACATATTTCTGTTTAACATCCATTTTTGTGGAATGCTCGCATAATCGCGTCGCCTTTAATGTGAATGTGAATGTTGCGTTAAATTCGTCAGCGATTTTTTCGCAGTTTCGTGTCGTTTTTTCGCGTCGCCCTGTATATGTAAAGACTTCACTGACACGAAACAAACCCACGTTGCATGCTGCGCCTGCGCGTCTGTGTCTGGGAGACTTGCTAAGGCTGGTTGATGCTGAACAGTATTTAACGTGAGTTTTTCAAAGCACAGTAATCAACCGCGGTTTTAATGATAATTCAAATTTGAACGGTAATACTAACCGTCGGGAATTTTACCGCGGTTTACCGTGAAACCGGTTACCGCTTCATCCCTAACCACTATTTTAGCCAAACTTGGACCGTGGACCTCTTACTGTACCTATGGCACAGGAAGTCTCCTGCAGGGCACAGTCACGTTCTGTTCACTGCTGAAGGAGTGCAGATGTGAGAGGAAGCAAACGCATAACCACAGATGCTAGAGTTCTGTAGCCTGGAATTCTGGGATGTTATCTGTCCTGGTACAGTGCATTGGTGTTGAAACCTTGCTGTATGCAGACAGGGCTGAAGCAGCATCTTTTGTGCGAACACAATGCAAATGGAATGTATTCCTGTGGGGCTTTACTTGGCCTGATGAGGAGGGGACCACCCCTGGCTGAAGAGATAACCTTGTGCATAAATTTGGCCTTTACTAGAATTGAATCTGGTGATCTTTGAGAAACATATATAACACATATGAGTTAACATGTACTTTATTTATGAATATATTACATATATTTTTATTTCTTTTAGGTTTTGAATGAGTATTTCCACAATGTTTGTGAATTAGACCTGGTGTTCAACTTCTATAAGGTAAGGTCCAGCCGGGTGATTCCTTTTCCTGTGGTAAAATACTGACCCCTGATGGAAAAAAATGAAACTGACAGCATTGACATTACGGTAGCAAGTGAGTTATGTCTGTGGCATTACTGCAATAGACCAGTGTTATAGCAACAGCTATTCAATGCATAATTAAAGCAATCTGTCACTTAAATTAAGTTCATCTACTTCAGTTTCAACTGGTAACTGAGGGAACAGATGCAGGTAATTTCATTTAGCTCTTTCTGCCTGTTACCAGTGATGTATATTTCTGTGAACTTAAAGGTAATGCTCTCCACACCTGGAAGAACCAGACTCTTCAATAGGAGCACAATCTTTACAGTGTCCCTGAATCAGTTAAACCAATATTCCCAGTCAAATGTCATAGTACTGTTAACACACTGTTATGTCCATCAATAGGCTTGATATTCCTATATGTTTATGAGGACCGAGGTCAAAAATTGTCAGTCCTCATAATAATGTTTATGGTAGACATTGTATATGCTGGCATAATTGTTCATAATAAAGCACAGAGCCTGAGACTCCTGTACTTGTTGGCACTCAAACCAGTCTTGAGTATTCTTCCAAAAAATGCATTAAATTGTGTGGCCATAATACAGTGTGTTACAGTAAACATACAGTTCCCTCTTAATGTAGTTGTAGCATTAACAGAAATATTTGATCCATGAATTGCAAAGTGCAACAGTATGGAAGGTAAAAGGCCACAAAAACACTACTTTTAGTTATTTAGTGCAAATCTGAGGGCCCTAGTGTATGCGCTTTAGTAAGCATATGTATTTGTGCCAAAAAAGACAAAATGCAGGTTGATGAACTGTAGGGAGCAGAGTTGCCACACAATGTGAAAGTAAGAGCAAAAGTGTGACTTTGGACCTGGATTGAACTTTAATGCACAAGGCAGAGATGGGCACTTCCCGGTCTCAATGCCTGTAGACCCGCAGGCTTAAGGGTCACCTTTTAGTTCAGCACCCGATTCACACCTGCAGCACCAGGTGATGTGATGTGAACCAGGTGATTGTTGCTCTAACAGCCTCTACCTGTACCTGTGCCATCTCCTCTCTCAGGTATACACAGTGGTGGATGAGATGTTCCTGGCAGGAGAGATCCGGGAGACCAGCCAGACCAAAGTGCTGAAACAGTTGCTAATGCTGCAGTCGCTGGAGTAGCTCTGGGGATTCTGACCCCCAGGTTTTTATCCAGGATCAGCTCTACTAACCCTGACCCTTACCTCGCCATTATGTGTTTGAAGCTGAAACAGGTCTAGGGTCAGCGTTTGGGGGCATTGTCTGTCTATCTGCTCTACTGGTGTAGAGCCATTGGTTTCAAAGGCCTTCTAGAAACACCACCTTCCTTTAACAGTATGGAGCCAGCTGTTCTTGTCTGAGCACATTGAAATAAAATGGACGAAATAAGAAAGGAATCCATAAGAGCTCCATCGAGCAAAAAACACATTGGGCTTTTTTTTTTCATAATATTATAATCTTTTTTGTATTGTGCATTTATAGTGGGAATATTTTAAGTGCTTTTTTCCTTTCTGCATGTTCATGTCCTACCTCTCAGCAGCTCTGCTCTTTAGGGGATAGACTCAGGCTTGCATCTCTTTATATGACAGTTAAATGCTTAACAAGCAACACCCCTCTTCTGGTATGATAAGAATACTTTTAATATGCATCCCAGTTCCTTTCTGCTTCTTAAGAACTGGAGTCTTGAAGTCCCATATTTCAATGGCAGCATCTGTATGGTAGCAAAGTCACCACTACCCTACAGGTGTCTCTTGGCAGAGAGTGGTGTGATGGTACAATCTTGCAGCCAATACCTGAAATTCTTACTCATAGTGAAGCAAGTTATCATTGATGAGTGTCACGTTAGGTAGGCTGGAGTCCTAAGGGACGCTGAACTGAGGGCGCTCTTTGAATTGCAGAAGGATTTATAGAGGCTCACAATGTCCAGAGTCGATGTAGCAGGACAGACTGGCTGCTGTTGGGATACGTCAACAAATGTGTCACAGTCTGAAGCATTCCAAAACATAATTCAGGTCTCCCACAAGCTAAGAAAGTTGTAAACCAAGAATGAGACTTAATGAAGCTACACTGTGTTCTTTAAACTAATGAAAAAAGTAAAATTCTGTTGCTTCAAACACCTGACAGGAATTTGAAATTGGATTTAAGGGTTATGTGCAAGGATCTGTGTGAATATTTAATTTTATCCTGAATGCAAGCATTTCATTCAGCACACCACTTTGTAAATCGCAATGCTCACCCGAGGCCCGTGACCTATCATATTAATGAATAAACATACATAAAGCTAGATTGACTTTGCGCATGGAAGCACGTTTGGTTGCATTCCACCACTCGCTGGAAATTATGTATTCATTATTCATACTCTGCTAGTCGGGAATCTGTAATTAGCCACAGTTGTTGTAACAGTCTGATAACGTAGTTACAATGTAAAAGAAATGTGATAACATTATGTGCTGCTGTATGTCACATTAGTGTTGTGCATGTTGAGTTTATTGTGCAGTGGGTGCCACAGCAACGCCATCAACCCTTTGTATTGTGTGGCAAACTATAAACAATGTTTAAAAATTTCCTTATTCTTTTTGTCAAATACATGGTTAAAAGGTGATGTAGCAGCCACTACCACTATTTTTACACACTCTTTCCACCCAGTGATTTGTCTGATTTTTATGGAAGCTCTTTATTTGGTTTGTCATCTTTATTGCTGGTAAATCCATGTTGACTGATGACATTAAATTTATGTTTACATATGCAACAAAATAAAATTATGCAGTACTGTTAAAAACTGTTATAATAGAGACGTTTTATTTTATTGAAAGGCACCTATGATAGTTCTGAGGACGTAAATCCAGGAGAAGTGTTTAGATGGATAAGCCAAGTTGTTGGGGTGACTGACATTTCCCGTGAGGTCTTTTAAAGGATATCTTCATTAATAAAATGGTACATTTTTTAAGTTGATATTTTTAAGATACTCAGTGTCATAAATGGAAAAGCTCTTTTTAGCTATAATAAGCAAGAACACAAGCTCACTTGGAAAGTTCTCCTAGTTTTATAAACCACTTCAGTGTGTGTACTGGCAGTATCATACCAGGGGCAAAGAAACAAAGATTCCACAGGACAATGGGAATGAGCAGATGTACACCAGGGGTTTGCTTTTGATACTTTTAAATCTTTAATTGCATTTCTTGTTTTCTTACAGTAATAGCTGATGAAGACAGTGAGTTGATTTTTGTACTTGTCTCACGAGTATCATCAGTAGGACTTGTTTGGCTGTTGCAGACAGGAGAAAATGGAAATGCAAAAAACCCTTTGAGTTTCAGAAATTATTTGCCATTTACCTATGTTTTAACTGCACTGAGCACATAAATATCTTGTCAGAAATATACACACACACAATACTGACTTCAGTTTTACAGGATGTAAATTGGAAATTCAGTTGTCTCCCTCCAGTTAAATCAACAGTTACTGGCAGAAACTAAATGTGTAACTATCTATCATTTCATTTTGAAAGGACAATTTGAAAAGAAAATTAATGTCCAACTCTAGCATACTGCCATCTAGTGGCAAACTCTACAGGCTTAAAGTCAGCGTTGTGCATGATTGTCAATGAATTTCCTGCTTCCACAAACAAACTTTCTGAAAGTCACCCTTTTGCTAACCAACACACGTTTACACATAAGTATGTTTTGCAAATCAGCCACATAAATCTGTTCACAACTAATGGGTCAAAGTTGATCCCTGTGGTTTCTGACAGGTCACGGAGAGAACAAGTTCCTTCACCAAGTTCTCTATGACTTTGATGACAGGCAAACAGCGAAAAAAGAATAAATGCAATTGCATGTTGAAGTCTCACAGCTCCAGTGTATCTGTGCTGTTTGGGTCAACCTCCCTCCTGCCTGCACCAGCTGTGCTTGTGTCTGAATCCTTTGTCTGATAGTTGTGGGATGATGTTCGGTTAGACTGTTTCAGATATTATGCTGAAAGGAGCCCATTTTTCAGGCCTTAGGGACCTTGTACATAAACAATGTAAAGCTCCACAGCGATTCAGTCAGCCTATGGAGAGCTTCCATCCCACAGCAAGTTGTGCGAAACGAGATGGCGGCAGCTGCCGCAGAGACACAAAGTAGTACATATGCGCACACAGGAAACTACGCAAACCGCCTCACGTCAGCCTCTGAAGCCTTAGCAACAGTCCCTTTTATTGCTTCCAGAGAGCAGGTACCTACAGTGCATGGACAGTTAACACAATATAAATAGCAACCACAAGTCTTAAAAAAATAAAAGCAATAAATGAGAAAACTGTAGGCCTTGTCCTTAATCTTTATAATTCACAAGCAATCCCCACAAAACAGTCTCGAATCATATTTACAGTATGATTCATTTGGATATTCAGTATCATGACAACAATGAAGGAATTATATTAAATGCTGTAATTCGGGGTCATTTCTATGACGGTAAGGATGGCGGATTTGACAAGTCATATGGACTACATTCACAAGGTCACACTATTATAGTGCTAACTGAAAAACACCACAACAGACAGGTGTTCAGGAAAGTAAATGCTTCATTCTTTGTTTAAAGCTCTTATGTTTGGGAAAGTGCTGATCAACACAAAAAGGGAAGAGTAACGTTTAGGAAATTTGAATATAAGACCACAAAGGCTTCACAAACCCTGTTCTTCAAGGATATGTAATGATTATTTTATATATTTGCGATTTTGTTTGTCATTTTATATACATTATTTTACTGAAAATGCCATTCATTTTAAAAAATAAGTACAACTTACTGTAAAGTCTTTTTAGTTTCAGTATCTAAAACTCAAGAGTGCACTTCAGAGAAAACACAAATAAAAAGACAAAATGAAAATAAAAGACTGAAATTGGACTGTTATGAGTTGAAAACACCGCACAGCCACTGGTTCTGGACACTGTGCACACTGGCACAGCAACCGCCTTGTCCTCTTGACTGGCTCACCAAAATCCAGGGCCCCTCTGTGCTTCTAGCTTCAGCTGCCAGACAACCATTATACAACACAGGCAGACGAGCAGCCATTTTCCATGAACAAAACTTGTTTAAATCCTCCTGATCACATTCTTGTCTTAGTGCAGGATTCTTATGGATTCATTTGCAGTAGCACAACACTGGTGTCAGACAGGTATCAGCTTACAATATAAACATTTTTCACTATAGCATCATCCTTACACTTCTAAAGGAACTGGTTTCTTAAATCCCTTCAATCTTCTCTCTTGAAACACCAGGTTAACTGAAAACTGTAACAGAAAATATGGGGTTGGATAAACAAAAAAAGATGAAATTGTACTGTTGTAGGATAATCTTCACTACCTGGTCAGTGTGTTTGGAGTGATTATGTGAGGAGATATGCTTTGTACAAGGCTTTTTTGCCTTGCGAACATCACCTTGTCTTTGTGCTTGGAGCATGCTCTTCAAAAAGCTCCCCTCTCAATATATCGTTAAACAGAAATGCTCTGGACTACTGACAAAAACAAAGACCACAAAAGCAGAGCATCACTGACCTCTGTCTGAGAGAAGACAAAAACTTGGAACAGTATTAATCCACCAACACTCAGTTTGTCTGGAGCAGTGATTACACTGATCCATTTCTACTTAAGTTTCCATTTAAATGTCTAAGACCAATCTTCAGTGCTCAACACAGAACTTCATCTTAATTTACGCAATCAATGATCATGTTAGAATGTTATCTGAATTGATATCAGCACTCCAACATCACCTGTTCAGTTCAGAATCAATGACTGCCTATTTCGAAGTATGGATAAGTAATATTTAATGTACTACCAGCCCGGCCTCCATACAAAAGAGGCCAGTTGTTACAGATGGACTGCTGGCTGTCTCTTTTTCACCAAAGAGATGCTAAACTGCCCACTGTTCACAGATGATACTTTAAAAGCAATTTGCAGGGAATGTGTGCAAAACGTATCAAGAACATTAATGCAAGCGAAAGGAGAACAACACAGCAGATTGTATAGACGGTGAGGAAAGCTCTTTTTGCATAAAACAGGTGGGGTTGGAACTGGGGTTGGGCAAACTGATTTCTGATCAGTGTTTTGTGGCCACCATCTGGAGCAATGGGTATATAGCTGGCAAAGGGTTGATACTTGCCACTAGCTTTCACCAAGCATGGTCAACAGGGATGGGGGGAACAGAAAATGGATTTGTTATATTTGGGGGTTGTGAAAGCCACTAAAGGTTGAATCTCACACCACTGAAGTGAGACAGAAAGGCCACAGGAGGAACAGAAGACACAGGGGATCCTTCACGTTTCTTTCAGTTCTTAAAAACACTGTATGACTGCATAAAAGGGCAGGCTGTTCCACTGTGACCCGACGTTACATACACACAAAACACCAACGACTCAAGGCATTTTTAAAAATCTGAAAAATCTCTGTGACAACTCTTTGCTTTGCGCCCTGCAGTTGTGGAATGTGTGTGAATAAGGATCACCATGGAGGGCCATGGTATGGTACCCACACCCCTCCCCCCCAGTCTTTAACCCTGTCCCATGTGTGCGGTACTGAGGCACCCCCCTGTGACCTGGCGGGTTCCACCAGCCCAAGCACCAAGCTCCAGTACTCTCCCACAGGGCTGAGAGGTGAATCCCTTGTTGAGAGGTCAAAGGTCAGAGGGCAACAGAGGTCAGAGGTTGCAGAATGACTTTGAGGAGAAGGACCTGGGTTCCTCAAAGGGGGGGAGGGTGCAGAATGGGAGAGGGGTCCTGCACGCTGAGAGAAAAAGCGAGACAAACACACCGTTGTGTGAGGTACGGATGACTGAGACAGAAATACTTCACGTCAGCTCAGCAGACGCTCTGATGCAGAGCTGCACTGTGCAGTACTGACCTGGAGGGGGCGCCCCTAGCAGCTGCACTGCTGCCTGTTCTGTGCTGCAGTACCACGGGGCTGTCGGAGCTGCCTCAGAGACGCATCTCCATACTGGATCCCTGATCCCATTCGCTCGGGGTCCAACTCACCTGCAGTGACACGCATGTGTGAGAGGGCAGAAACACACATACACACACAAGAAAGCCCACACAAACACACTCACACACGCACATACACACACACGAGCATGCCCACACAAAAACACTCACACACGCACATACACACACACGAGCATGCCCACACAAACACACTCACACATACACACACACACACGAGCATGCCCACACAAAAACACTCACACACACACACAGACACAGACAAGCATGCCCACGCACACAGACCACACCTACACAAACACACACACTTTGCAGGGTGCTTACCTGACTCAATTTTGTTGAGAATGGTGCGGGCGCACTTCAGAAATGCCTCCTCCACGTTCTCCCCTGTCAGAGCACTGGTCTCCAGGAACATCAGCTCTGTGCAATCACAGTTGCCATGGTCAACACAGCTAACACAGTTACCGCACAGCCAGCACACAAGTACACAGTCAGCACAGCTACCAAACTACCAACAGGGAGACAGGGGGTGACAGCATTTTTCACATTCTTCTTGCATGTGCTTCTGTTATATTGCCTCTATTTATACGGTTATATATGAATGTTATAAAGGAAATGAAATGAGTTTTATCAAAGTGTCATATTAGGTTCCTGTTTCATGGACGAAAAAACCCCTAAAACACCCATAAGGGAAGAGAACCTGCTCTAACCCTGCCGCAGCCGTCTGGGTTTAAGGCCAGCAGCTAATCCAGTGCCTGACTGAGTGGGGACAGGGAACTGAAAGCTGGGCGCGGGGAAGTGCCAGAGATTGGCCAATCAGACTGACAGCTGGCGGATTCCGATTCACTCTGTTGGTAAGCCGTTAACTTTGAGGACAGACTGAGCACTATGGCCCGGGTTCAAAGCTAGCCGCATAACTCGCCAGTGATCCTGCGACTCGTCAGCCACTTGTTAGTTGCTTGGATGACGCAAGTAGTAGTAGCACCAATGATCATAAATACTACCGATTACATGAGTAGAGTAGTGACAATCATCCTCCAATGATTTTCTCAGTAGACACCTTTATCCAGGGCCACTTCGATGGCATTCTTAAGTATTTTTCATTCCACTGCAAGCTAGGTATAGTGGCAAAACTACTCAAACCCATAGTATTGTGGTTCCAGACCCCATTTCTTCCAAATGCATGAGTATAAACGTGACTAATACCAATTATCAATACTCATACAAATTAATAGTGTTTTGCTTTCCCACTCCCCATAGTTAGTATTGTACTATGACACAAATTCTTCTTTATCAAAACTGTAGCCTAGATATTTCTGGGCACGGCCTTCGTAACATGGGTAATTTTACCATTTATTTGGAGGAGTGAGCCACAGTGCTACTGTGGGGATGGGTTGAGTTACCGTTCTCTTGAGCGAATCGCGAGGCCTCCAGGAAGGTCACCTCCCGGTCAGCGTCCAGGTCCTTCTTGTTCCCACACAGGATAATGACGATGTTGGGGCTGGCCAGCGTGCGTGCGTCTGTCAGCCAGTTCGTCAGGGCGTTGTACGTTTCTCGGCTGCAGGGACAGACACACAGGGATATTCTCTGCCCACGCTGAGCCCCTGATCATCACAAAGCCAGTCTGAATGCATTAGGATAGTCCCCCCAGGTTTTTTTTCCAGTGTGCCTGCTTGTGAGTGTGTGAGCATGTGTACACATACATATGTTTCAATATGTGTGTGTGTGTGTGTGTGTGTGTGTGTGCGCACGTGTGCACGTGTGTGTGGTTAGACAGTCCATCTCCCCCAGTGCTGTGAGATCCTTCTACTGTGATGTCCTCCACAGCTGCCTGCCTTCTTACCTTGTGATGTCATAAACAAGCAGAGCTCCTGCTGCCCCACGGTAGTAACTGCGTGTCACAGACCTGAGGGCGGGGATATGCAAATGAGCATTCCTACAATCAATACACAGCTACACAATAAAACTAGAATACAATATAAATGTATTACTATATTATATACTCCACTATGCCAACATCCCTTAAATGTCATCTGCGTCTCACCGCATTCCTTCAAAAGAACTTTGCTTGTTTGGCTAATGACCTGAGTATTAGAGCTATTTCCCTCCAGCCTGCTGGCCAACAGCAGCCGCTTACCTGAAGCGTTCCTGCCCAGCAGTGTCCCAGATCTGCAGCTTCACCGTCTTCCCCCCGACGTTGACCACGCGGGAGCCAAACTCCACCCCAATGGTGTGGTTAGAGTCCTGCTTGACTGTAGAGGGGAGGCAAGGAACTGAACTGTGACACTGTGGTCACACAAGAGTGCTGTGGCAGTTTCTTGCAGTTAACCAAATCCGCTGTGCAGGTTGTGCTTACAGAGAATGCTACTGATAAAACCCATTTGCCAATAGGGTCATCCATTTGGGAAGCGGAACACTGAGACGAGACTTTAAATCCTTAAAAACAATTATCATTTAATTACCGGCAATCATCATCATCAAGCCAAGAGAGTGTTACATAAGGATATCACCAAGCAAAGATAAACACAACATACTATGGATCTTATTAATGAATGCAATGTAATGTAATTATTATAGGTGTGCTATCTAATAGAATAGACTATCATATCCACTTTATTGAGTGTGATTCACACCAAAATATATTTAGATTTATGGTACTTTAATGGGTATGTCATCCTTCTATTCCAATACA
The DNA here is from genome assembly GCA_019176425.1 of Megalops atlanticus. Taxonomy (NCBI): domain Eukaryota; kingdom Metazoa; phylum Chordata; class Actinopteri; order Elopiformes; family Megalopidae; genus Megalops; species Megalops atlanticus. Next base: position 19,961,055 of record CM032877.1, on the reverse strand, counting down.
ACATCACATTTAACAGTTCTATACCAAACAAAAAGTATAATAAGAAATAAGACTTAATTTAAACTCATTTTATCCTGGACAAACACAGTTGAGTGTGAACATACTCCCCATGTAAGTGCTGGAGGACTGGAGTTTCCTATTGTTCCTTGCCAGATTAGAGAAGAGGAATCTACCATCTAGCACTATCAAGCACTGCCCGCAGATCAGTTTGAAATTTTTTTCACATTAGGGTTGGAGATAGGATTCCAGTTGGACAAACTGACCCTGGATCATTAGTCTGGCACAGAAACTACAGGGAGTGATAAAACGACTGCTGCTTACACTTGCTCTCGATGAACTGGTGGAGGAGGCAGGACTTCCCTGTCCCAGCACTGCCAATCACCAGGAACTTGAAGAGGAAATCTGAGAAAAAAAGAGAGGGGTAGAAAAGTCAACACCGCAGCAGGCTAATCTCAATGCTCCTGCAGAGGACCGGAAGCCTAAAGGCACGTCCACACCTGACTTGCGAAAACTTGTGCAACCGTTAGTCAATGAGAGCCCTGCATTAAAATAAAGAGCATTCACCCTTCCGAAGCCAACCCTGGCTTTGACTTAGTGCTCTGAAAAAGGCTCTGAAAGAGTCCTCCTACCATGCTTCAAAACCACTGGAAACACAAACCAAAAGTTAAACTGGTTTAAGGGGCAGGGCATGGCAGCGGTGTAAACACCACCCTCTGAGCCTGAGCTAAAACCTAATATGGATGTACGTTTACGCTGCTAAATTGCACATAAAAACTCTGACAGCTCTCCACATATGGGCGACAAACATCACTCCTCACCACGTCACCGTAACTAACGTCAGTTGATACTGATGTGATTGGCATCACTCTGTCACGCCCACAGGGCCACACCTTTGAGGCAGGGCGTTCCACCGTGCAGTGCACCGTCTGTGACCTCTGCAGGGATCTCTGACACGGCAGACACATGACAAAGTCGGATGAAATGCTTCCCAAAAAACAAATGGCCTCAGCTATGACTGTGGTGGGGATGTAAGTCTTACACACGGCGAACGCTGCTCATCTTTCAGCAGCGTTGATGTCATTCGGCTGACTCAAGCATCCCTGTCTACACGGCCCTGCAGTGAGCTCGCCCGCACACCGTCGCCATAAATTCTGCCTGCTGTTCTGTGTGGGATGTGGAATGCACTCTAGGCAGGACAGATAGGGCTGGCTCCAAAGACTGATACACAGTCATCCCGGCCAAACGGGAAGGGACAAGGGAGGCCGACACCAGAGGACAGAGAAAGAGAACAGTCACAGCCCCGCCCACTCAGGCATCTCGATGCTGACTGCATAGTCTGCAAGAGGGCGTCTGGCCCCACAGCAGACAATTTCGCCGGTGCGTCAGGCCAGCCCCTCTCTGCTGGTCTCAGACACGTGGCTGGCAGGCAAGGCCAGCGTAGCTGTAGACCGGGAGGAGGGCAAACAACAGGAGTGGGACAGAGGAGGAGGCACAGAGAACGGCTGCTCACTGGCAGCACTGAGTCTGTGCCCCTGTTCCACCAGCTGGAGGGACATGAAAGCACCCCCCACTGACTCTCTCAGTATCTGACACAGCAAGTCCAAAACTACTGCTAACCATACCTCTTACTGATAATTTCAGCCTCTCATTTCAGTCATTTGCAATTATTTCAGTCTTTTCTAATTATTGCAGTCTTTTATATCTGTCATTTCTAATCATTTCATTCAAGCCGTTTCTAATCATTTCAGTTCTGCACTTTGGTCATTTCAAATTATTTCAGCTTTACAATAACATTCGTAACAGGATACATAAAACACAATTCATCTCACCTACAATGACAAACATGAAATGACAGTCAAGAAACAGACACATATTGTCAAGTGAAATAAGATTTAAAGTGAAGAATAAATTCCTTAATGCAGTTTAAATAATTAGGTGTATGTCCTTCCCCGTGTTTAGTGATGGAACTTGCAGAGCTCTCCAGAGACAGACATTGTGTCTGGCTGTGTGTGTCATAGGGTGGAGAAGTTCACCAGGCTACAGAATACACCCTCAGATTTGCATGGTGCCTGACTATGATAAAGTTCATTTACATGAGCTAGCCTAAACATAACAATACAACCACAAAGCAATCAAAATTGCTCCTAGTTCAGCTCACATCCACTGATGTGTGTGTTTTATGAAACGGTCGCTGGCAGCTGAACTAAAGACCCAGTACAGATTACAAATCAGACCGGAATGCTAGAAGACTGATCTATGGCTTTTTTTAAGCTGTGACAGTAACACCCTGCTTTCTCTATGAACATGAAGAGCTGACTCAAGGGGTGTAGTCTGCGTACACATACCAACAAAGACAACAGAGCCTGGAGTTCAGAGAATCAGGGACACTGTCAGCAAGCTGACAGTTCATTTTCTGTCACAGCAGCCAGCTGGAGACAACACTACATCAAAGCAACAGCTGCAGTTCTGGAGGTAACTGAACCTCCCAACACTCTATTCCCTTCAACCCAATAAGGCCAATAACAAGCTAATAAATGACCTGATGGCATGAGCTGGGACAGTACAGGCATGGAGCAACATCAGATGTGATATACAGCCATGTCTGAGAAAGGTGCAGAGATTATATCATCAAAACACTGTAGTTGTAAAAGCAGTATATCACCTGTCCCCAAAAATCAAATGTGTTCGATTCATTATTGTTAAGTGGCTGTTAACATCTTTAGGATCATGTGATCGTTTTCCATTTGCCATTTGTATCCATGATTGAACTCATTTCAACCAACTGCATTTAGAACAGCTTAACTGCCATTGTCTCTGTCTGTCTGTAACTAATTAAACCAGCCATTGCCTAACAAGCTTCACCTGTCTAATCACTGGCATATTAAATACAGGTGTGTGACCAGTCAAAGGAACAAATGAGCACCTGGCCATTCTGGGAGTAAAAAGCACTGTGCCTCTTCAGTCTGCAGGAAGGCAAAAATGCTCTTGACATCTGTGACTCAAGTCTTGGCTCTTTTTAGAACAGGCTAGCAAGAACCATTAAACTCCCCCACTCCCTGAAAGCTGAAACACCAAAGAGTGTTTACCATGCTGCAGAGGCAGTCTGTCTTTTTCTCTGTCTGCTGCTTTATTAAATGCACTCTGTATCACTGCTTTATAAGTTGCTCTAGACAACAGTGCAAACCATGTGAGTAAGTACTACATCCATCATATTTACACTAATAAAAAAAAAAATCAAACAATAGGAGCGCTTTACTCCAATCCTTCCAGGAGCTGTGTTTCTGCCTCAGACTAGGTAACTTTTAAGAGGAAGAGAGTAAATGGCCTCTCTTCCCTCTCATTTAATTCTGGGATTTAAACATTGATTGAGTTTAATTGGGCAAATGTGCCCTTACCTGGGATCACCTTACCCATCCTCAATCATGTGAAACTCAGTTATACTGAAACTGATCCAGGGTCTGTGTTTGTGAGAAGAATCTATAAATACCACCTGACATGGTCAGGGAATAAAGGGTTGCTCAGGACACAGCCAGATCCTGTAATAAAGCTATTAAGTTATAAAATTTCCAATACTGCTCCATTCAGGATGAGCCTGAAGGAGAGTATACCACATTGCACTATAACAACGGTAGCTCAAAACAGGGCTTCTCAAATGCAGTGCTACGATCTCTGTGCATCTGGGAATTTTTGTACCAGCCAGACTATTGTTCTTTTTATATAAACCTGTACATAACCAGGAAGGTTAACTGAGAACTAATTCCTCATTTGCAGTGATGACCTGAGGAATTAAAGTGTGTGTGGAATGCAAGGAGTATATAGCCCATCAGATGCCAGGGAATGATTAGGCTAAGAGACTGGACTGAGAAGTTTGGGAATTTGAACAGGACCCTGAGGTTATGGGATGTTTTAATTTTCCCCCCTTTATGCAACCCTATTTTGAAATAGCCAATTGTATATTTGGCTCATCTCACGAATTACAGTGAAGTGGAGGACAGGTGCGATGCAGCTAATGTCACCCAAGCAACCCAACACGCATGAGTTTGACAAATCGCAGGGTGCCTGAGAGCAGTCAATTGCGGGGACCCTGTCTGACCTACCCACCTCTACCCCTGGCATAATAAAGTCAGTCCGTTCTGCTGGTCTGGGGTCCCAGTCACCGTTGGCTAATGGGGCTGAGATTGAACCCGGGCTGTAGAGTTCAGCCTGCACTCAAGGGGAGCATTTTAACCACTGACCTACTTGGGAGCCCTGCCATGGGTCTTTATTAATCACACAACCACGTGGGTCAGAGTTTAACCTCTCATCCAAAGTACAGCACAGTGTCATGACTGCATTGGGGCGTTCAATTTACCTGGCCAGGAGGGAGGACTGCCTCTAATGGGGATGAGTGTTGGCCTTGACTATACATATTTTACTTTCCACATTTTATTGTTTTGTCCACCATAAATAAATTAATAAATACATACTGGTCACCCAACACCAGCAGCAACCTGGCCTTCCCGGAAGGTCTCCCATCCAAATACTAACAATTTCAGTTTTTCAGTATGTTGCAGGCCTCAATTATAGTAATAGAGAACATACGTTTAAGTGGTTCTACAGTTTTGTCTTTAATTTTGAAGAAAAGCAAATTTGATGTGTTGCCACTTGCCTTGCCTCTGAATTCCGTTTTGGATAGGTTCTCAGAGAGGCAGGGTTTCATTTCAGAAACCAGATGGCCACATTTTTCAGCATTACGAACTCTACTGCGCCTCCACCTGACTAAATCACCAAAGCAAGTGCAAAACTACGACGGATTATGAATTAATAATCTCCTTACACTTGGGCATTGCAATTTACGGATTAAAAATCAATACAGAGGGAGCGCTTAGGACAAAGTTTGGGAAACCATGCCCAAGTCGTTCAACTCACTGCTTCAGCGTCATGACTAGCAATCGCTAAACGTATTGTGAGTAATAGGCTCTACAGACCTTAAAAAAAGTACACGCACCAGCAGTCACTTTGCACGCGCAACCGCGATATGTTTGTTTTGATTGCGTGTCCTTTCCAAATCTGTCAGATTACACATACATTCTGTGCTGAAAGCAAAACCTCACACATGCGATCTACTTAAGTGAGATGCAGTAAAGCCCTGTACAAGCTATTTTCAGGACGGGTTGTTCGAATTGTGGTCACTTTCACGCAAAGTGTGACGTACGTTTTGTAAATGCAGCCGACACAGAAGAGAAAGAAATCCCGCACAGACAGCCGCAAAACGTTTGGGGGATTTTTCAGACTTTTCAGATTTTTCAGGAAGTCCACAGCAACGCAATGTAGACAGATGTTACCGAGCTTCCTAAACAGCGATCAAGGTATAAAGCCAGCTATTTTACTTGGCGGATATACCTTGCTAGTTAGCTATATAACCAAATTGATGCCCCATAAAGCCACCCTGCAAGAAATATAGGAGGAAACAAGAGATCAGTATTACATCCGGCACTGACACCTGGGTAAACTTTAGTCGTAGCTACCACTAATAGCTAGCAAGCCAATGTTAGCTATCAAGTTGAGACATTGCTTGTGACATGTTAATCTGGATACCCACATTAACGAGCTTGTTCGTTACAATGCTTTTGAGACAACGTAAAACCTACCGCCATATGCACAAATGTCATCAAAATAATATTACTTCATACTGATAGACCGCTGACTCAGCTAACCAGACAGACAGCTAAAACATCAACCTAGTTTATGTTGTGATTCAGCTCGGTAAGCTACATGGCTACAACAGTCACCGTGACATACCGTACGTTTCAGACATCTTATGTCCGTTCGACCCGACGACTTGGAGTCTAAATCAACCGGCCTTTTGACGTCAAAGACTTGATATCTTGTCGATTTAAAATGCAATAAAGTGGTTTAATAACTGTGGTTATCATCCAACAAAATAATTAGCTAGTCCGATTCCTTCATAGGGCTGTCCGCCACACCGCTTCCTACATACCAAAAGCAACGCAACTAAACGTGATGACGACTGGAGGATACGTCAGGACGCAAACATATTTTGCCGCACCCCTGAAAGCAACCCGTGTAGTAGTATTATTTGACCATACGAGGGCAGACTTGTCTAAATGTTGGAAAGGCTTCGTTCCGTGTTTGTTATACTGTGCTGTCTTTGAGGGGAAGGACTGGTAAACTGGTAAAATGACGATAACGACAATGAAACTCTAGCAATGTTCACCACAGCAATTAGATTTGTGAGTCTGTCTTTGTGTTCGTACTACAACGGTAATTTTTTTGTGTTGGTCATAGTTCTATCTATTATTCTATGTGTAAGAACCTCTCACGTAAGAAAAATCAGACCACCTCCCACACGCAGACGGTGGAGGAGATGGAGCACACTGACCACTGTCATGCTGCTGGTCAGCGGTCAAACCAGTGAATTGACCCTAGTTTGTCTATAGACTGGTGCTGCATGCTAATGTGTAGGCCATTTTAAACAACCTTCACAAAACATTGGTATCCTCATAAGATGATGATACATACTTATCTTCCCAGATTGTCTCCCTTTAATCTCTGTAAAATGTCTGAAAGCAGTGGAGAGGCAGGAAAAAGAACGGAAACCTAGATGATAGTAGTGGAGGACACTGCTATTTATCGCCTTGGAGGCACTCTCTGCCTGGGCAAAGCTGTCTTCTCTGCTTGTGTCAGGGGATGTCCCACACAGAGGAGGGAATGAGATATGTTTCAGTGGAAGGACCTTGGAAAAAAGACAGCTTTTAAAGCAGAGTAACTTTCTTCAAAGAAGAAGCAGCACACAAATAGACTTATTCTGTCAGAAAAGATAATCATGGCCCTCTCTCCAATCCCACTTGTGATCACCCACACACTGCCACATTTAGGGCTTTATCTATGAGAGATTATCATGTTAGAAACATGCAAGCATCAGCTTTTGGACACATTAAAGCGATAACATCACAGGTGTGATGTATTGCAAACACTTATGTGCATGCACCCTTGCTAGCTGTGCGGTGCACGCTTGCCAGTTATCCAGTTTAGAGAGATGACGTCCAGCTAACATGATGTGCAATGGCCTGCCAAGTTTACCAATTGTGCAGTGCATGTTGAGTCAGAATTTACCCCCTGCCTCCTCCTCATCTATGTTAATTCTCACATACTGAGCATGTAATCTAACAATGATAATACCTAATACAGCCATAATTATAATCAGCATAAATCCAACACCTTAGTACCAATGCACACCGTCATCAGGGTGCAGAAGAAAAATGGGCCTTAGCAGATCTCCCGTGAGCCTTTAGTAAATAACTTGCATTGTTGTGTTGTCTCACTTCATAGCAGAGGACTAGGGGGGAAAAGGTCATAATGCGGTTGAGCCAATCACGTGTCATTATTTTCCATCTGTTCAGCTATCTCTTCCAAAACCCATCTGTGATCTTTCATGTGCTCTGTCTATTTTTTCAAGTCATGGTCACAGGAAATTGTGCTAGTCTTTTATTGATTCCATTACAGAGCTGCTGACTGACACCAAAATGTCAGTGAGGGTCATTTTTTTCGTGCTTTTGTGGTTTATATTCCTCAGATGTGCTCAAGTTCATCCCAAAAGAACATTTTTCTGCTTTCCTGCTGTAACAGAATTTCACAGTGACATTTATATATAATGTTTCTTTGCTCTTCCTCTTTTATGAACTTTGACTGCTGCATTTTAGCATACAGACAAATCACAGGCACCCCTCATGAAGAAATTTTGACAGTCTCTGTGAGTGGCCGTGGCAACTGAACACTGATTGCATCCAGAGCTCCTCTGGAGCCTATGTTTTTTAACTCATGCATGAATCCCCCAGCAGTGATGCAGTCAGGACCAATGGTAAAAGGAACTCCACACTTTGGGTACAAATTACGAATATATTGTAACTGCGAATGAAATATTTTCATTGCATTTTTAGGAGTATGTACATAGTGTGAGTTTATATATGAATGTGTGTGTGTGTGTGTGTGTGCATGTGCACATGCATACGTGCATACATGCATGTGTATGTGAATGCATTTGTGTGTTTGTGCATGGGTATGCATATGCTTGTGTGTGTGCATGTGTTTGTGTGTGTTATTTCCACTGATTTACTGGGTGTCCAGATCATACTGATTGATGACTATAGGCGAATCCGAATCCCTGTCATTAGCACTCCTGTGCATTTTGTGCTGAGGCCTGCTTTGAGCCCTGCTAGCGTAGCTGTTCCGGTGAGACTAACAATTGCTGCAATGATGGATGAGTTACACAGATGCCATGGCAGAGCCGTGCATCACAGATGCCTTTGGACACAGCTTCCCTCGCACATTTGTGCTGGTTCCCACAAATTCCATGAACCACAAATTCCAAGAACTGGGACAAGACTGCTCCCTGATCACACACGTGAAATGTTGTTGTTATTGTTGTTTTTCAGATCCAATCTAAATGAGTAAGATGTGATCATTTGTAAATGTGAGATCTAAATAAGATTTGATGTAAACGTGGAGCATGTCCATGCTCTGTTAACTTACCCTTCACCCTTTCCTTGCCTTGTAATATCTGAGAAGGCTCGCCTTGTTTTTCTGTAACAAACAACTTCCACATGTTGGATTGAATCCAGTTCATTTATGCTTTGGGCTTGCACCAGAAATGCTATCAAACCCAAGCTGACAGGCCAAACTCCAGTTGATATGTGTATCCATACCACTGAGTCATTTCTACAATCTCCGACCCATGTAAGCAGCAGTTAGTGCGCAATAACCACTCCTCTGGTTAATAGAAAAGTAACATTCTATTTGTTATAGGGATGCCTATAGATTTGAATATTGTCTCTGTGCTTCCTGCAGAAGGGTTACTGTGGAACTCTAGATCAGTAATTGAATGTTCACGTGAACCATGATTAGGCTCCAGCTCCTCATACTGTGGTCATGTGAGCGCCATTAATTGAACACAAATTTCTCAATGTGGTCAGTATGTTTTGGGGGCATGCTTAGAAGCCTGAAAAAAAACCTGACTCAAAACATGAATAAACAAGTTGTTTTTTCCTTTAGCAATTTAAAAAGAGGTCACCCACTACATCTGATCATATCCCATTTATCACTATATCATATGAACGCTGATAATGTAAGTAATGTACTGTAATATGATATTTCAAAACATGTAATAACACCTTTGAAATAAATCTGTACTTGTAGATGCAAGACAGGTACCTGCTTTAAACTTCACTTGTGTTAAATCCATTAAAACATGTCAGAAAATCTATTCCTTTGGTGTGCATAATAATTTTATGTAGAGAACTTGCTGGGGAGAACCTACAAGGTCTTCAGATCATATAAGCATTGGAATCTGTAAGATTTGCTAATGAGAAAAATTTGTGGTGGATAAACTGAAAATACATATGGCAAACAGAAAAATATGAAAAAGAAATCTCTGAATTTCAAGTATTTACAGTGGCTTTTAATTTGGCACCAAGCTAATGATCGCTTATGAAGACCTCAAATATTTAAAATGTCGTGGTTTGGCTTGTGGTCTCACTTGCTGGGGTGAAAAATAAATAAATGAACAAACAGTTTTCCATACAGGGTGGTCAAAATGCTTTCAAAATGATTGGAATATAAAATGAAAAATAAAGAGGAGGCAATTAATGCACTTATGAAAAATGATTTATTGTACATTGGAAAACAATAGATAATTATATAGATCAAGTAAAATTTTAAAAAAGAGAAAATAATTACAAAGAATGGAAAGCCAGTTCAAATAACTGGGCTGTGAAAACAGCTTTAATGTAAAGGGATCTGAAACAGTAAGGCTCATCCCATTGGTTTCCTTAATACATTGCTGCCTCTGCGTGTACCCCAGTGACTCGCAATAATGGAAGGGATAAGCCTGCCTTTGAAGGCTCACTGCTGTTTGTCAGCGGAATTCCTCTGCGGACAAAGAAGAGACAAACAGGGCTATTGTCCTCCCTTTAGCAGAAGCAGGGGATTAGGACCTGAGGGTCGACCCAGGCTGCTTCACAGCTGAAAAAGGAAATGCACTTTGAATGATGCTTCCATACCATGCCTGCTAAACGTCAGGGAAGAAACATCCATGATAAATGCACTTCAGAGATGTCCGTCTCCTGTCTGTAAGCATATACAAGCTGATTATGAACACTGGTACACAGCTGGAGCAACCACTTTGTGTTGTTGCTAACCCCAAAAGCAGAAGAATGAGAGAGTTAGAATGAAGTGATTATGTGACTCTAATTTAATTGCATTGACAGAACATGAGTATGCACTGACAGTAAAGTCTGTCTCTGATAGAGAGTGAGGAGATTGCTGAATGGCATTTGAACATGCACTGCACGCTATGCGTAGCTGTTCGCATTAATACCTGTTTGTCCTGCTGATGAAACACCATCCTGCAAGGATAGCATGGCATTCATGTTTTTGTATCTGTGCAGCTAATTGCCTAACCCTTTTGAATGCACTTTTGGAAGCCAAATGACTAAATGTAAACGACAGAGACACACAGATAGATTATCATGTATTAAAATACTTAGGTCTCTCAAAAAACATTGTCCATTGCCATCCATTTTAATTCTAGGTGCAACGCTGAATGCACAAGGAGGTAGGAGGATCAAACAGAGACAGAGCATGGAGCATATTAAAGGGTGTGAGAGTTCTAAAATAAGGCAGATCACACCACTCTGCAGAATGGGGAAAAAGGATGAGAACAACAGACTCAAAATGAGAGGGCAAAAAATAAGTGAAGTTAGAAAACAGTATTGTAAAGAATGAGATAAAAAAGGAAATAATTATAGAAGGAGAGAGGGAGGGTGAGGGATGAGGAAGCATAAAAAGAAAAGAGAACAAGATCTCTTCCAAACACATCCTTTTATCAGAGGTGGATGTATAAGCAGCGCCCTCAGCTCCACGGAAATGAATCCGGGAGAGGCACTGCAGTGATAACGTTATCTGTCTTTCCTCAAGACTCCTCAATGCTGTCAGCAGGTCACAGATCACTGAGAATCAGCACATCAGGACATGGCATTACCGAGAGGCAACAACAGCGAAAAACCTGACCGTGTATTCTGATTAACAGCCTACAATATTCCACTTTCTCTCCGACTTAACAATGGGACTTGACGTAGTGCAGTATCCTCAGAATATTCCGGAGGGGTGCCTGGAGGTATTTCATGCACCTGTATAAGCAAGTGCAATCATTGTAAATAAAGCACTGATCCAAAATATCTTTTTTATTAGCAACTAATTCCATCCTGGTGAATCATTTACTTCACTTATTGATCAGTCTATCAATAAGCTGGCTCACTTTTGATAATAAAGGAAGCTTTATATACCAGTGGATCTGAGCAGTATGCTGACACTGATGATAGAAATTACAATACTGTGCTGTATACTTGTGTGTAACACATGAAAAAGGTCAACAACTCCACACTCCTGTTGTTGTTGCATGACTAAACTCTAATGAGCAGCATTGCTACCAGTTGAGCTAAAGACAATGTGCACCTAGCTCCATAGGCAATGATGGTGGTTAATCAAGTCTTAGGTAGTGACATCACCACTGTAAGTGCTCTGCTGCTACCTGCTACCCTATCGGTTCAATGCAGGACTCACAAGCTACTACTTTCAGCTCTGATACATGTGTATTCTAGGTCAGGTAGTTATCGTTATATATTTAATACCCTGCAATGGCACAGAGCAATCATCACCACAGCCTTATTGTGCATGACTACATTGTCAATTGTGAGTTACAAGCTACAATCCCTCAGAGACAGTTTTAAGGATTACCCCTATTGTGTCAAAACAACAAAAAAGTTATTTTCTTGATAAATACATACCTATGCTCTAATATATCCATGTTTTCCCAGCAAGAATCACAATTGTAATATAAAATGAAATATGTCTGAGAAATTGTGAGTTGTTTAATCCAATAATTGCTAAGGCCCTACTTTATATTACATTGGTTCAATAATCAATGTCTCAGAAGGGAGTACAAAGCACTCTACTAAGTGTATTAAGGAGCAGGACTTGTAACCAAACGGTTGCTGGTTTGATTCCCTCAGGCTGCTGTACCCTTGGGCAAGGTACTTAATTCACAATTGCTTCAGTAAATATCCAGCTGTATGGAGAATATTGTAAAAACCTGTAATTGATAAAGTTGCTCTGGATAGGAGCATCTGCTAAATGCTTTTTTTGGGGCGGCAGTGTAGCATAATGGTATGTATGTTACATCCAGACTTTGTGTCTAAGTAGGCACTGACTCAGGCTGCACACCTGGGAGCGAATCTGTAGCAAAATTACATAAGTTTTCCATGAGGCGGGGATGTAGACGGAGCATCCTTACCGGTCCCCACATGAACTGAGCTGAGAGCCCCTAAACAGCCTGAGGGTGAGCAGCTGACATCACTGTCATTCACACAGGCCCCTGCAATAGAGCCACACCTACACGCACACATGCATACATGCACATACGTGCACACACATGCACACACAGACGTAAGCACACATACACTCACATGCCTACACATGTACACACAGACATCATACACATACACATGCACACATGCATGCACACATGCACATACACATGCACACACACTCACAATCACTGACACATGCACATACATGGAATTGCAAACAGACACACACATACTGTACGTGCACACGTATACATACACCCAAACACACACACCAGCTTTACTACTCTTGTGTTACAGCTGCAGGCTGCAGTAAGACTGTATATCTGTCACATCTCTCTGACAAAGCTGACACTGCACCACACCTTCAGTTCAAGGTTCATCAATGGGATGATGGGGCCAGTGCACTCCCCTGTCCCAAAACACCTCTAATTATGAACTCCCAAATGTCTTCAAAGGGCTTTCTCAGTCAAACACTTGGCAAACCCTATTTTGTCATTTTTTTACCTCCTAATACCCCTTCTTTTCTCCCAGCATTGACTGCAGAGCCTGCCTATGAGCGCGTGGCAGTTAGTACTGTAATAACAGATGTGTTACTGCTGGTTCCCTGTAATTCACAGCAGTGGAAGGGGGCGGTATGCTTTGTGCAGTGTCAGTTCTGTGTTTTTACTTTCTTCGGGATGTTGTGCTTCGCTACCAAATCCTCTGACTTGCATTGTATACACACACATACGCACACGCACACACACACACACACACACACACACACACATATTCACACACACAAACACACACACACACACACACACACACATATAATCAGTGCTGGACTGAATGACTGCAGCAGTGAACATGGATGCACTATGATGAAATGGGGCTGGGGTATTTGGGTAGTCTTCAGTAACATTCACATTATGTAACTTATTTTCCTAGCAGATATCTTTGCCCACAGCAACCTCCATAACTGACACTGACACACATATTCTATGTATTTAGCTGGAAATTTTATGCAAATAACACAGGTTTACCACCTTGCTCAGGCATGCAGCAGCTGTTCCCCCTGGAGGTTCAGATCTGTTGCCTACTGGTTGTAATTTCAGTTCCCCAGCTGCAAACCACTGCTCCACGCCACTGTCCAAGGCAGTGGCAGCAGGTGAGCTACAAACAGGGGAAGCACAAACATTACCCTTAAATCTATCATTACTTTCAACCTGTTGCCCTTTATCCTCCTTAATTCTCAATAAAACTAATAATTCACAGAATAATCGACACCAATCGCGTAATTAGAATAAATGATTATGCTCGTGAAACACCGCAGATTGTCTGTAGTTTGTGTGCTTGCGAAAGCTACAACGTGAGATTGTTTAATTAACAAGGATGGCATTTATCGATTTAAATTACGTTAAATGCTCATGACACATCACAGCTTTTGTGAGGTCTGTGTTCTAAACGTTATTGTTCATTGCACTCAACCTAACCTAAAAGTTTATTCTCAGTAATTTAAATCGATTTAACTGAATTTAGCTCTGTTTTGTAATTTGAATTTTGTAACACAAGAAAGCTATAGTGTGAAACATTTAAGATAAACCTTTGGGATTACTTGCCACTTAATTATTCAAAGTGTCATCCTTGTTCATTAAACAATCTCATGCTGTAGCTTTCGCAATAGCACACAAATTTCAGACAATCTGTGAGCATAATGATTTAATCTAATTACATGATTGGTGTCGATTATTCTGTGAATAATCGACTGCCCCCTGCTGGCCCACCAACACCACTTCCATGAGCAACCTCGTTTCCCAAGGAGGTAACACCCAACTTCTAACCAAACCCAATCCAGCATTGCTGCACTCAGCAGGCAGATGAGAAATGTAAGGCGATTTGGTTACTGTCGGCTGCCTTTTTGCTTTTCTCCGTGTAGGTGAGGTTTAGTTTCCACTGTGTAACTCCTGCATCCCACACAGCACACTCCATTCCCTGAGGGTGTTCACACCCACATACCCACACCCTTGCCGTGAACTCCATCTAATGCCGGCAGGGATGGTTCCTCGGGCTGACATAAGCTGGGTTTAGCTTGAAGGCCTACACTTAATCAATATGTTCCCACATCAATGGTACGGTAGGCCTCTGAAGCCGGGGCTTAGATTTGACAAGCGGCCCCTGGCAGGGGTGCTTCCTGAAGGGAAGGTGGGGGTGGTGGAGTAGGTGAATGGACAAAATGAAGGGGAGGGTAGTGGGATTAGTAAAGTAAAGAGAAGGGGTGGTGGCTGGCATCTATTGAACGGAACACAAAGCCCTCTTATTTGCTCAGTTGAGTTGACATGGGAACTGTATGTGTGTGTTGGGGGGTGGGGAGTGAGGAACTACAGCCCCTCCCCAACCTGCCCACCGTGGGAGACAGGTCTCATCAATGGTGCCCGGTAACTGATGGAATTAACGACATTTTAATCAGCCTTGACGAGATTAGGCTGTCAGGGCAATCTGGTTTACCGACTGCTGGAGGCTCAACAAGAGCACGTTCTGTTGGATGGACCAGTGTGCCAAACCTGTAACACAGCAGCAAAAATGAAAAACATGTTGCTGCTAATTTACCTCATAACATGATCTCGTGAAGTGAGGATTAAGGATGTTGTTGAGTTTTTATGGGTCAGTGTGGCAAATATGAAAATGTGCATGTATGTGTCATATATCTTATATCATAGATGAAGAGAAGTTTGTTTCTGAATCCATTCCTTAGCAATTCTCTCCCTCATACTCAACTGGAAATAAAATTTAAGTCTATTGAAGTGATCCCTGTGCCCCAAAACTTGAAATGCAGAGTTTTATTTGGGTAACCTGGAGACCGCTTATGGTGGAGTCCCACCTCTTGCACCATCACACGTAACATGGTATTTTCACATCGTTGCCGCGGTAATCATAATTTCAACTTTGTGTACCAGCCATGTCATAGCAACCTTATGGAAACATAATGCATTGTTAGCTGGGGCAAAGACAATGGAGCGCTTTGGGGCCAAGCTAGTATCTCCATGTGAACTACCTGCTCTGCCCACAGTCTACAAAGGTCAGCCAAACTGACGTCTTCCACTTTGCTCTAGCGAAATCAAAGTTAGCTTTCAACATTAAAGTTTTGACATTTAAAGGTGTAATCATTTGCTAAATATTTCTTCCAAATGGCCCTAATGTTCCCCCGTGTGCCTGCCTGCCTCCCCGCCCCCGGCATATTTTTCAATACCTCTGACAAGGCTGAATGACTCACCAGTATGTAGGCTACGTTTCTAGCAGAATGGGTGCTCTTTGGTTATTAACCAATCCATGGACAGCTTTTGTTAACACCATGTTCCTGCTTGTCACCCTGTTCAAACACAGCCTCAGTAGATTTATGCAGCCTGCTGGGAGTGAGCACTTGCACTGTGAATGTACACTACGACTGGCGCCCGCCTCAACGTGACTCCAGGCAATTACCAGCCAGATTTCCCATGATTCAGCTGCATAATTAATCAGTCTTTCCTTGAAGACCTCCTCTGTGTAGCTAACAGTTGATTTACAGCGTTGTGCATGAACGCGTTAAAAGAGCGCGTTCATTGAACATGCTCATTTTTTTGGTGAACGGTGAACTTGAACGTATCCATTTGCAACTAAAGAACATGAACTTGAGTTTGTTCAAGTTTGCGCGAGATTCGGAATCCTTGGGTGTGTTAAAGTTAAAAATAGTACCTGGAGCAGCTCATTTGAAAAATGGAAGAAATGAACTGGGACCGTGAACTTGTTCAAAATTCAAAATTGTGAACTATGAACGTGAACTTGTTCATTTTAATCTATGTGAACTGAACTTTGAACTAGCTCTTGTGAAGTGTGAACTTGCACAACACTGTTGATTTATGATGCCTAGATTTCACATAAGGTACATTGACTGCAATAAAAATCCCCATTAACCTGCTCTTTACTCATTTTATAGTATAGTAGATCGATTGATAACTCCCCCACTGTGACCAAGGCTTTGAAAACACCTGTATAGTTATTGCAGTCTCAGACCTTTCAAATTTCTGTGTGACTCATTTTAGGATTGGTGATATGAGCAGTTTGATATTTTTCTGTTAGACAAAGTGCCAATCATTAAATCACAACAGCAGATATTTTGCAGAATTCTGTAAAAATTTGCAAATATAATTTCTGAATTATTTCAGTTTTGAGGGATGTAAGGATATATCGAATTTCGCAATATCGCGATAAAAAAATGTCTGGATACCGTGGTGGGACTGTGACGGTATCTACCAGGATATTACATGGTTATTTCGCCAGTATAGCTGCGTTCTACTATCTCTCCTTGTCGAAAATTGTATTGTTTTTGTTTTGCAATTGTACCAGGGGCGGTTTGTTCCTTAGGCCGGGGCCACACCAGTTGCATCGCCTGTGGGTGACGGTCGCAGAACGTCTTGATTTTCATTTCCGCGCCCATGGTAACAGATTAGAGCAGCCACACAGCGCCGCGTCATCTAGAGATTCGATGTGTCGCCTATTTTTTCCGAGTGCCTCGCGCGGTTCTCAGCAAAAATAGACAGTGAAAATGATCCGTTCACGGACCGCGGAAAGCATTTCGAATTGGTCGGGCCCATTAGCCCAACTCCCCCCCCCAAGCCACTTTTATGATCGTTATGATATTACAGCACATTATTAAGAGACTGAAGAATAAGTACTATCGTATAGAATTTAAAAAAGAAACGTCAAACTCACCACTGCTCTTTAAATATTGCCGAAGAACTGTCTCCGTCTGTCGTGCTGGGTGAAGTCCCTGGCAATCCTCAAAACATCCACTGTTGCCAAAAAATCCCTGTGTGTTTGGGTGCACATCAAACTATTTTGTCTTTTTTGGGTCATCGCTGACGTCAGACATGTTTTTAAACGACGGATTTACACGAGATACGTGTTTTGTCCGTCATTGATTAAAACGGCCGCATCTGAGGCAGTAAGTGCATCGCATTACGTTATCATCAGTTTACAAGTTATAATGTGAATGTGAAACATTTAAGAGAAAGAGAAAGAAGTGAAACATTTAAGAGAAAGATTTGGGATTAGCTGGCACTTAATTATTCAAATTGCCATCCTTGTTAATTAAACAATCTTACGTTGTAGCTTTCGCAAGCACACAAACTACAATCTGCGTTTCGCGAGCATAATCATTTACCATCGATTACTCTGTGAACTATTTGTTTTATTGTTAATCAAGGAGGATAAAGGGGAACAGGTTGAAAGCAATGATAGATTTAAAGGTAGTGTTCGGGCTTCCCCTGTTTCTAGCTCACCATCCGCCACTGCGACCTTTCACTACAGTTTCAGTGTCTATCTGTAGAATATGTCACAGACATGAAAAAAATGTTTTGTTTTTTTTTTTAACTCAACGCTTCCTGCATCCATTTCAAATTCTGTCTAAAACTAAATATAAATGAAATTTATAATGAAATTAACTCAAACATTCTATTATTGATGGCCATTATTAAAGGCAATCTCAATGTAGAAAGATAAGGCTGGCAGTAGCAGCGCCACAGCAGCAACGCTGGCGGTGTGGACAAACACACGCATACCAGCCGCAGCAGTTCAGCGACGCACACGCGACGCAACTGGTGTGGCCCCGATCGGGCGACGTACCAGCAAAG
This sequence comes from Megalops atlanticus, assembly GCA_019176425.1. NCBI lineage: Eukaryota > Metazoa > Chordata > Actinopteri > Elopiformes > Megalopidae > Megalops > Megalops atlanticus. Next base: position 19,942,982 of record CM032877.1, on the reverse strand, counting down.
GGTGAAAGGGAGGGAATTTTTCTATCACATTGTACCACAGTGTCACGCTAGCTGTGACTGTTCTAGACAGTTTGTCCTGCCTCTGAATATCATAGTCCAATCAGCGTCAAGTCGTGTGGAGTACCGCCCCTTTCGGGCGATTTCAGACTGGTTGAATCGCCCAGATCGCTCTGATAGACTCTCATGTTAAGGCAATTTTTTTCGAACTGCAGGCACTGCAATGCAATCTGTATGGGTTCCGGGTGGGCTTGCACTAACGTGTTTTCGTCATACGTAACCAGGTGTAGGGATTGCCTGGGCAGCCAGCAATCTTGTCACATTCAAGGTCAACATGGCTAATGTTACCTCAACTCAGAGCAACTCAATCTTGTCATTAAGAGTAACTAAAGAGCAACTAAAGAATTAGGACCAAGCAAGTATCTACAAAGGGGGGATCCTATAACCAAGGATTTTCGCAGAGCTGGCATGCGCCGAAACCGTGGCTAGCAGGCTGCTAAGTAGCTAACGCTTTGTTTGCAATGTGACATTGTGAAGTTAGCTAGCTGACTAATTTGCACAATGTAATGTGACAATGTCTAGTTGGCTAGCTGTTAATTTACCAATTGAACAGGTCACCTTAGCCATCATCGCAACAATTGCCCCCGGAGAGATTTGGCAGGATCCGCCACTGTATGTAGCTACATACATAGTAAAATCATTCATTGCCAAAGACAATTCATGCCAATTTTTGCACATGCTTAGGTCATGGCTGGCTACTTTTAATTAATTTTATTAAAGAAGAAAAGCAGAAGTACTTTAAGTTAAAAGGAAAACAAATTTTATACGAATAAAAAATGCTGATTTATCATTTAATAAAGGACATTTTTTCAAGTCATCATTTTTCTTCGTTTTATTAATATCGCGATAAATATAGTATCGTGGACTTTTATCGCGGTATTATCGTACCGTGAGTTTTTGGTATTGTTACATCCCTATTAATCATACAAAATCATTCTTTGAGAGTTACAATTAACATCATTCTAATATCAACCAATCACATAGCAAGCGATAACTTTGTGATTGGTTGTTATTATGCTAACTGTGGTCAGTTGAATTGGATGTTTTTTCAATAATGTTAACTGCACAACAACATAGGAATAAAAAACATACTTATTTGAAAAAATGATTTATTGCTTATTTATATTTTGTGAATGAGCTACATTTTGCCTTCAAAAATTTATTTAAGATCTTTGATACAGGTATGGCAAAACCTTACTTTCTAGAGGCGTAGTCAGTGTGCAATGGTGAAAGGGGCTCCCTGAGTGCTTTCCCTGGAGGTGAGTCTCTGAGGCTCACTGGAAAGACTAGGTAAGAGAGGCCCCTTTGGGCTTGGGCCAAGGACACGGTGGGGGTCTGTTAGAGTGAATGGGACTCATTGATGCAGAGAGGAGCAGGAATGCTAGAGAGAGCACCTAAACACAGCAACCTGCATCCAACATGTCACAGCTTGGAGAAAGATGCCCCAGAGCTCTGTGCCTGAACACATGTGTCCATACAGTGAGGCTTGGTTACATAACCCCCTCCACACACCCACTCACTGGCCCCTTATACACACTGAGAAAGGTGTGCTCACACACATATACACATACACACACACACACACAAACACACTCACTCACTGGCCCCTTACACACACACAGAAAGGCATGCACACACACGCGCACATGTACACACACATGCACACAATCATGCACTTGCACACAAATGCACAGATTCATACATGCTTACACATGTGCATGCTGTTTACATGTACATACATACACAGTAATGCAGATACATGCATGCATACACACACACACACACAAACATGTACATATGTATATTAAGAAACCCAAACACATGCACACACACACACACACATACAGATAACTCAGTATGCAAGCACAAACAGAGATTAAACATATGTAGGGCCCAGGTTTAACACTTAAATATACTGTATGCCTCATTGAAATCTGCCAATCAAGCTCAGAGGCCAAGTTCAAGTTCTCTGCCCATGAAGGAATGGCAACACCCAGGCCCCCTGCAGAGTTCAAATGAGGAGAGCGCTCTGTGGTACATTCAACAATTACCACATGTGCTGAAGTTATGGCAAAGTTATGGCTTGGCTGTTAATACTCTGGGAGAGGGTTATGGGTTCAAACCCTGAATGGGAAAGTGCTATCATAACAGAAATTACCAAATATCCCCACGCTGTGTGCCCCTGAAGTCAGTTTTGTTTTGATGGCAGAGACAGGACAACATTCAAGTTGTACCGTAACATCAATCCAAGGTAGATCTCTGCAACATGCTATTATTATTCCTACAGTTCCTTCTAGCCAGCACCTGTAAAAACAGGAAGCTCCAGTGTTTCCTTCAAAGGGCTGCTATACCCTTATCCCCAAGGGGGATTGCCAAAAATGCCCAACCCAGGGATTGTGTCAATGACAAAGGAAGAAAACAGTGAGTGCGCTCTCATGGAATATGCCTGTAGTTTATGGGGCGCTTGTTTATTCAAGTTGTGGAACCAGTGGAGGCTGGGATGAAATAATATAGAATTACAGCACCAGTGAAAAGCCTTTTACTTTCTTCTTGTCTAGCCGAGGATGAGCAGGAGGGGATAAATCAGGCATGATTAGTGTTTTATGGGATGGAAGGTGCCCACGGCTGTGGGTTGAAAGATGACATCATGCAAGAGACAGTGAGCTGTCGAGGGCTCTTTCCCCCCCGTGGCTGTTCCTCCCTGGAAATCCATGGGTGCTGAACACACACACACACACACACACACACACACACACACACACACACACACACAGAGTGTGAGTGACATTCTGTAAAACCTGCTCATACCTGTGCTGTTTAAATGCATATGTGAGGAATGACATGCTTGGCAAGTCTCAGAATTGACAATGGTGTCACACTCTCAGTAATAGTCCCTGGCCCCTTATTTCAATCCAGGCTGTTTTATCATCTGACCTGTTTTACAAATTCTGTGAAATCACATGTCAGATTAAAACATATCTGTGTTTTACTGTTTCAGTGGCTCATTGTGAGAATAGCTCTCTGAAATCCTGACCTGTTGCCAAATTGCCAAAGGTTGAACTCTCCCTGGAATTGTGTGGTCATCCCTCTAGGTTGTCTTGGCTTCTTGTGCCTACTTAGCTATTTTAAGAGGATTTAAGATTTTAAGATTTTCAAGATGGAAGTAATTGTATATTCTTGTACTATATTATACATATTATTATTTCATTCTAATTTTCTATCGTTTCTATGGTGCGTGCAACCTTACTTACTTCTCATATGCGCTGTGTGTCTTTGGTTTTTTCTTTAATGTACTTAATGCCTTTGTTTGACTTATGGCAATCCTTGTCACTTCAAGTGTTTCCCACTATCCATCAATTAGTGCTGGCTGAAGAAGAGTTGAGATTGAAACACATAGTGCTCAAATGTTGCAGGTACAAGCCAGGTCACTATGTTCTGCATATTCTTATATGCTTCAAAAGCAATATTTAGCTTTTTTTTGGTCCACAAGTGACACCTGCAGCTGCTTCGGTGCCCAGTTGCTTGGAAGGCCCTCTTCTCTCCCATGCTCAGCCAAGCGCCCCTTGCCCAGATTTACCACAGAGCTGTGACCTGGGTGGTTCCAGTTATTCCCACAGTTATTCCCACAGTCCCTAAACTCCTAGACCTGAGGCCTGGAACCCGGGGACCTATAATGCACCTCTATGTCTGAGCTCAGGACAGACGCACCCCACATCCATGTTCTTTCTCAGCTTCATAGCTGAGGCATGATTACACAACAAACGCTGACCCAGGAGTCCTGTCAATGCATGTTGAAGTGAAAAGCAACCTGTATTAAATATGATACATCTGCACTGGCAAACAATGATTTCCTCTGAAGTCTGCCACAAGGAATTCAGTGTACTGGAGTTAAAGAGGGAGAGGCATGCATCTCTGCAGTATTCAGGAAAAAGAAAGGATAGGCCCGTGATGCATTTTTTTCTCATTGCAGACATTTCTTCAGACATCAGTATATGCTGAGTGCATTTTTCAGCACCGTCATGTGTTCTTAGTGATGGTGTTTTTAATGCACTGAACCAAGATTAACCCAAAAACATAGTGAGAATGTTTTCTGAGCTGACAGATCTAGATCTAGACAGGAAGGCCTTGGAGATATTACATATCTACCCAGATAAGTGGTCAGCAGTGTTTTGCTTTCGCGTTGGACTTAAGGACAGAGTGACAGAACATTAAGGACAAAATGGCCTCTTTTGTTAAAATTTGACCATGTAAAAATCCAGTGATTTGAATATAAGAACAAAATCAGGGGCCAGCTCACTTGCTAACCTGTGGCTGATCATTGACTCCCATTCCAACTGAGGATGATATTAATGACAAAGTGCAAGGGATTCTTGATCAGAGCAGGGCATTTGTAACTATGCTAAATGTTGCTGTACTGCTCTGTGGTGAAAAAGTCAACAGTAGCCATCCTGAGAGGAGCCGCTAGAGACATTAACAATCCATATGCTAATTACATTTACTTTCACACCTACCCCCATCTTCAGTCTCATAGCAGAGTGTTCACTGCAGGGTTTGACAGTGTGAAATGGGTATGATTCAAAGTGTGAAGCTGGGAGCAGGGTAGGTGTGAGGCTGGGAGCTCCCTGTGTTGGAATGAGTGCAATAAGATCACACTTTCACACCTGCCCTCTCTTTAGGGGGTAACACACCCCCTGCTGGGGTCAGTGAGGCCACAGCGGGGTCATGCCATCCTTGATGGGGGTGGGGTAAGGAGCTGGGGGTCCTCCTGTGACCCAGGAAAACGGTACAGGGCTATGATCCACCAAGGTATGAAGCTACATACATTTACATTTCATTCAGTGCTGATCTTATAAGAGATCAAACACAGAACTTTCTCTCAATATTGCTGCCTGACAAGGTGACAACTATGACACTGCAAAAAAAAAAAATGGCATATACTTTGCCGAACATTAGCCTGGCACCACTCCCTGAAGTGGTAAAGGCCTGTGATCTGCTTTGGCATGAGTCCCTGCATTCATCATTTCTGGACCCTCCTCGCCTCCCAGCACTGTTTTACCTCACTTAAGAGGGATACTTGCACAGTGTTCTGGTCCAGACTGGATGCTTTGCCTTCAGCTCTGAGTGAGTACCACTCGCTGTGGTAGCATAGAGCAGTGTGTTCCAGCTAGGACTGAGGGTGTGTAATCCAGTTTGGGTGGGGCGCCAAGCACAAGCGTGTTTCCACACACATCTCCTGGTACTCCGAAGAAAATGCGCCCACACCCTACCAGGAAAGGACAGAGGAGGTTTATACCTGAAAGGTGATGATTCACCAGTAAGGTGCTGCCTGCCATTTCATTTTTTTCATTTTTACTTTTTCCTTTAGAACAAACCTGGCCCAATTAGCCTTTGCAGCCACTGAGTGACCGGCATGCGCGGTCACACGGGCTAATGTCGGATTACCGCCAGCCTTTGCTGTGAAACCAGCCGCATAATTTTTGTTTCTGATCTTTGTCTCTGGGTCAAACTGACAGAGGTGTGTCCTCTTAGTGGATTACCTAGAATCCTCCAAAAAAGTGTTCCTGTCCCCTCATAAGTTGTTGCTTCTTCTCTCTGTGCCTCAGTTTTTAATTTCAACAAACATCTCAAGAAGGGCTATCTTGTGTTGCCTATTTAGGACACCATAAAGGCTAAACGGTAAGAATATGTAATAGTAGTAGGAATAAAATAAAAATAATGTAGAAATAACTCCCTCCCTCTCTCTTACCCCTTCTTTCTCCCTTTCCCATGGCTGACACAGCCTTTGCTCTACTTTGGATGAAAACAAATCTCTTATTTTTCCTGCTCATGTGCAACTTGACCTCTTTTCTGAAATCCAAGGAAAGAAGAACGTGTTTGTGTGTGCCAGGAATTGGAAGGCATTGTTGATGGGGTGTGGAGGGGTTTTGAGGGGAACAGTGAAATTGTGTACAACCAACGTCATTTGAATCAAATAAAAAAATTCACTGAGGTGCTATTTGAGAGCTAGATTGTAATCAAAATGGCACTGATGTTTTACACAAGACACACAGAGGACCTCTCAAATTACTTTCTGAACATCACACATTAGACTTTGTTGCATTTTTTTAGAATTGGGCTCAAAATGTACAGCATGTTGGCATGTTCAGAAGATAGAGGTTGAATTCTGTCCCCAGTTGTTCTCTCCACTTCATCATATGTTTGTCTATTTACCATATCAGACAAAAGGCCAACACACCTGTCTGGCAGTTACTCACCACAAGATTTAGCAGTGGATCGAAAACAGGAAGTCATTGTTTTCTGTGAGAACCACATGAGACCAATGCTGTCTCTGCATCTGGCCCCGTTCAGTAACACCACTCAGCAGGGCATACTACTCAACCCTTTTCAGCGTGTGACATTCAGGATGTGAAAACTATACATGAGATCAGAGATAGTCAGACTGTATCAGACTGTTGTACGAGATGCAAGCAAACTTTCACTCGGTAGTTTTCTGTTTCATGTAATGACTGATATTTAATCATAAAACATTACTCTTCATAAAACAATTAACCCTCCCCAAAGCATACACGCACACACACACACACACACACACACACACACACACACACACACAATCACAAGTACATATACACACAACACAAATGCATACATGCACACACGCATGCACACACACATGCGCACACACACACGCACGTACAATCACAAGTACATATACACACAACACAAATGCATACATGCACACACGCGCACACACACACGCGCACACACACACACACCAGACACACGTGCATGCATACATGCATACACACATGCATGTATGCACATTCCACACATGTATGCAAGCCCACCTGTGTACGTGTACACACACACACACACACACACACACACACACACACACACACACACATACTCCCTCTCCTTATTTCCTATGAATTCCCTATGAATCACTGTAATTAAAGCCCTTCTTGTTAACAGTGTTTTGAGGCTTTGCTTGCTGGCAGGGCAGGTAAGTCGATCTCCCCTGGCTACTCTGCTGATACACACCGCACCCATTGTTTCAGCTTCTGTGCTCTGCATCTCACTGTTTCCTGGGCCTCGCCATTGCCCACAGGCACATTCCCACATCCTGCTGCCTCAGAGTGTGTGTGTGTGTGTGTGTGTGTGTGTGTGTGTGTGTGTGTGTGTGTGTGGTAGACACAAGTCTCAATATACCTGTCACTGTGGCTCCAAGTCAGTTTTCTCCCGTGGGAAGAGAGCATGTGGCTGTTTCAGGGGCTGTGCTCACACACGCTTCAGCACCACACTCAGGAAAGGATCAGGTGTTGTTGTTTGTGTTGCTGCTTTGTCCCCCTTTCAAGTTTACCTATCAGCGATGACATAATGAGCATTTGACTGAAGTAGACAAATATTGTTTGTTTTGACTAGTTGACTGAGTTACAGCATTTACCATTCAATCCAGGTCAGCTTGGGGGAGAATAAGAGTAGAAAATTTTATTGGCTAAATTGCCTGTCTTGGGTTTTATTTTTTAGCTCAAAAGAGGTGGATATGCCTGAAAGTAACAACAGAGCTGTTAAGCAGTGCATTTTTGCTGCCAGGCTGATTTGAATATGGGTTATGTGGGTTAATCTGAGATTTGGCAGGGTGTGGGTCTAATCCTGTTAATTCTCACGTGAACCTCTTTTAAAGCGAAAATCTGAGACTCCTCAAGTCCAGTCTGAGTCACTTGAGGTGTCATTAAACCCTGCCCTCCGGCATTGGGTAACGTGAGTTTCCTGCCTTTTTTTTGGGGGCAAAATCTGCCAGTGTTTTTATTGGGCTGCTACAACATCTGTGAGAGCATTGTTTGGCAAGGCAGGTGACAAAGGCTGAGATTTACAGCAGCCTTCCTAGGATTCCATTTCACTTTCTTTTCTTCCCTGGACATTCAAAGTCATGTTGCGATGTCCTCACCCTGGTTGTCACCAACACTTCTGTTCATCTGTCTCTCTGACTTCCAGCAATATAGATGCAATGTTTTCCATTAATTATAAAGTGGTAGAACATATGATTCATCGAAATGGATGGGTCTGTTCATGTTCATGAATATTGGATACACAGCTTTATTGATCAAAAATCTGTAATGTGCATTAACCAAAGAGCAATACTCAAGAGGTCAGCTAACGTTTTGATTCACATTCATTTTGTAGTACATTGGTATGTATATTGTGACTGTATTATTATGAATGAAACATTATGAATGAAACCCACAGTGAGTAAATTTGCAGGGCCTGTTTAAGCAACAAACAGGACCATCTTCCCCTCCTCATAGTGAAAGCCATCAGATACATTACGGCAATCTTGCCCTCAGTGCTAATGTTAGATGCCCCTTCTTCGACAGAGTGATCCAAAATGCACCTTGCCCTTTGCCCCTCACTGGGCTGTTAGCAACAGACTGGGTGGTCCATGGCAGAGGACCCTTTTGGGAGGTCAGAGGTCAAAGGTTAGCTGAAAAGCGTGTGGGAAAAGTACAGACACTTATGGACATGAGCTCTTGCCTCCAGCTCTGCTGTGCATGTTTATTTAAATGCTCTGTTCAGGTAATTATGACAAGAAACACAGGACCATTTATTCATGAAAACCAGGCCTTCTTCATGTGAGTTTACTCTCAGTGGCTCTCAGTACTATCCTGTTGAATGAGGTTGGAATTAACTGCATGAGCAGATGGTGGCTATTTTTTCAATAGTTTTTGGAGTGCACATCAATAATTTACATGCCATGTTCTTTAAATTGAGAAAGCGGAGGAGTAATGGAATTCTTGAAAAAACTTCAAATGCAAAGATATTTATTGCCATGGACAGGTAAAATTACACACCATAAACAGGAACGTTGAAACAGGAAAAAAAAAATAAATAAATTGAGCTCACACAGAGGGCTTGTGATCACTCAGGGGAGCAGCACGAACAGATTCGTCTGACGTCATTACCTGGACATGCATGCAGCTGTCCAATGTTTGAGCATGGGGTCATTTGAAAGGCATGCTGCTTGGAGTCTGTGCTGTGGAGACAGTCTGCTGCCCTGTGTTAATGGAGGGTTGGGTTGGTGTACAGAGAGAGAGTTTAAGTGAAAGAATTGTGTGGAAAAGAAAAGGAGGAAAAAACAGATGTGACAGCCTTTCATATAGCCTGAGGCATGGAATAAAACTGTCAATTTTTTTTCTGATTTACAAAAGTTTTCAACTAATGCAGCATTTTCCAGTGGTTTTACTGAACAATCCCGAATATTGCATTCATTGCCTCCTGAGAAAGCGTTGCAGAAATTATGGAATAATATGTGGGGTAACAGATGAGAGTAAAAATAACTAAACTGGGAAGAGTGTTCGCTCTGCCTTGAAGAAACTTTTGAAATATGTATACTCTGCCTTAAACAGACGCTGAAAAAGTGTCCAGTCAACCTTAATGTAACCTGGGGAAGTGTCCACTCTGCCATACAGAAGCACCGGAAAAGTGTCCACTCTGTCATGAGGAGCGTATTCAGCAGTACACCAGGGATGCAGGGGGACAGTGAGGGTCTGTGGGCTGCCTGCAGTGCATGCTGGGATTGCAGGCCAGCGGACTGCAGCGATGAAAGCTGCCTCAGCTGGATCCATGCCAGGCCTTGTGCAGCTCATGAGTGAACGTGATTCAGCACAGAGATGGGCAAACAAATCCACACACATAAGCACGCACACATACACACACACACACACACACACACACACACACACACACACACACACACACACACACACACACACACACACACACACAGCTTCTGGAAATTTGGAAGATGGCCCGAAGTAAGAAAAGTCTATAACTGATATTCCAGGCTCAGATGATGAGCGTAGATCAAGCAAAGTAAGCAGCCAAGCCCCTGAAGGTCTTCATGCTCAGTTTGTGTGCAGTTCATATTCTGTTTTTCCACATTTATTCCACACACTCTTTCTTTCTTTCTCTTTTCTTTCAGTCTTTAACTTTCTTAAACTTTCTTTAACATGCATTCTGCATAAGAAGAAAAGGGAGAGGGGATTAGCTGCTAACCTGATTAACCCCTTTTCTCTTCCAGCTCACAACTATGAAAAGACACAGCCCTGTATTACTGTTTTACTGTGAAGAATGTGCTAAATGGGACAAGGGAAGTGAGTCTTTGATCAGTTTAAGCCCTTCATCAAGTTTGTGTCCCATATTTGGCTGACAGAAAAACCAACAGTGTTAACCCACACACCACAACAAGCTAAAATACACGTGCTCTCTATTCTCATGAAGCAAACTATACATGGTATCCCATTTAGAATGTAGAGCTTATCTGGGTTCTTTTACATGCTTTGAAATATAAAAGAAAAATGGCATGGTAAGTTATCAGAGGACAGAACCGAGTTTTTGTGAATGATTTACCATGCACATCACATTCACTACACAGCAGAGTTCTCCCTACACGGACAACCCTCACAATGTCACTAACATTGTTTCAATGTTAGCGCATCATAACAATGTTGTGAGAGCTTTACACATTAGCTGTGCTAGAAGCACAGACATAGCCATGCAGTCTGGACTGTGTCAGGAGTCAGAGGTTACCAACATCCAATCAGTGTTACTTCCAGGATTGGCACATCCTGACCAGAGGAGACCGGGTCAGGGGTCAGGGCCCTGTTCTACAGCTTCAAAGGCACTGGAGAATAAAAAAGAGCTGGGGTTGGTCCTAATTAAAACATCATACTATTTTGGTGCTTTGGATCTGAATCAGAATCACACTAAAACTTCCTCAGTTATAATGAGGAGGAAGCAGTTACTTCTCCAATTGAGAGGACAATCCCCACTCAAACAATAGAGCTAGGGATGTACGTGCAGTGTGAAAGAGGATGAACAGAAAAAAGAGGGCACAGAGAGTCCCTCTCAGAGAGACTGAGTAGAGCTTTAAAAGGCTACAGGCTCAAATTTGCAGAAGCGGAGGCAGCCACGGTCCATTTATACCCAGGCACAGAGGGCCTTGTTACTGAGATAAATCAAGAGCTGTGGCAGGTGTTAGCCACAAAACAGTGGAGTCCTTACTCCACACTGTGTGAAGAGCAATTTTTGGAGAGGTGCACACTTACATAACAAAGTTCACCAAAATTCACAATAATGCCTTCCGCACTCACAGCCTTTCACAAATCCCATTTTGGCACAGCCACCAAATGTCAGTTATATTCAAAAGGGGTTGGACTTTTTTTTAACCTTTAATATGTTATCAAAAGACGAACACGCAGTTTAAGTGTTTACTGTATGAGTTCACAGAAATGTAGGAATCATGGAGTAAGGAAGCCACCTTCAATCTGGATAACCTCAAACCCAAACTCTTGCAATCCTTTTGGAAAAAGACTTCTGCAAAGAGGTCTACTGACCTCTCCCAGCTGATGACTCCAACCCTTAGGGTCAATCAAGCTTTGTCCTTCACTCTGGCTACATGCAAGAGTTTTCTTTTTTATTGATTGCTGAACTCCCTGGAACTGTGTTTGCAAAGAATGAAGGTATCACCCCAAAATCAAAGATAAGGGTAAATGTTGACTGAATCCAGAGGTGAGGGCTGTTTTCCACAAGGTTTTAGTAAACATGTATATCCCGAAGTATCATAATTGATTATTATAGCACTGCCTGATGTATTGACACAAACAACTAAATGTAAATGCCAATGTACTCAGGTAAATGTTTGTGTAGCATTTGGCCAAAACAGATGATTTTCTTGGTAAAATCTGTCAAATCATGTGTGTGATCAAGAGCACATTAATGTATTTTAGCAGCATTTCAATTATTCTGACATAATCCATTGTCTTCCCTTGAAGAAAGAAGTCCGGTCACATAACTGATATTTACACAGTACCAAAATTTTCCCTCAGCTTTGTGAAAATGGTTGGAACAAGGCTTTGTACAGCTTTGACACAGATACACAGATACTTTTTCAGTTTCTCGACCCAAAACATGTAGTTACATATATGGAGCAAGAGCACGTGAGATGAGAACTCATCTTTCTAACACAGAGTCCAGGTTGTTTACCAAAAACAGGAAGCTAGAGGGCAGAGCCACACAGTACCCTACATCAAATTAGCTACTGGCAGAGATCTGTAGAGAATAGGTCACTCACTGTCAAATCAAAGTGTAGGTCTCATTCTCCAATCAAAAAAAAGTGAAAATCCACAAATGGTCTACCAATAATAAAGAAGGGATTTGCTCTTGACACAGAACAGTGTTCTCAGCATAAAAACAACAACATAATAATGCAATAAACAAGAACTACATTTCATATATGTGTACATTAATACTGTAACATGAATAATATGCAAACTAAATGTGAAAGAGTGAGGCTGGGCCCAGTGCTGGGCAGCCTGGGAATAAAGACTGAAGCTGCAAACAGGAGGTGCCTGGTGTGAATGCTGAAAACCAAGAATCACAAATCTGTGAATGGTGAGGGTCTCCTGAACATGCCTTTACACCGTGAGAATGGGCTGGACTGACAGACCAAGACTGTGTGTTTACTTTGAGAAGTCTGAGAATTACGCCTGTCAAAGTGATGTCGAACTCTTGTGCACTGCTTTGTCCCTTTTAGTAATTGACAAAAGGGGTCGACAGGAAACACAGCATTGGTCGAGTCTACCTGCCCTGACCTCTCTTACAGAGAACTGTTTGGAAACATCAAGGCTTCACTGTTGTGTGTGTGTGTGTGTGTGTGTATGTGTGTGTGTGTGTGTGTGTGTGTGTGTGTGTGGTTATATTTCACTGGGAAGGAGATCAAAGCATGGGGTCTCAAGCTGTCCACAGCAAAGCAAACAGTGGAGGAAACGCTAACAAAACAATCCACTGAAACAAAGAGAGAGGGAAGGAGGTGGGAGGGAAGGAAAGAGGGATGCTGAGATTGACAAGCAATAACACATGGATAATAGGTGAGCTCTTCCCACCAGCACACTCTACTCACACAAAACAGCTTCATCGACCAATCAGATAAGACCATGCCAGCAGACTGCCACAAGCAGGCCAACAATGCATTCTGGACATGACATTCAACACCAATTGTGTGAAAAAATGATTTATGCAAATTGGAAAAATACTAAACTATGTAGACAAATATGTGAAACTTCTGCACTAACACAAGGATGTTTGGTTATTGCAAAATCAGTGTTTACCAGAGATATCCAGGTGAAGACTCTCTCTCACCTGAGCTGGGGTTACCAGAGAAAAGACCTTTGGAGCTAAAGAAGCATTCTGTTTACAGTATTTTACAATTGCTTTGATTCAATTCTCACAACAGTGTCAAAAACTCTGAACACAAAGAGCCAAACTGACTTACAAAATTTTTGCTGTAAGACACAAAATGTTGTGCTTACATACAGAGTGCAAAACTCTAAATCACAAGCAGAATTCTCAGAATGCAGCCACCTCATATTAGTACAATGTTCAATTGCTTCTTACAAGGCATGCACATCACTTCAACATGTATTTGTCTCCCTACTATGTCTCCCTACTACAGCATTGCCCATAGGAGTTTCACTGCAACATCATTAGCAATCACTTCACCACAATATTAAAAGCTGTTAGTCTCTGACAACATAGAGTGGGACAATGCAGATGGTATTGAAGGACAGGGCCATGGCAGACAACATGGACTCTTCCGTTCATTTTGCTTTGGACAATAATTAGGATTTTGATCCAAAATCCAATTCTACATATTACATAACATTCAGTTAATAAAATACAGAATATCACAGGGAATGCTTAGTGTGCATAATTGTAAATAAGTATTACAATGTAGGTTACAAACCTTTTGTTCATTGCTATTTGGATTATCTAAGTATGAGAAAGTGACCACTGCACAATCTGTTTTGATAATTATTTTTTGTTTGATGGAATGATTTGACAATGACCATTTTATTTTAAAATGCAGCAGTGATTAAATTTCTTGATTCTTTCTTGATTCTTTCAAAGGTGTTAGCTTAATGATTCCATAAGTTAAACCAGTGGGAAGAAAAATCAAAATCATCATTTTATTTTAGATAAGCTGGTGCAAAAGTTGTTTTGTGAGCCTGATGATAATAAAACCTTCTGTTATGACACAGTCTGTCATAAACCTCAAGATAATCCATGTGAAATCCGTAGGATTCTGGTTGTTATTCTATCTAAAGTCTTAATTACTTTTTGGCCCCACTGATTAGACGAGATCTTCGGTCACCTGTCACTCCAGGTGTGGATCAACTGCTAGTTGAGGGGCAACTCTGAAACCTTTGGGAATGTAGATCTCCAAGAAGAAAAATCAACATCACTTCCATGATTCATTTCCAGATAGGATACAACACCTGCTTGGGTTTGAATTGTGATGGAACATCCACGTTGTCAGGCAAGTTCAATATCAAAACAATAAAATCTACTTTTATATAGTGCTCTTCATGTGATAAATGCATGGCGGGTTACAGCTAAATTAAAATGAAACTTAAAACTAGGAAGTCCAACAGGCACATGAAAATAGGTGAGGTGAAACTTGATTTAAATGAGTCAGTTGTGGGTGTGTATCTATTACTAAGGCTGGATTGAATTGCAAAGCTGACGTGGAGAACAAGTAAAAGTTCCTCCCCCTCCTGGTCTTAGAGGAGTGAGAGACCAGCAGATGAGTGGTTGCTGAATGCAGAGTGAGACTGGGAGCACAGGGTTCAACCAGATCCTGCAAGTACAAAAGTCCAAGTCAATGAAGGGTTTTATATGCAGTGAGCAGAAGAGGAATATTGCACACAGTGCAATTTTAAGTGTTTATTTTGTCTGACAGACACCCATATTCAAGTTTTAGAATATATAAGCACAGAACATAACAAAGGATGGTCTTTTTGCACCTGTCATTTGCAGCAGCCTCACTAAATGTCCTCTGTCTCCTAAAAAGTTGCAATAGAAAAGAAGGAGAAGAGCTATCAGCAGGGTAGGAAATACAGATAGGGTTCAGGCTGATTTTTTTAAATCAGACAGCTCATTCCTACAGCTGGAGACCCAAAATAAACCAGTCAGTGCCAGGCTAATTCAGCTACTTTAACTCAGACAATGGAAGGTGCTTTCGGTCAAATTACCTGTGTATCCTAAAGGTAGACCTCAGAAGCCATAATTATCAACACACTCGCCACACACCCATTTCATGTACGCGCTTTCTCTGTTCTCAGCAATGATACAAACACACCAACTCGTAAACTGGTATCACTACCACCTTGTCTCATTCACAGCTGTTACAACAGAAGCAGACACCACATTCTTTCACCAATCATTTGTTTATTTATTGCCATTTGCACATTTTTACCCAGACAGGCATGTTGCATAGGTAGTTTATGCAGCTTTCAATTGTGGTTAACAAAAAGATGAGCAACACATTGTCATCAGATTGCATTGTAATTGTTGTGTAATGAAGGAGAGAATACTGGGTAACTTACAGTCTTATATTGTGCAAACAGAATGACTGCTGTCTGACTCAATTCACCCTGCTGAACACGCTCCACTGAAAAAAGTAACATCTGAAATGGGAGCCATTGTTATCATCTTAGATTTTAAGTACATTATATATGCTTTATGAATGGCAGCATGATTCACCACCATATCTTTCTTTGACAATAAAAAACAGAAAAAAATAGAAGCATTGCTGTAATGAGCTCACAGAACTAATACTGTTGTAATGAGCTCAAAGAGCTAACACTGCTGCATCGAGCTCACAGGGCTAACACTGCTGTAATGAGCTCACAGGGCTAACACTGCTGCATCGAGCTCACAGGGCTAACACTGCTGTAATGGGCTCACAGGGCTAACACTGCTATAATGAGCTCACAGGGCTAACACTGCTGCATCGAGCTCACAGGGCTAACACTGCTGTAATGAGCTCACAGGGCTAACACTGCTGCATTGAGCTCACAGGGCTAACACTGCTGCATTGGGCTCACAGGGCTGACACTGGTATAATGAGCTCACAGGGCTAACACTGCTGCATTGAGCTCACAGGGCTAACACTGCTGCATTGGGCTCACAGGGCTAACACTGCGCTGCACTCTGTGGAAGTGGAGGGGACAGTGCATGAACACTGACAACACAAGACTGCCGATTCGCTGATGATTTCATACTGAACTGTCTTGATGAATTCCACTTCATCTGCACATCAGAGTTAAAAATGAGAGCAGCTTCTGTACTGGGGACCTCCAGTGTGGTCTCTGCCGCTGGGCGGAGAAACACCTCCAGAAGTCAGAGGTCAGAGTGGGACAGGAGACTCCTGTTTGGGCAGGAGGCTATCGTTAGGATTCCCCTCTTGTGGCTCCGCATCCTGGTTGTGTCCTCTGTCCATCTCGGCTTCCGTGTGGTGGAACAAGCTTCCCGTTGCAGTCATTACTGCGGCCATCCAATGTTGAAGACTGTAGACCCACCTCTTCAGACTGTACCCCAGTCCCCGATTGTGGTCTCTTCTCGCCCTTAAGTGTAATTTTTATGTGGTAGTTTTGCTACATGGTATGTGGTACCACTGTCTGCAATCTTGTACTTATTGTGTAAAACAATAAGTTATTTGCATAGAATATAATGGAGACAGTGCAATATACTTGTTGAACCAAGTATGCAACCATTAAGGTGGTGGAGGAGGTGTAGATTATAAGCCAAAACACAAATCCAAACCCAATTTTGTAAAAGTTAAACACAATACAACACATGAAAAGATGACCATGGGAAGAGAGAGAGATAAAGGAACAGAGTTCACAAATATCCAGCCAACTATATCTAATAGTCAACTCCATCGGTTGTTTCTGGTGACAAAAATAAAACAAAACAATATCAGTCAGTCAAATAAAATGTATTTATTTTAGTACATTTTATATTGCATTATCACAAAACCCTGAACAAATTACATTTCCCAGAGGGAATAAAAATTTGAAATCCCTGAGTCAGCTGGTTAGGAACTTGATCAATGTTGCCTGGCCAAAAGGCTCCAGGACAATTTCCTGGGTGGATGACATGTTGGAGAATAAGAGAGTGATAGAAAAGAGAGACAGAGGAGACATTAAGAGTGGAGAGGTTATATACTGATGGTGCAGTATATCACTGCCTGCTATCTTCTAATGGGGTGAGTGAACAATGAACCAAGATTTGTTGTTCTTCATTATCACTATCATTGGTCAAATGTATCATTTTTGCATGATACTTTGGCAACACAAGCATTGTTTTTGTCATACCAATAAAACAAGGCAAACCAAAACTTATAGACAGAGAGAGAAAGACTGAGAGGTGGGGTGAGAAGGACAGAACAATCAGACTACTAGGGTAAAGTGACTGACTACAGTATGTAATGGGTCATGTAACACTTGTTGCTTAAGCAGGTTCTATGTCTGCACATTAAAGGAGTGTGAAGTGAGGACAGGATATGTAGCTATGACCAGAGACCGCCTCACTCTAAGAACAGAGCCTGACCAAAACTGGGGCTAAGCCATTAACAATGAAGTACAAATAAGGACAAGTCTTAGCACATAAGTTCTCTTCAGCTGCACGCCACTCTCTATCGCTGCACCCATGTTGTTGTAGGAAACAGATATGTTTCTAATTCACATTTAAAGACCGGCACTGGCAGAATTTAGACAGTTGTTCCAGTGTAGTCGGGTTCAGTGTAAAAAAAGGTCTACCAACCATGCTGGTTTTGTGATTCTTGGAATAACCCAATAGGACACACACATTTCAGACAAACAATTTCAACTTCTCAAGAGTTTAACCAAATAAATAAATGAATAAATAAACATTATCTGTCATTTGAAGAAGGAGGGAGAAACGGAAGGAAGAAACAATTAAAACAATTTGGTTACACTGACTATTCTGTTACAGGGGGATCGGATGCTAAGATTCTCAACATTTCCACTATCCAGCAGACAGGTTTAATACCAACATAACACTTTATTTACAAACACTCAGATTCAATTAACCGATGTTATGAACCAAAAACATTTGGACCCCAGGGACTGTTATGAAAAATTATGAAAACAGTGTCATTACAGGAAATGAACAGCCGGAATCAGTCCAAAAGAACTGCCACCTAGCTCGGTTTCGATAAAGCCATTGTCACAAGGTCTGAGACTTAGCTATCTTGGCTCCAACAAAGCTGATACAGCCCTTTGTCTTGTGCGGATGCCTAAGAATCGATGAGGAATCAACCCACATGGGATGGCACATGTGTGCCAGGCAAGGTAAACATGGTTTGACAAATCACAACATATTAGTATAGCATTAATGAAAGATAAGCTTTTACACCCTGTTTTCTGATGTATCACAATTGAAACCCATTCAAATTATCAACAATTCAAACTGAAAACTGAAAGTTACATTCTCTGAACTCATTGTTTTCAAGCAAGGAAAGTGGAGGGTTGAAGAGCTGGACAATAAATGTAGTACTCACTAAATGATCTGAAAGAGGCAAAGAACTAAAGGTATGCCCAAGTACAAGAAATAAAAAAATCTTTTCTTCTCCTGCTGCCATAGGTCCATGTCCATGCCATTTACAGAAGTTCATTTTAGACCATGTAGCATTTGGACGGTAGCCGAAAGATGCACTGTGTAACAAAGTTTTCAAGGGAGATCTAAATTTTCTGCCCACGAAGAGCAGATCTTCCTGTTGCAAGATTAACTGACCATGATTCAGCGCTTTTCCCAGCATCATCTTTTAAGGAGCCAATGTCCAATCGTATCTAATGTTTTTTAGACAGCCTGTCCATTGCAGTTCTCGAGTTCCTGTCACCGCTCCAGTATAAGAGTCTGTGTATCAGTGTAAGAGTCCCCCTCCCCTGCCCCTTGGTGTCACTGGATGCAGACGTACTTCCTCCACCAGGACTTGGACAGCATCCTCATCTTATTGGCTGTGCTGCGGACCTTGAGCTCCCTCCTCGCCCGCTTCTCGGCATGGCGCAGGCCGGCGGTGATGGCGCCGTCGAACACCTCCTTCAGGTTCTTCTGCGTCAGCGCCGAGCACTCCACGTACGCCACGGCGCCGACCTTCTCGGCCAGGGCGCGGGCGTCGGCCTCGGGGACAGGCAGCTCCCGTCGGCGGGCCAGCTCGATCAGCACCTTGACGTCCTGCCGCAGGTCGGACTGGGTGCCCACCAGGAGCACGGGTGTGAGCGGGCAGCGCCGGCGGATCTCCGGGAGCCACTTCTCCCACACGTTCTGGAAGGAGGCGGGGCTGACCACGCTGAAGCACAGGAGCAGCACGTCCGTGTGCGAGTAGCAGAAGTGACGCAGCTTGTCGAACTCATCCTGGGGTCAGGAGGAAGAGGAAGTGGGAGACAAACGTGAGATATGGAGGGAACAAATGAGGGGCTGCGATGAATTAAAAGGAAATGCACCCCACACAGATTGTAGCTGATCGTGTGACATCCATTGGTTACAATTATGTTTGTGTGTGTACACCTTATATAGGTTATCCAATGCATACAACACCTCCACCCGTATCCTATCCCTATCCCCCAACAACTGGCCACCATTTTTCTTGAGCGGAACTGTTCAATTTAACCAGCACTTTCAGTCATTCCAAAAGCACCGCCCCAATCAATGCAGACCCTTTTGACAACACAGTCTCATTTTACAGATACAGGGACATCTCTTTTGTCCTTGGCTGTATCTGCAGCTACAGCACATAGTCTGATTTTATCCCTAATAACAGCCCTTACGCATCTGTTGATATTCAGTGCATGCATGCTAAAATAACACAGCTAAACAGCTGTATCTTGCAGGAGCTTGCAAGTAAAAATAGCGCCTACAAGCTGCTAGGCTATTTCTATTGGAAAATTTTCACCAGAATCACACTGCCATGAGTCTGCCATCATGACAGAAAACAACAAATAAAAAAATGGCCAGGGAAGACATAAGCCACACTGGCACCAGAACATCAATCACACACTGAAGTTAAACTGAGGACAGGAAGCTAACTGGCCTTTAGTGAGATTGCAGGAGTTCATGTAATCCCTTCATAGTAATAATAATGCAGCTAGTAATCATCTAGAAATGTTGACAGATACTCCAACTCCTGAATTTCAAAACTCATGTGGTTTGTCAGCCCCAGCTCCAACAATTCTATAACAGAAAACCTGTACAATTTGTTCTGTACGCTGACGGTGCACATTTGGCATCAGTGAATGGGATTTATATTGTCTGTGTGTGTGTGCCAGAGTTCTTATCTGGACCTGTTTGCTCTAGCTTGTCTATCTGCAGCCACATGGGGGTTTGATATGCACTCAACCAAGACCCAAACCTCTCCCAGCAAAGACAGCTCAATTTGTGTTACATCCTAATTTCTCATCTGCTTCTACTTTAGTGTGTTGCAGGAGCCTTTTTTGCTCTGCTGTCAGGAACAGCTGCTCAGGAAGGAAGTGCTGGCATTTTCACAACTGTTCTGTGTGCTTGAAGATTTTTTCAGATTACTGTTTACAGTAGTAAATCTGATGACGTCACTTTCTGTAATACACGCTGTGGCACACCACACAGTTCGTGGCCATGTTTATTTTAATATAGGCACTAAATATATTCTGAGATGGAGGCTTCTGCTCAATCACAGCATGATATGGGACGGTTGGAAGCTATAAGAAGGAAAGAAGGAAATCAAGCAATGAGGCTGGCTGGAACGTGTGGAAGTATTTCAACCATATGATATATATGTTAAAAACCCTCAAATTCATATGGCATGGAAGTGCCAGGATATGCTCAAGGTATGGACTACACATGACATATATACGCAGAAGCACATTATTGACCTGATTTACTACAGATTTATAGACATAAATACAGAGTTTGGAATGTAAAAAAGCAATGGATGACTACAGGAAACGAACTTGCTTGCATCGGGTGACCAGAAGTGCCACTGATTCAAGACCAATATAGAGTCATTCTTCGTCTGGAAACAATGTGCCGAACTGTCAAAATGTGTTGAACTTGTGTCAGCAATACATAGCACTGTGTACAATAAGTAAGCTCACAGTAACTAAACTATAAGATGAGGGGTAGGAAGCCACAGCACTCACAATGAAGTCTAACTTAATAACACTGCGGAGGCCTGGAAAGTGGCACAGCCACAGAACCCTTCCCTTCTTAAATGAACGTCAGAAAACTTGGAGAGACAACCTGTGCCTGAGGGCCGATCTGGCGATTTCTCATCTTTTGTTCAAGTCTGCACAGCCCAGAACAAGCAGGGCTGTACCTCATCTGTATTTCTTTTCCTCCCTCACAGTTGCTACACAACATGATGCTGCCTCCAATTTATGGTGATTAATGGGATCTGAATGCTTGAGCGGTTTTCTCCCTTTCTAAATAGTTTCCTCCCTTGCTAAAAAGCAGCGTCACTGGCATGCCCCAGGTTGTGCTCCTTCTGCACCTTGGGAGCTCAGAGCCAAGGAGTCTTGAAGACCTATCAGGGTGTTTACGTGTCCCCATGAGCCTGTGGAGAGACCAGGCTTCATAGTTGCTAAGGTGCCAGGCAAAGCTGGTGATCACTGCATCTAGTGCACAGCTACAGGTGGGAGGGTGGAAAAATAATGGAACCCAAGGATGAACAACAGATGATTCGCCATTCTGGACACATAACCCATGAGCATACAACCTCTGGTGTCTTGTTTGCTTCCTTCTGTAGTGTGATTATGATGTTAAAATGCATGTGTGTGTGTTTGTGCATTTGTGTATGTTACAGTGAGGGAGTGTGTGTATGTATGTGGGCAGGTGTGTGCATTTGGGAGTCCTCACCTGTCCTGCTGTGTCACAGAGCTGTAGCCGCACTAGGTTCCCATCCACCTGTACCACCGCTGCATCATAAAGAAAGAGAGAGAGAGATGGTCACACCTGCTACCACAGCAAGGCATGGCATGACATTACAAGTGGCCCCTCTGGAACATAGGCAAGAGCACAAATGTTTTTAGCACGTTTGACTTCCCAGTTCGGCTGTTTTTTATGTCACATGAACTGTATCTATGGCTGACAAAAAACATTTTGAAGCGTGGTACATAGCACAACACCAACTAAACTGTATTCATCACAAAAGTCTTGCTTTGAAAAAATGAAAATTCAAGTACAGCAATAAAACTCCTCACCACTTACATGAATTATACCATGTTTGTGAAAGTTTCATCAAGTGTACATTAATCCAACTGTTAATGTTAGACTCCCCTCTGACACGAGAAACACACTTTGCTCTGTACTGCCTGAGGCATGGCAATCCTTTTTCTAAAATCAGTGGTCTCAGGTCAGATCTATTCTATAAAGGGAGGAAGTGGATTGTGTAATATTTGCTTATTGCATTGTGAGGCTAAGGGTGTTATGCAGGGCTTCCCTAGCTTCTTTTCTTTTCTTTTCTTGCAGGGCTTCGTTTCACGTTTGAAACCAAAACTTATTTCTCTATTAAACGGGGAAATTTAATTCAGGCATTCAAAATATGCGGCCTAACCACTGTTGCTGTGTCTTTTAATGTTAGGAAACATAAAAGGGGCAAGACTGAACTGCAAGCCGACACTGGCTTAGGTTCCATGCCCTGGCAACGCCTCAGCGGAAGACGCCACAGGCGCGTGGCATCCGCACCAGGGGTGCACTCACTATTACTGCAGCTGCTGCTACTACAAGCACACCTACTGCTACTAAGAATAAAAATTACAATTACATTAACTATTTGTATCCTCCCTAATATGCCATGCATCACAATGGCTATAAGCGTGCGTATTTAATCTCTACAGATTCGATGACACAGAGAAGTTAAAGTTCGAAATTAGTTTCTAAAACAATATGGTAGGTTGCAGGTTGATAAAAACTGGTCATATCACTGGAGATGTCAACAGCCTTTAAAAAGTGGCTTACCTGAGAAGTCGTCAAACGCGGTGGGTACGTACTTTGTCGGATAACCATTGGTAGTATAGCTGACAACTAGACTCGTTTTTCCCACAGCTCCGTCCCCGAGTAGTACACACTTGAGCACCCGTTCTTTACCCTCACCGGAGTCGTTGGCTAGAGGGCTATGAGGAGGTACAGGAGGAGCCATTGATGCACTATAATCGGTTGGAATTATAAATGGCATCCTTTAACGCACGGTTCGGATGCTTTCCCCTGAACCAAAAATGAGTTTCGCTGATACCATTAAAAAAACCTTGATTTAATTTAACGCAACCTGTCACAAAAATACGATTTGGTTTTCATTGCATAAGTACACGGATAACAAATAGATCTTAAAAGAATCAGGTCGAAAACTATAGTCGCTTCCCTTTTTTACTTTCAGCAGCAACCACTCCAGCAGCTTTACCGTTCCCACTGAGATCTCGACCCGTTGAAGGCAAGGTTTGGGATTTAAACCTATCCTAATTTGCCTATCCCCTCCCCGACCAAAACAAGCGTTGAGTCTTTTGAAAACAAGCGCGCGCATTTGAAGTTGCAAAACGGCATCACCAACTGCACTTTCATTAACTGAATTTACCTTATGACAGCAATTGTTGGTTTATTGATTATTCACCCCACTAAACCACGATGAAATACATGACCAAGAAAAAAAGATGACCTATCTCGCCGACGTTATTCTTGGTGTAATGGTTTGGTTGTAATTGTTTGTTTACCTGCTAGTTGGTACCTCACCTGGCCAACCTTTGGAACTTTGTCATGCAGTACTTCTAATATTATTGACTCTGTATGGTTTTTCGCTTGTGTTGTATTGTACCTCACTTGTAAGTCGCTTTGGATAAAAGCGTCTGCCAAATGAATAAATGTAAATGTAAACTGAAAAAAGCTGACCGACACATTGTTTGTTCAAGTGTTTACCATCTGTTTTAAGTGCCTGTGACTTTAGTTTATAGCTTTGCTTGAGGAACGCTTCTACGTCGACTCTTTAAATAATTAAATAAATAACGTTTAGACTTGTAAACACCCGTTGTCTCATCTTTTTCATAATGGCAACGTTGAAGAACCACCACGTTTCGCTTTGAGAGCTGGGGATTCAGTTGCTTTGAATTTAGCCAGATTCTTGTCCTGTCGAACACCGATATCGCTCGCCACCCTGTGGACGGAGACTAGAAAGACGCGTTTCCTGTACCGTTACAGAAATTCTCAGTCAAAAAATGTAGTTTTAGAATATAGATGGTACATTTTTTTCCTGGAATAAGATGACATTTGTAATTTTGGTAGAGCAGTTACGAGAATGAGAGAGAAGAGTGTAAGATTCCTCACATTAGCACATGAAACCGGGTCAATTGGTGTTGGGGGCTGGATGAGATAAGCAGTGTATTATCATTCACAGAAAAGAGGGTGTTGTATCGTTACCAAGCGTCGTCCCTACCCTCCATTTTACAGGTACACATTGACAGCCCCTGCTGTGCACAAGTGTTGTCTCCAACAATGCGTTCATTACCTGTCTAGACTAAAGACAGAAGCATGTTTGTGTGGGTCAAGCAGAGTAATTATCAGCTTCAGAAATGCAAAGTTATCATTATCATGCTTGTGATACGTCCGTTCAAGGTGGGTGGAAAAAAGCAGATCATAAGCAATGTACAACAAACACAAGACAGAACTGCATATATATTTTTTACTTAAGCATTTTACATTTATTGCAAGAAATACCATATCCCTTTGCTTTTTAACAATACAAAAGAATTGATCAGTATTATACAAGTCATCACATTCAGATATGGACTCCTGTATTAAGACTTCTCTTTCAGTTTGGGTTTGACAGTTTCATTCCTGTGTTGATGGCACAGTACTTTGACCATCAGCAGTGCAGTAAGGATGAATGCTGACTCCCTCCACTCAACCAGGGGCGATCTCTCATTTTAGAACAAAATTTGCAGCAAGGTTTCTGAAAGACATCCGAAGCCTCCCTCTCCCAGTCAGTCTCAGGATATATTTGAGGTAGCAAATGCAGGTCCAAGGCAGGCTCATCGCAGCAGTTTGTTATTATAGCACAAGGTTGGACCATTCAAGGCTTTCAGGGTTATAGCTGTCTCTGAATTTATATCTGTTTGGTTGCTAAATAAAAGACTCATACTATATATGGAAGAAACCACACTGACCTTTCAGGACTGGAATGGTCCTGCCTTTGTCATTAGCAACAAATGGGTAGCATTAAAATGCACCTTTGTACGTTGCTTTGGATAAAAGTGTCTGCTAAATAAATAAATGTAAATAAATGTAAAAATAATCCAAGCACTGAAGAAACTATCATGCTATTTTACCACAATTCAAGGCTGCTAGGACCATGTTAAAAGCACCATGATGATCACTGCAACAATGGGAGAGGGGTCAGTGGCTGGGCAATCAGTAATCACACACATGTATGTGCTGATAAGAACTGTGTTTGCACAAATTGCCATGACAGTTTGAAAGACAAAGAGAGTGCTAGAGTAATCACATGACAATGAGGGGCAGAAATCTCTATACAGAGAGGACAGTCAGTCTTTCCAGGATTCAGGGGAAGGGGGGGCTTAGTTACTTGTCAATGGCTTACACCTACTGCCTCAGTGATACCTAGGCATTCTTTGAAAGCATGTTGGCAACCCTGCAACTTGTCCTGAATTTCAGCACAAGGGTAAAGACTATAAACAACTCCCACATTCTCACAAGCTGTAGAGTGTGATTAAGGGTGAGCTGATTAGAGACTTAAAATGCAACAGCCAAGTTTTTGTATCCCTTGTTTTTACAGAGGTCAGGAGAGGTGTTTGCAAGCCATTCTGGTGTCCATGTCCATCTGGACAGGGGCCATGGTGGCATAATCTGTCCAGTTAGGGGGAACTGAAGGGAATAATTAAAGTGTGGACTGGATGATCTGTTTCCCAGCTCAAGTGCTTGGTGGCGATCACGTTTTCTCTCCTGTTCCTGTTCTGACATAACCTGGTCCACATACATCACGTGTGAAGACCTTCATGTCTGGAAATGTATCTCGCTTTAGCCTGCCACACCTTTCATTTGTATTCAGCATGAGTTGCCTGGTAATTGTCAGTCACATATGCCTCTAGGCAGGGGTGGGTAAAGGCACAAACAAGAGGGAATTTGGCAGTTGTGATTGGACCATGGCCCAGAAAGGTCATCCTATCACATGTAAGCAATGCACCGAGGCTGATCCATTATGACGTGGTATTCCAAACTGAGACTGGCTGATTCCTTATTGCCTGAGAGGTATCTTACACTGAGCATCTAACCTCCCAACTCTGTCACAGCTCCTCAGATTATGAACAAAGATGTGCGCACAGTTACTGGCACACAGAGAGCCCCTTGGCATGAACTGAATGACAGAAACACCATCTGATCACGTCTCCTACCTCTGCCACTTTGAAATTGCTTTCTAGGGAAACTCACTATGAAATTAAAGAAACCGCACATTGCTGTCAGTTTATGGGGCAAAGTGCATTAAAGAAAGAACAAAATAGTTTAATAGTGCTTCTGAAAAGCAGTTTACCCCAACCCCAACCCCCCCCCCCCCCCCCGCCCCACCACCACCACACACACACACACACACAACACACACACACACACACACACACAGACACTAATTTAACTCTTTGGTTTCTGGTTTACTATTCAATGCTCATCATTGAATTACTTCACTGAAGTCGTTATATTTGGACAAGAGGCCTGCATTCACCCAGTACTGCAGCAGTTACTCCTGCAGAAGTAACAATAGCTGAATAACACTAGCAAAAATGGCTCTGGCTCTCTCAGAAACTGTAGATGTCCATTGCCGGTCTAATTATTTGATTTTACACCAGGATGAACCTAATTTGAACACTGAACCTGATTAATTCTATCTGTAAATACTTCCACGACCAAAGTCCATGATGCCACTATTTTAAATCGGTCTCCCCATCAAAGCACTTTCTTATATGAAAAGATTAAAAAAACACACACACCCGAGAACCTCCCACCCGACCCAGTCTTAGCAGACCTCACCTCTCCAGCCCCTGCACACAGGCTATTGGGTTAAGACAAATGAGTGACAGCCTGTAGCCCTGCATTTTCTCCCTATCCTTATTTTGATTTGGCTCTGGATTTGGGTCCGTGTGTGGGTGGGGGCGGGGGTGCAGGAGCAGGGGTGCGTTTGGCCATCTGAGCCAACTGCCGAAATCTGTGGAGCAAAATGAAAATGAGTTTATGTAAATCTGCAGAGTGGTAATGGAATTTAAGAGAATCAAAGCATGAGGAATTTTTTAAAATATGAGAATAGTTGAAGATTGGACCCTTGGCATATTATGCTTATCAGATAACCTGTATACCATATAAATGGAATCACAAAATTATAGGCAAAGGACCCTATTTTTTAACCTTTGTATTTAACTAGATTTAAGCCAGACAGGATTGTGTTTCCCACATTAATACTGGTCTGGGGTAATTGGAGATTTTTCTCTGTTCTGCTCTGTTACTCTTCCTCTCAATCTCAGTGTTTCTCTGCTCTAGCCCCCCTGATAATGGTATTAACTGTCCACCAACATTAGGGGTTGTGAGATTTGTTAGTTCCTAAATATATAGTCCTTTAAACAATCTTTCTGCTCTCTATTTTCAGTAATCCATAGTTCATTTAATGTGCTCCATTTACTCACATATTCATGTGCCCTCATGATGGATTTTTTTCCTTACACTGATCATTTCTGAACTCATTTAACATTTGTTTAAATTGCTTAATTTTCAGTTTTATTCCACTTTAACTAATGTAGCGTTTTGCTCTTGAAATCACATTCGGATGTGAATGTGATTCCAGAAGTATATGGGCGGCAGTGTAGCACAGTGGTAAGGCGCAGGGGTCGTAACAGAAAGGTTGCTGGTTCAATTACCCACTGAGGCATTGCCTCTGTACCCTTAGACAAGGTATTTAACCCAGTATTGTCTCAGTAAATATCCAGCTGTATAAATGGGTAAGTTAAAAATTGTAACCTATGTAAGTCGCTCTGTATAAAAGCATCTGCTAAATGACAGTGCAGATATAAAGATTATGTAGATTTTATTTGATGTTGTATTTATTATTGTAATTAATGCATGCCCCTTCTCGCAGTACCACTACAAATAATAATATTAATAGCAATAATAGTCACATTCATCTTCATCATCATAGACATTAGCAGGTCTATAGAATGGAATGCAGACAGAAAGATCCAGCCCAGTACTTACAGATTTTTGATTTTGTTTTTACAAGATGTGACTGCCCTCACAACCTTGTCGATCCGCTCCTGTGACACAAAGAGAGGACAGACTGAGTTACAGATGCTGTGGCTCTCAGTACAACTGCACAGCTTGGTGTTAGAGTTACCAAGTGTCTGGTTCTGATCCAGAATGTCAGATTCTGATGGAGCTTGTACAGTGTCTGATCAAAGGATTAGAGAGATTAAATAGGTCAGCTGTGGTCATTTGATAATTAATTTAGAGTTCCCAGAGCTCTTTAGCTATCTGTAGTAACAATCATCATGCTAATTGACCATGGTTTTAGCCATGTGACAATTCTAAATGGGTTTAGATGGTAAGGGTTGGATATTCTGCATCCAAATGTCAGAAAAAAACTCTCTAAATAAGCGGTATCTGATAAATGTATTACAGTAGACCACAGATGCAGGATCCCGGAAACTTATTGGTGCCAGTTTGTGCCATTGTCATGTGTATTGAATCCAATTCAGAGTTAAATATCATTCTGTGAGGGAGTAATTAGGCAACGTGCCTAATTACAAATCAACATTACCAGACTCCATGCACGGTCCAATAGATAGAGTTGTAGGTTGCCTAGCATTAACGTAACTTTTGGGCAGTATAAGACGAACTAGCTATCAATACCTTGATTACACTTACCTCAAATGGGAACGACAGGATTATTTCAACTATTTATTCACACTTTGTGATCAGTGAATTAGAACAAATCTCTGTATATGTATATTTAAAAATACTACACAGGTTTTAGACAAGGTACTCTGCTTTTTTGCTTGACCTTTTTTGAGAGGGGTTTTGTCACAAGCCAGACATAAAGGATGGGGGAGCAAGGAGGCGATGGGATTTGAGGTAGGGCTGGCTGAAACGACAGGTGCAGGGACATGTGGTAGCGCACCAGCAGTACCTCGCACAGGCCAAGGACCACAGAGGAGAGGCCAGCAAACAGCGCTAACTCAACGCAGACAGGTGTCTGCCCAAAGCATGAGGTCACCAGACGTCACCTGCGGGAGGGGCTCAAGCCCAGCGGGATGCACTGACTCCAGCCAATCCCAGACATGGCTCCTAATCTGCTTCCACTCTCTAAATGATTTCCCCACATGATGGAGGGCTGTCCTGGGAAAAGGTAATAACTCACCGAAATATTTTTTTTCTGGGAAATAACAGTTGGGTGCGTGATTGAATCCCCTTATGAATAACAGCATTTGCTGCATCAGTTCTGTTGGCAGCAGAAAGTCAAAACGAAAATGAAGTGAATTATGTGGCCTGTGGGCCGTGTTCCAGGACACCCTCCATTATTTATTATCTCAGAGAGCATTTGCACGTTTAGCACCTCCCAAATCCTTTTCAGTGTGGCTGGACTATGAAGGTGAAAAGATTTCAGGTGAGAAACTAAAGGACCTACCTGTTGTCGTTTGCAGAACAGGGGGAGGGAGAAGACACAAATCACACCTGACACACAGGACAAGGAGGAAAGGAGACGCCCATTAAGTATGTAGATATCACTCAAAGCACTGGATATTTACCTATTCTGACAGACATTCATAATATAATTACCATAATTATTATTGATGTTAAATTACTAAAACCTACAAATATACCCTGCTGTTATCAACCATAAACATTTTAATGTCAGTGTGGAACAGGAGTGACTTGCAGTTGGTCTCTGAAAAAAGTGGAATAGGTTTGGTGGCAGAATGAATGTATTGTCAGGATGAAGTGGAGAGAATGTGAAGCCAGTGGGAACAATAAGTTTCCCAAACAGGTTTGGTTAGAGGTGACTCTGGAATTAAGGTGAACAGAAGCAGAGTGGATTCAGTGGAGTGGGTGCAGCAGTGTCCATGAGCATATGCAATGGCTGTTTTGAAGTCAACAACAGGGCCTTACCAATGATCAGCAGGGTGAGGCCATTGCAGAGAACTCCCACATAGGTCAATAGGTACATCAGTAAAATGAACTGAAAACAGAACACGTATTCAACACAGTCATTCAAGAACCGTGCAAGGACTAGTGTTGTCAATGACAAACCATAATGGCATATATATAAATTTCATGTGAGCAACATTCCAGCTGCCAGGTTGTGTATGGTTGTGAATTATTCTACCTCAGATGTAATGGAGGTACACACAATGCTCTTCTGGGGTAATTTACTCCTCTCTTTCACATGTACTGTTACAATGGATGCCAGCGTGGTGTTGTAGGTAAGGAGATGTGTTTGTAACCCAAAGTTAACAGTCTTCTACTGCCCTACAAATATCCTTTCCAGCAACAACCTTCAATCCAAATAAGAAGCAAGCCCAGCTCCACTTAGCTTCAGTCATCAGACAGGAGATGACGACAGAATGGTATGGCTGCTGTCTTCTTTAAAACAAAGATTTCTGGGTATGATGGACATAATGTAACTTTCGACAGCCAGACTGGCCCATTGTGGGGAGGAGAGGCAGGAACAGAGAGGGAGCATCATAGAATGTGAGCCTACTTTTTTTTCTAAATGTGGATTCGTACTTTGAGCGAGTCGAACAGACTGGCGACGAAAAGCAACCGCTTGATTTCCGTGACGCCACTGGCCAACATGACAACGACGCGATGAACGTAGAACACAGTCTGATCCTCCGTCAGCGTGCTGTCAGTGTCCAGGAAAGACCTAGAGAAGGAGAGCCAGACACACACACACACAAACACGTCTGAACCGCATTAGCACCTGACAGAGGGAGTGGGGCAGGTGATGAGATGCTGGAAGGACCAAGCAGTGCTTTTTTTAAGTGCGCTCACTGGAAAGGGTGGGCCCCACTGCTCCACCGCAGCAGTTCCAGGACCTTGAAGAGGAGGCGCACGGGAACGGTGAAGCACATCACGGCCAGGGAGAGGTGAGAGACCACGGTGACGGCACTGAGCTGGAACATGCAGAGCAGACCCACCACCAGCCCCGTGAACACAATCCCTGTCCGCTCCATTTCCCGCCAGTAAATCAGGTCCATCACTGCGGGAAGAAGGGAGGAGAGAGGGATGACAGGGAGGGAAAGGAATGAAGGGAGTGTGGAAAGGAGGAGGGACAGAGGAGGGGAATAAGCATAAGAACAAAGGAGAGAAGGAAGGAGGGGAGAGAGGGTGTGAGGAGCAATGGAAGAAGACAGGAAGGGTGTGGAGGAGGACAAGACAAGGGGATGAAAGAGAGTGAGAATGTGAGGAAGGGTGAGAAAAAGCAGGGAAGGATAGAAACAGAGAGAGACAGACAGAGAGAGGTGTTCTAATCCAAAGTCCATTTTCCTACACAAACAGATGGAGATTGACCCCATGGCACAGACAGAAATTGTCGAGGAGAGAGGGAGAGAGAGAGGCAGTATGAAGACTTTTGGCAGCCCCTGGTGCACAGGATTCTGTTTCTTTCAGTCAGTGGATCTGTGTGGTACAGATGGAGTACAGTAACATCTTGATCTTAAGTACACTTTTAAAATTACACTTGGGTTTGCTGCCTTCCTTCTCCAGCAAGGTCAGGGGTTCCAAATGTTCCAAATGGACCTTGCAAAAACAGAGCAGCAATATTCCTTGGCCACTGGGAGTAAGTGGGCAGAGGAGCTGTGAGGAATTCAGGCTGTGCTTAATATAGACAGGATGGGAGGGGGTTGGAAGGGAGACCAGGGTAGTGGATCCCTGACGCTAAACATTGCCACTAAAAGCACCTGCTGACAGTACTCACTACCGCCTTTCCCGTGTGCCTGGTCTACCCTCCTCTGCTCTGCTCTTCAGTCATACCACAGCCAGCACGTAACGTTCTCATAACGTTTCACTACTGCATTGCCCTCGCCTTACTGTCAGAACGACAGCACAAGCTACTGTAGGACTCTGCCATTAGCTGTAGAACACCATTTTCCATCTCACAGGGAGATGACGTCACAGTAGCTTTTAGATTTGATTGGACCAGCTGTGTCCTTTTTGCATGTCAGTACGCCCCCATTCACAGCAGTCTGGCCATTCTTTCCTATGGTTTTACATGGATGAGTCATAGGCAGAGTCCTCATTCATTACATAAAAGAAGGGTATGATTCCTCAATGTTGAAGATGCCTGAAACCAGATAAAACAACCTCAAGAGTTTTGTAAGCCTTTTCGACTATTGTCAAAGGTGTATGGCTGAAACATTCAGTTGTTTTTTTCTGTCTGGCATCTGTAACTAAAAGAAAGTATAAGCTATTAAAATGTATACTGTATATTTTCTTTTGCAAGAGTTCATCTCTCCTTTTTAATTTTTTTCAAAATTCACACATTAGGGATTTGCTCCTTTTTCATACTACCTGTTTTTTGAGAAAAGAGGAAAACCTGATTTATGAAGTATACATTTCTACCAGCCTGCATCTCTGGATTTCACCAGAGTGCTTTGTAGTCTGCACCTGAAACTGAGGTTAAAACCAAGGACAGCTGGATCATCTGATGCTGATACACCCAGAGATCCAATGCCTTACGCAGGAGACAAGTGACTGCACACCACATCACCTCATCCACTGAAGTCTCTTATATAAAGAGGTCAACAAACAGCTGAAAAAGATATTCAGCCCACAAACAAAAACAGTCTGGGAATTTCAATCATGTTCCAAATGTCAAAGATTAGATATGAAGCACTCTGAGACAAAGTATACTGAGATTTTTGTTGGGAATGATGCCTTAGTAGGAAGCCTTTATATTTTTGCCTTAGGATACCAAAATTCAATACCTAAGCTCCAAGTTCAGTATCATTAAAGTCTCACTCGATAGCACATGTTTTACAGCATGTAAAACCTCAAGGCACAAGTAACCTGCAGTGAGCAACACATCATCACCTCCATAGAGCTGTCTCCATTGCTGCAGTCTCTATTGCTGCAACCAAAACCTGCTGGTAAAACCAGGGCAGTTGAAGAGTTGGAGGGAGTCAATTTGGTGAGACATCAGGAGAATCTATTCTGTATGTTTCTAAAACACAGTAAGGAAAGCCACAATGGAAGCCACCTGTTCATACAGAGGTGATGGCAGGAGGCCTCTGGCTGCACTTAACTCACCTTCACTAATTATATTACATTATGGTCATTTAGCAGATGCTCTTATCCAGAGGTTACAATTTGCAAAGGTTACAATTTTGTTCATTTATACAGCTGGGTATTTACTGAGGCAATTCTAGGGTAAGTACCTTGCCAAAGGGTACAACAACAGTGCCCCAGTGGGGAATTGAACCCACAACCTTTCAGTTACAAGTCCTACTCTTTACTACTACACCACACTGCTACCATAGTGGTAATGATTAGTTACATGCCTTAACATTTTGGCTACCTGTTCCATACACCGGCACTACTGTGAATTATGCTACAACACTGTCACTACAGGTATTTCATATATTTCCTGGGTCAGTGTGCTTTACATTGAAAGTTCTCTTTCCCATTGTTGAAGCTCCACATGTTCTCATTCACCAACCCATTATGAACATTCTCAAAGTAGGCATGGTTGAAAACAGAACATCCATAGCAGGTGTAACAAAGCAGACAGCATGGGAACCGTCTGTTACCAACCAGAACCTCCAAGATGGAGAAATAAGGAATATGGGAGCTGAATCTCTCATTATAGTACAATATATCTGTGCTGCTACTTCTACTACACACCACTTTCTGAAGATATACATAGTCTCTACAGTTTAAATTTACTATTCACATATTGGTGTATGTAAAGCATCTTTCCATGCACTGTAATCTACCCTTATTTATATACACATGTATCAGTATTAGTTACTTTAAGTGCCTTACCAGATGCATGTTTGTACTATATATATAATAAAAATACTACAATATTTCAATTCCATTTCGTTGAAGGCAACTGCAATGACAGTTTAATTGCATGTGTATTTCAGAACAGCTGAGTTGAGCATTCAGAAGCACTTAGCTCTACACACACTCTCCCCACACACATACACACACACACACACACACACACACACACACACACACACACACACACACACACACACACATACATACAAATGAGGTTACGCCATCAGAATTGAAGCCTGTTTCTATAACCAAGATAGCAGGGGCTTCATATGACTTAACACTCATTACCACAGGTGCAAATCTACAGCTGCAGATCGTCTTATTACACCGAAGGCAATGGAATCTTTCACCTTACAAAGGAAAGCTTTCCCACACACACCCACACACATATATATCAATGCTTCTCCCGTAATGAGTTCTAACACAGCCAAAAATCTAAAGCCACAATCAATTCACAGACATCCCAGCACAATTCTTACAGTCATGAGGGCTCACCTCACTATTCTGACCCTAGGTCTGCTTTCTCACCGATCAGTTAGCCCTGTAAATCCTGAAGACAAGTAGGAAGTCCCAAAGTCCAGCTACGAAATGACCCCCCAAAATAGCAGCCCCAACAGGTCAGGGTGGCTCCAATGAAGAAGCTTCCAGACACGCGTTAGACCGGCCCACCACGCCCCAGTCTGGTCCCCAACCAAAGTGTCCTGTGCAGAACCATCACTGAAGCTCCCACTGCAAGTTTGCCCCGAATGCCTTTCGGACTGAGTGCTGCCCCAGTGCCTGCGTTCTTTGGTCTGTACACCTCACCTTTGCTGGCCATCTCGGCTGCTTCCGTAACGAAGCCCCTCGCCCAGCCGCCCTGCTATCCCCCTTCCCTCTGAGCTGTTTTTGGCTGCCCCAGCGCCGTCAGCAGTAAAGAGCCCAGTTGGTGTAATTATATCTGGCTGATTGTGCACACCCCCCACCACACACACACACACTCACACACACACACTCACACACATGCATGCGCACTGAGTCTAGGGGAACTTGAGATATCTGTATGTGTCAGTGCAGACAGACAAGATTGGCAGTCTCCTCTGACATCTTTTGCATGCAATTGACCCATTCTCTAACTGACACCTAGGGTGTCATCACCATGGAGACAGCAGAGCACTCAAAGTACCACCCCCCCCCACATTCAAGTCACATACTGAAGTCTGACTGAGATGTACACAAGAACATGACTGTGATCACAAAAGACAAGGATTTGTTTTTATTTATTTATTTTCTATTTTGAGTGTTGACTGATTCATTATCTGAAACTACTTTTTTTCCATTTGCTGGGGTCACAGTGAGTCCATCTAATACACGTTTTTGTTCCTCCAAATATCATGTTAACACTTTTGAAAATCATTAGCTAATGTTTCTGCATGCAAAAAGCTGCCAAATTTCATTTGTGTAATATTATTCACATACTACACTTTTTGCATGAGCTTGTAAACTACACAAGTTAAGTTGCAGTGCTGTTGAAGAAATAAAAATGGTTATCCACAAACTGTATAGTTATATTTATTCTAAGCTTATGTAGCAAAGGGAGAGAGCAGTCACCCTACCTGGCCTCGAACCCAGGTCTACGGGTTACCAAACCTACAGCTTGACACAACGCCAAAGAGCCAGGCGTGTTTATACGGCAGTCAGAGCGCATACTCAGCCGCAGTGACAGCACTCTGTCACACTGCCCTCCCCTTCGGGAAGCGCGCCCATGAGGGGTATAGGGTTTGGGATGTGTGTGATTTTGCCTTGCCATTTCCGCATATAATATAATTTTGTTCCCAAGCAACTTTCAAATGGTATAGACAAAAAGCCAGCTGATTACAGACCTGACACAAAAATAACAACAGCACTAACCCACTACCCTGCACAAGACAGTGTAAAGAGTCTGAAATGTTAAAGGGTGAATGTGCTGCTGTTGCTGGTGTCAGGATGGGGGTCAAATCTGACCCAGGCCTCACCAGAAAAGCCAAAGGGATAAGCTTGTGGACCTGCACATGATGGGTCTAAATTGTGGGACAAATTTATGTTATTAGTGTTCTAGTATTCAACTAAGATGTGATATCAGATGCTGTCTGGAAAGCACTGTACTTAAATGTTATGTTCATTTCAAAAAAAGAAAAAAACCCTGAGAAGGGAAAAAAGTGTAGACTTAATTCATGGAAAATGGATTCCTGGGAAATGAGGTTGTCAGGGTGGCAAAACAGTGGATTTCAGCAGTCAGTCTGGCAAGCAGTAGCCCTGCTGCCACTGTCAGTGGAATTGGGTTAGACAGTCTGGGGGGATTACACAGTAAACTCAAAGACAGGGATTATACAAACTGCCATCCTGTCCCCCTGATTACAAATCATGAATCATAAACCAGTGTTTGACTACATTTGTCAATAATAAGGGGGTCCTGACACCTGCCCCATAGCATGTCAATGATCAGGGTGAGGTTTGTCATTGGTCATTCAATCTGATTCCACATCATGCATAATCCAGTGCTATAATATATACCTTTCAGCTGCCAAAGTATGGTCAGATCACAGAAATCAAATGAATTTTGCGGTAAAAAACTAAAATAATGTTTTCCAGAATTTTACAGATTTCAATAATTGTCATGTTGTCTGTTTACATAAATGAATATTTGTAACTTCTTTGCCTGTCAGTGAATATGTTCACAGTACATCATGCTATTCTCTAAGGTGAAACCACATCTTTTTGCATAATGCAATACTATAGTCACAGTTTTTGAACCATAAAAAGAGACGGCCTATATTTCAAAACTCCTCTGCAAAAAAGGAACAGTAAATTTGACAATGCTCTTGTAAATTAACTAATAAATACTGAATGTAACTCATCCTATGTGCCATTTCTGTGAGAGGATGTGGTGGGGTAATGCATTTATTTATATATTTATTTTTTATTATGTAACAAATTGTTCACTTAGCACAGATACACACACACACACACACACACACACACACACACACACACACACACTTTTGAGGCGTGTACGTGAAATAAACCCTGAGGTCAGGTTCACTGAAGTGCGTCACTGATGGTCTCTGCTCAAGGCATGTGTTACACAGGCAAAGGCTGCACTGACTCACAAATCACTGTAACGTGCTCTGAAGGTTTGCAAATGTGACATCAATTCCTCTGCTTCTCTCTTGTCTCTACAGTATTTTTAGACTCTTATGAAACACTGGCGGGGTTGTAATCTGCAGGGTGGACATCCAGTATCCAAACTCATCAATGGAGGAGATTAACCGATAGAGCAGTAAAAGGCGAGAGAGGGAGGGGAGGAGGGGAAGAGACAGAGAGGAGAGAGAGAGAAAAGAAGGATGAGCGTGCCCGGGGATAGGTGCACAGAAATAGCCTGGCCAATCACAGCCCAGGCAGGGAAATAGCACAGCCAGGGAGGCTGGTGAGTGAAGGAAATGTACTGAGACAGAGAGACAGAGAGAGAGAGGAGACGCAGGACGGCAGAGGGCAGGACAAAGACAAATGCAGCTGGGGGGAGCTGTCCAGAAAACACC
Organism: Megalops atlanticus; assembly: GCA_019176425.1. Taxonomy (NCBI): domain Eukaryota; kingdom Metazoa; phylum Chordata; class Actinopteri; order Elopiformes; family Megalopidae; genus Megalops; species Megalops atlanticus. The sequence continues at coordinate 19,905,426 of CM032877.1, read as the reverse complement.
CCAAAAGGACAGAGAGAGAGGAGGAGCACGGAGAGGTGGAGGTCAGCCAATCTGGAGTGAACCCACCGCACTGTCCAAACCACTCTGCATCATCCTCCCTGTCCAGCCATGCTCTGAGTCCCTCCATCTCTGAAATCCACACACGGCTGAGAGCGACACGCCAAACTTGAGTGAGGCACTGGCCTGTGGAGGGGAGAGCGGAGGAGGGAAAAGGAGGAGAGAGGGAAAGAGCAGACAGGCAGAAGGAGAGAAGGAAGAAAAGAAAGAGGGAAAACAAACAGCCATGAGAACTGCCAGGAGAGGCAGCGTGGAGGTGCCCGCCTTCGTCCGGCAGCTGGTCAAGGGGACGGAGAAGATGGTCACCTCGTTCTTCAGAGGGGGCCGAGCTGAGGGGGAGGAAGAGGAGGGGGAAGAGGAGGCAGTTCCCAGCCCCTACCTGGATCGGCCTGTCCTGGAGAAGCACCTGGTGGAGGGGCACGTCAAGTGGGGCGTCAGCTACGCCCTGGCCAGCATGCAAGGCTGGAGGGCTCACATGGAGGATGACCACAACTGCTTCCCCGAGCTGGGCGGTGAGCTGACCAACTGGGGCTTCTTCGCCATCTACGACGGGCATGCCGGGAGCGCGGTGGCACAGTACTGCTCCCAAAACCTGCTGGAATACATACTGGCCACAGGTGACTAATGCCTCCAGACACCCTCTGGCTGCTATGGCAGGATTTGCTTTTGACCAGCACCACAGCAGTGTTTCACATTGACTAGGTGGACAGTTAAGACTGCCATAGCAGTGTTTCAGGTTGATTATGTGCGCAGTTAAGACTGCAGCAATAGTGTTTCAGATGGATTATGTGCACAGTTAAGACTGCAACAACAGTGTTTCAGGTTGATTGCTTGCGCAGATCAGACACTTACCATTTAAGTTGGTGATAGACAAAAAAATACAATTCAATTATTTACACATGCATATACTACTGTTACCAGAGGAAGAAATTATTAGCTATTCATTTTATGTACGGACTGTAATAAGAGACAAAGATGTAAAAAAGTATCAAACTTTGCTACCATAACGAACCACCAATGCAAGATAACATACTCCAAATTGGACATTTTCTAATGCATGTTGACTGTGTGTCCATTTTAAGTATGTGACCGTTATGTATTATTCAGCCAGTTCCTCCCATTTGGGGAAACAGATCTGACACAGTTTTGTGCCCTAGATGAAGCCTCTCACTGAATGGGAGCACAGCACGCCCCTAGTAAGGCCGTCTCTGACCGAATGCTCCGCATCTCACGGCAAAACGGTCCCCCTTCTCATTCCCCAGGGGCGATCAAGGCGAAGGAGGACAAGGAGCAGGTGAGCGAGGGCATCCGGGAGGGCTTCCTGCGCATCGACCGGCACATGCACGCCATGGCGCGGCGCGAGGGCTGGGACCGGGGCGGCTCCACCGTGGTGGCCGTGCTGCTGTCGCCGCGCCACGCCTACTTCATCAACTGCGGCGACTCGCGGGCGCTGCTGTGCCGCGACGGGCGCGTCTGCTTCTACACCGAGGACCACAAGCCCTACAACCCGCGCGAGCTGGAGCGCATCCAGAACGCCGGCGGCACCGTCGCCATGCAGCGCATCAACGGCTCCCTGGCCGTCTCCCGCGCGCTGGGCGACTTCAGCTACAAGGAGGCGGACTGGCGCCCCGAGACCGAGCAGATGGTGTCGCCCGAGCCGGAGGTGTGCGAGCTGGAGCGCTCGCCCGGCGACGAGTTCGTGGTGCTGGCCTGCGACGGCGTGTGGGACACCATCGGCAACGAGGACCTCTGCGCGTTCGTCCGCAGCCGCCTGCAGGTCTGCGCAGACCTGCGGGAGGTCTGCTCCCAGGTCATCGACCTCTGCCTGTATAAGGTCAGTGATTGTGGGACGGCGATGGGGGATTCTAGAGGGTGTCTGTGAATGTGAGCGGGGAGGAGGCAGGGGTGAGCATGCAAGCCGCAAGCAAGGTTTGCTTTGCATTGCGGAAAAGCTGTTATTAATAAAGCCTTTTACCATTTACCTGGCTATTGGGAAGAAGCAGAAAACAGCAGCTAGGTCATCCTTAACTTTGACTCACAGGTAGATACAAGCACATCATCACAAAAACTAACTGAATAAATAGTTTTTATTGAATGTAACCCTTGCATTTATTTAGTAGTCAAACTTAAGACAAAACTGCAGATTGAATCTGGGCTGTAGTGTTTGGTCAGTTGGGTGAGGTTGCACTGTAAACCAGAGTTAGAGCTTGCCCTCTCTCTCTGGAGCTCTATTGTGCTGCTCATGGGCTCTCTGGAGAGATACACTGTGCTTGTGGTGATTCATCCAAAATTCGGAGATGTGCACGTGTAGATTAATGCTGCAGCAGAGAGAGCTGATTCCACAGGAACTTCTAAGCTTGGGTAAGAAGTAGGAGCTGGCTTTCCTTAACAGGCTTATCACAGCCCGTCTGAAAGGACACAACCCTTAACTGGTACAGAGTAGCAACAATGGAAATAACCACATTTTCATGTCTTCTTAAGTACATTAACTCCATCATTACACCACAAATGAGGTCACCTGTCAATAATCTTGACACATTTTTCATTCAAATTCTGATAGTTGCAAGAACTTTTATTAAAGTAAACATTGTAAGTCAGTGCTTTGCCACATATAAAATGTCCATTTACAAAAGAAGAGATCCTGTTGGGAGAACACGGACAGTAAACAGCTTCTCTGTGCAATTTATGTGCAAGTAGACATGACAAGATGTTATTTCAGAAGTGTGCTTTTCCTTTGACATGCAAACCATCTCAGTAACTATTAAGAGTTTTGTACGTTGGTGCAATTCAGGTTGCATTCCCTGCACAAGGGTACAATGCCAGTACTGTGCTTGGGAATAAAACCTGCAACCATTTAGGTACAAGTTCCTCTGATTCAGGTTCTCTCATGTCAGCCTCATGCTAATATGACTGTGAACAGCGTGTGCCAAAACAACCTTGATCCAGGTGAGGGAATTAGTCTGACCTCTAAGCCTCTCGAGCACATTGCACTGGCTGAACCATGAGGCCCCAGTGGAAGAATGCCAACCTCTGCTGGGCGAATAAGTCCAGCCTCCCCACAGAGCTGCATGGAGATTTATCAAAGCGAGCAGGACAGGAATACACCCTGCTCTCTCAGTTTGCGCACAAGGTTGCCTCCGCCACCAGGTCCCCCAAATCATGCCAACTCTCTTCATGACATCACACTTTGTAATCCTCTTCATTGTTTGGTCCTAGTTTGCTTAGAGCATTCAGTGTTCCCTTGGCAACGGGCCCTGACTACAAGTATGTCCGTATCTATATTCCTAATATTCAAAATACCTAATATATTTTTTCAATTGTTATTATGAATTATGTTTAGCCATAAATTAAAGTTGGCATCAAATGGTTAAGAAATGATAAATATAGATATTTTAAATGAAAAAATATGAAAAAATCAATAATTATCCATTACAACATATAGTGCTATACCTCTCTAGTGTGCTGAGTTTGGTACATTTCTGCATAATTAATGAGAACAATAAGTACCAGTACTACTCAGAATATCTTTGATTGAAGGTTTCATATTTTTAGAGCACTGGAAGATATATAAATGAATGCATGATTAGCATTTAAAGTGCTTACATTTTTTGGTAAATTCTGAATCACAACAACTTAAAATTTTGACCTTAGGTGGCCTGCCTCTGGTGCTGACAGTCATGAATGAGAGAAGTTCATGGAACTAAGCATATTTTTGATCATACAGACGCACATCAAATACTGTGATTAAATGAAATGTTATGAATTGAAAATGCTGCGGTTAAGTCACACTCTCAGGTCCAGTTCACATTCCCCTGCTTGCCAAAGCAGGATAAGGCCAGAGACGCAAGTACCAGAGTGGTGGGAACAGACTTAAAGGGCCAAATCTAGAGCAGACGTGCGGAGTCTGTTAAAGTCAGGTTTGAAAAAGGCCAAATCCCATTAAGAAACTGGGTAAGAGTATTCTATAAATGGAGAGAGAGCAGTGTGCTCCAGTGGTAGTAGGCATTTCCATCAAAACAACATTCATATGGGCAGTAAGTGGGATCAAATCCAGTTTTTTTTACATTTCAAATTGCTGTTGCTAAAAAGGAGATTTTACAGACCACTGTGGCACTCATTGTGATTGCTGTGCACACTGAACTTGAACAACACTTGAACAAATGAGCTTACAGTGTGCTGTTTGCTTAACAAAAGTATTATGTGCATCTTAATGTAATCAGGGCATCATGGCCGAAGTCAGGAAGGGATTACAGCACTAATCCGGAAATAGACCCAGTACAAGTTCTAAAACCAAACCAACTCTCTGTAGAAAAGCCTGTGGAGATGAGGCTGCAGCTTAACAGAAGACCCCAACCAGGGCAACTTACGTAACTTATATTTACACATAAATATTTTTCACCAAGCAGCCAAATGATTCCCCCCCAAGCACTTTATGTTGAGCCCCTCGTTCAAGTGCAGTATAGCAGCATCCTGTCTGAGAAGTGAACCTTCCAGTCACAAGCTGAGTACCATAAATACCTCTCCAGACTGCCTCTGGTGATTTTTTATTATTAGATCCTTGCTCATTTAAAATTCACTCTGAGAGGCAAACCTCTAGTTGGTTAGTTGTTGTACATCTTTGTCGATGTGGGAACAGCATATTAAATTTCTATATTTTACCAAGTCACTTTTTAAATAAGTAATTGATTTTCCTCTTCTTATGAATTTGTGCTCACTTTTGGGGCTGGTACTCAAACCACCCATAATCCCTCAAATATTGCTAGATCAAATTCGCCCTCTGATTGGACATGAACCCACACACACCCCCAGGAGACCTCTGGCCATGCCTTTCACACTGTCCTTCATCGTCCTGTTGATCAGAGCAGCGCAGTGACCTCGCCCCCCCCGCTCACTTCCTCAGGGCAGTCTGGACAACATCAGCATCATGATCATCTGCTTCGCTGGCGCCCCCCGGGTGTCCCCCGAGGCACTGCAGCGGGAGGCTGAGCTGGAGGACCTGATCGAGACCAAAGTGGCAGGTACAGAGCCAATGAGAGCACTGCGATTCAAAGTCTCAGTCCTGCGGCCTCTCTGTGCAGATGTGTCTGCGCAGGTTCTCGTAATGAGCCAGTAACTGAGCTGCATCAGAAACATGACAATTTGACCCCTTAGCCCACACAGTGTCAGAAATAGATATGTGCGTCATGATTCAATTTAGGACACACTTTTCATCCAGTTCAGTTGTCAGGCAATGAATGCTTTCGTGTTTTGTATTTTGCTCCATGGCAAATACCGAAATGGCATTTGAAAGGGATGAAATGTGCTTGATGGATTCACTGATTGAATAACAGGTGATATCATACTGGGATCCTACATTCCGATCGTTTGGACACCTGCTCATTGAAACTGAACACCTGCCTGTGGAATACAAAGAGCTTACAGAAAATGCCAGTGGTGATGAGCCAAACCTGCAGTCTGTTACAATCGGTTTTAAAACCAGATAAAGAAAATATGAGCTCGCAAGCCTGTTGTCTATGACTTTAAATGGTCATGAGATTTAAACCAGGGCTACTCAAAATTGACTGAGGAGATTGTAAAGTTGGTTGGCATTTTAGCTTTTTTGGCTTTTTTCCCCAAAAATCACATCCAGTTTTACAAAAACAAAAAGGCCAAATTAACAAAAACTTGCATTCTGAGCTATAATTGTGAGGCAGACTCATTTCCGACCAGACAGACTGTTTTTATTTTTGCTTTTTCCAAACAAAATATTGCTGAGATCTTTTATATCGGTCTCGTAGCAGGATAGTTTTGGCTTCTGTAGCTAACAGATGACATCACTTTGTCTTAGATTTTGGATTCTGCCTGGCAGGACTAGCTGGAAAAAAAGCCCAGCACACACAGGAGGGCTACAGGGCTGAGACTCTTAAGCACATTCTCTCTCTCTCTCCCCCTTTTGCCATTATCACTACATTAATTTACTACCAGTGCAGTAAACTATTGTAATGCTTCCACTGTCAGTCAGGCTGTTTAAATTACTGAATGACTGGCACTGATACCCATACACATGTGTGTTTTCCCACGTGTCTGAGCACAGATGATCTGTGCTACCACTGTAAAACCTTGCTAGGTTAAAATACATGCATTTGTCTGAGCTACCCTGCAGTGCAGTTAACACAGTCTTTGTCTTGCTTCCACCTCTGTCCTCCTCTCTTGGGCTACAGACATCTTTGAAGAGCTGAGAGCAAGGGACGAGGAGCCAGACCTGCTGTACGTGTTGAATGAATTGGCAGCAGCAAACATCCCTGGCCTACCACCAGGGGGCGGCATCACCAGCAAGTGAGTGGCAAAGGATTTGGTGGCAGAGGATATGAGAGCAGTTTAGGATTATGCTATAGGATAGTAGTGGCGGCAGAGAGCACTAGGGCACATTTGTACAGCAGCATTGAATGACAATGTGGAACATTAACAGTACAGTAATACAATAAAAGCATATATAGTAAGTACATTACAGCAATCACGCTGGGGCAGCAAACACCTTAGGGCAACATACGATGCAACAGCAATGAAAATCAGCAGCAATACAGCAGCAGTAGTGAAAATCTCAGGAGAGCTGCTAGCATAATAGCAGAATGATGAGGCTGCATTGTAAGGCTTGATTCAAGCCGCACAGTAGAAAGGGCTTGTCTGGGAGCTCATTCCAGCAGAGTAGTGCCAGAGAGCAGAAGACCCAATCCCCCACGTTGCCATGATCGAGTTCTTGGCACAGATAGGAGATGGGTGGTGTTGGACCTAAGGGGACATGGGGTGTTTTGAGGGAAAGGAGGCTTTGCAGGCATGTGGGGTTAGTGCCCTGTAATGTCTAATAACACTGTGGGCAAGGTTTTACATTGAAAGGAGCTCTTTATCTGCTGTCAGCCCTGGGAGAGCAGTCTGGGGGGCGATGAGGGCTGTTTGGTGGGGTTTAGAACACACATGCCGTGCTGCTCTGAACATACTGCAGCTTCTGTATGGATTTGTCAGGATGGCATATAAATGGCGTGTTGGAGTAGACTCAGGGAGTCCACTTACAAAACCCAGCATGGATGATAACCCTCCGCCTGCCATACTGTGGGAACCGATCAGACCATGGCTCCTTACTAGAAGCACCAACAGGCAGCAGCTGTTTTTGGCGCTGATTCTGGTCATTTAGCACCAGGCTGACATGAGTCCAGAAGGCTCTGGCACCTTTATCCTGGCACCGGTCTGGCCCACGGTGCTGCCTAGCTATCAGGTGTCTTTTGGGCACCTTGGCAGGCAGGAGGTTGTTGATTCCTTATATTGGATCTTGCAGAGAGAGGTGATGTTTTGTTGCCCTGGCTGTAGTTGGTCAGGTGTTGACCCCACTTGAATGTGTGTACTCCACAGAGTCTGGCAACGCCAGACACTGACATTCCCTGCCCCCAACATCCAAACGGTTTCATCCATTAAACCGACCGCCATTTTCACATCCACAATTGCAAACTGTCCCACTATCCGACTACACATGGTGTGGTACAAACAGTCAGTCAGAATGACTGAGATGAAGGCGTTTGAAGATTAAGAAGGTAGAGGAATTTGGTTAACCGACTTTGAGGTGCCTTTCCTGAATTCACATCGCCAACAACCTGAAAGTGATCTGTACATGTCTCTGGAGGAAGGCAGGAGCGGAAGCATGAGGACACGTAAACATGACCTCTTCTCCTAGTCACATCAACGTGGGCCAGGCGTGAGAGGACAGAGAAAGTGATCATTTGATTTAGTAGAAGGCATGAAATGAAAGGGAAAAATCAACATGTCTTTAACCCCATTTTTTCTATATTGCAGGAGAAACTGCATCATCGCTGCCTATTACCAGCAGAAAGAGGCTCGGAAACCCCGGGTGCCCCTTGTAAGTCTCGGAGGATAAAGTCACTTCAGCATAACTAATTCTCTGGGTAGTACTAAACATGATTACTGGAATAGATTAAAGTGCTGTTTGTGGGTAATCTGTAGGCAATAAATGATTTTACTGCAAAGTGACTGCGTGGAAACACTGGGTCAATGCTTCTGCTTAGCAATCCCGTAGTGACGCATGATAAATGAAATGCGGTATCCAGTGGTGACGACATTTTCAACTTGTGTGCCGTTTCAGGACCTTGGTGGCTCTGAAGACTCCTTATAGGGGTAGTTCCCATGGAAACAGAATGTTCAGCTTCGCATTCCATCTCCCAGTCTAGCCAAGAAGAGAAGCTCCGCCTCGCGGCTGAGTTCCCCGCCAATTACAAATGCAGAGATATCCACAGGAGGAGGTCAGGGCCAACCAATCAGCAGCAAGATGAAGCAAACACAGTCAGTGCTATCTGGGAAAATCCAATTCACCACAGAGCACATTTAATTTGGAGAGAAATTTGGTTAACATGCATTTCCTTTTTTATTTGTTCAGTTTATGAAATGTAACAAATACTACACTGGCATTTTTTACAGTGTCTGCACATGTACAGTGCCTGGCAAAATATGCATCCAAATTCTGCCAGTATCTCTAGTTGTTACATGAGGCTCATTCTTGCCCTAGTTTACAGAAGAGATTTGTGAATTCTAGCAACAACAGAAAAAATTACAATTAGGCTAATCTGAACCCTGATTTAAAACATGTTCCCACACTGCACTGTTTCATTCACACTGAGCTGCCAATCATTTTATAGAGCCTTTCACCACAGCAATAATTTGCCAAATTTGAGGCTTTTGTTTTCATATCACGTACAAGGACCTGTGTATATAGTTAGCGAACAGGACATTATCATTTTATGAATTATTACAAGTTTGAATTATTTATAAAAACAAAAAAGGTAACAGGAAGTTAACAGGTAGCAAACAGGAAATACTGTTTCAGCCTTGGTTGTCTCTTTACCACTTTGTTCAGGGAGTGGGTATATAGTGAAAAAAGTAAGTTAATACTAAAGCTACACACTAATTAAACAGTGATTTGACCCCTCAACATGTGAGAGGTCAAAATTTCAAAATGTATATAAAGAATCAATTTAGCATTTTCTTAGCTACGTATTACCTGTTACCAACTGTTCACTGGTTGCTAACTAATAAGTAGCAGTGCATTTTAACTTTAAGAAATATTTACTAACTGTACAAAAATGCATTTACAACAATGTGGGGCCAAATATGGTTTCAGTATATGAAAATGTTCTTCTGTGTGGCCAACGTGGCTCAGCTGGGATAAAAATGAATAAGTTAGGGAAATTTCCAGCACTAGGATCAATATCTTTGACATTGGTATGAGAGGCAAATTACAACATCCTACAGCGATGATATTGTTTCACAAGCATCCAGACTGAAGGAAACTGAAGATATCACTGAGATCTGTCAGTCACAATCCTGTCTATATATAAGTAATCATACAGAGACAGAGACTGCCTCTGACATTTTAAGGTGGTTCCAACCATGGAGTGGAAATACATGAAGGTACTCTCCTGCACTGCTCTGCAGTTCCCCACCTTAAAACTACTTCACCCTGTTCCTGCAGTTGTACCCTTCCTGCGGTTCCCAAGACACTTTATCCCATGGGTCCCACTTGATCTACATTCTGTACTGTGTTGCCTTACTCTGTCTAGCAGTGTTCATTAGAAGAAAAACAATATATTGTAAATATTCCAAATTTGAGCTCAGATGTTCAGCAGACCAACTGTTGTATTGTTGTAAATTGCTGTATGATATTACATATACGGTACGTGCACTTTATTTAAAAACTGTATTGTTCAAATGAGTCAACTTAAGATTGAAAATGTTTGTTTTTTTCATGTGTTTAAATAGTCATTTCTTAAAGAGACTAACACACTTGTGGTGCAAACACACACACAAACACACAAACACACAAACACACAAGCACACGCACGCACACGCACACACACGCACACGCACACACACACAGATTAACAGCTTGGTTGACCTGTTGCTGCAGGCAGCTGTTTACAATATCTTTCCCTTAGACTCACTACTCTGTACACTAATTATTTGAATAGGTTTGGAAGTCACTCGTTTGGACAAGACAGAATCCTATTTGGACTTTCATTGTATATGTTACATTGTATATTTTACGCTGCTTTCCATAAATATGTTGTTCTCTTTGTTGTTCTCAAAGATTTTAGTTCCTAGCAAACAAAATGAGTGAATAAATAAGCCATTTATTTCATTCAGGAAAATGTGACTTTTGGTTTATTTGATGATGATGATGATGATGATGATGATTGTTATTAATGGCATTTATTTCATTGATTTCAAAGCACTGAACAGAGAGGGAAATTACTGCAGTACATTTCTTGGATGAAAGCTACATAGTAATTTTGCACCTGACAACATCTCCAACAGCACAGTATCCCTGCGAGAATCTTGGGCCATACATTTTTCTATGAAGTCCGAAGGGAAGACAAGTCCCTGCAGACCCGTCAATACTACCACTGAATAAATGGTACTTAGTGTTAACACTGTTAAACAGCACTGCTGCAAGATTTCGCACTGAGTAACTGGTTCCAGGGTTGTACTGAAGCATGCTTGGGTTTTTAGTGCTTTACAGTTGTCAGATAAGAAGAAGAAGAGCAGTCTCTGACATGGGAATGGAAAAATCCCACTTCAGTTGCACTAAGAATAATTATAACCCTGGTCATAATTAATCTGCCTTTCAAACAGAGTGAACAAACTAAAGACGTCTCATGCTGTTAGCTCCATGTTCCCTCAGGGACATCTAATCAAGATTCATGAGAGGCCATTTTCAGGGTGTTCCACTGTGAGCCCTACTGTTTCAACAATATCTAAGCTCATGATAGCAAAAGGGTCAGATAAAATAATCACAAGAAGATAAAATCACTCTACAGTCAATTTTACAGTCAACAGAAATAAAAAGAGACAGTGACGGTGTTTGAACATGTTATGTACTTTAGACTACACTCTATTATGCAGGCAATTTACAGATTTCAATGAAATAGTAAATATTTACACTGTTGTGTTATAAGTAAAGGTGACATGACTTAGACCAACTCTCTTAGCAACCAACTACTGACCTGTTAGAAGGGCTCAGTCAATGGTGGAGCCATTGACCTGTTAAAAGGGCTCAGTCAATGGTGAAGTGGAGACAGATTGTGGACCAGCTGTGGCTGGAATCTTCAGAAATGACCACCAAAAAAACAATGACTTGGGTTGTAAATTTTGTACGTAAAACATGTTTTGCAAGGGGGTGTTGGGGAACACAATTTTGTTTTTGTGGCAATAGTTTTTAAAAAATGCACCAACAGTATGTATAGAGTCATTAAAGAAATTCTGTACATGAGGGCACATGAAGGAAAATTTGTTTAGGTCACTGCAGGGAAATCTCTCATATTACTGTCAGCATGTCTCTTTATGGACACCGTACAAGACCCTGACTGTTGAGCTCTCTGCTTCAGTGGAGTGAATGAGTTTTTGAAGGGTGGTGGAAGGAATATTGCATTGGTTAGCTGCGGGCCATTACAAACCAATGTGATGTGACAAGGTAATGGAACACTGCAACCCAAAATTGGAGTGCAGGACCAGGCCAGCGTTCCAGACAGAGGAATACACTTTGAGGTAAGTTATGACTATTCAATTAATTTTTCTTGACTTATACAACACAAAAAATGCACTATCATTTTCTAATGACGTCACTGCACCACACACAATGCTGCTAAGAACAAAAGGTTTTAGTAAAGCGAGTAGGAAAGCGTCATCAGTCCACTGATGCCCTTTACCGAGCTGAATCTGTTGATCTCTCATGACTCTCATGTGATCAAGTCAAAGTCTGGCCCCCTGACTTCAGATTTCAGCACATCGCAACCCAGAGAATACGGTTTAACCTTCTATGGTTTTATCAACCAGGAAAGGTGTGGGCTCTTTTGACTGCGTGGACCTTCCCTGCTGCCAGCAACAACAAACCTCCTCACACACCCCACCCTCATTTAATGGCACAGTCTTATTACAGCCTCACAGCACAGAAAACACTGCCATATGATAGCTATTACCCAGCAAAAACCTGGAAGACAACAAGTTAGTAATGAGTCGATATTGTCTAGTCTTGTGTGAGCTGATTGATTTTTCTGTCATTTAACAGAGGCAGAACACGAAAGGGGTGCTAATGCAGTCGTAATCAGATAGTTAATCAGTTTCATTCAATTAAGCAGCGACAACAGCAGAATGAAATGAAATATATTTGGACGGGGAACCTGATAATGGAAAAAATATCTTATTCAATCACATTTGGTTCAGAGAGATTTGTACATCACCTTCCTTTGCCCTGTGAACCACAGCTCTTGCAAGTATTATATTTAAAAGGTGAAACTATGATTTTCATTTGGCATTCCTGTCTGCTATTTTAAAAATTATTGGCTTATAAAATGCCGGAATGTGTTGCACCCCTCACATGCAGTGATAATCAAGCGCCCCCTTGTGGTGCACGCATTACCAAAGCAGTGCGACCTCAAAAACACTTACAGTATGTCAGTGCGAGGCGGGCGATTTAAGTACGTGCATCAAACCATGTTCGTCCGGATGTGTGTTTATCGGTCTGCTACTGTTTCAGCAAATAGCAATCAAGTGCTGTTTGACTCTAGATAGACAGAAATTGGCATACAATCATGAAGAAACATGCAATCGCTTCTGAGAAATTTGCTTTGAAAAACAAACTTAATGAAAAGACCTTCTCATAATATAATAATTATACATCCTAACATAATATAGGAAAATAATGACATAAATAATGTTATCATAGTTTGTATATACACTGTAATGGTATTTATTAAATATTTCTAAAATAATATATGCAAGGAATGACTGCTCATTTTGTGGATGACAAAGTTTTTGTGTGTTATTCTGAAGGCTGTGTTTAGAAGTGATGTAGTGGACACTGGTTTACCCTGTGCCCACGTATGTGACAGGAAATGAAAAATATGGAGGACACAGAGGAGTGTTACACACTCTTTTAATTAGGTCCTTCTGGAATGTCTCGATGTTCTACGCTGTAGGTTCTAAAAAACAGGATTACACAACAAATATCATCTGTTTCCAATCCTGTTTTCATTCCTCCCCATTTTTCACCATGTACTGGTGCTTGTGTGTGACAGGACACTAAATCACTTTCAAAGAGACAGAGACTAATAACCTGTTTTAAGTACTGACATTTTGCTCAAAACCAGTACATCATCTCCCTTGTGATCAGGACATTTTACTCCTGGTGTCCTGTGACTTTGCTTTTTGTCTGCAAAGCATTAAATCAGTTTGGCTTGGCAAGCCCACATGAGATAGTTTCTGAGGAAATGACTAATCAGAGTATCTGTTGCAATGTTTTATTTGATATAGGGACAATTTGTACTGAATGTATCAGTTCCATTAAAATTCCATCCCTCTTAGACTCTTGTTGACCTTTGGTCATCTGGAATTTGTATGTCTTGTTCATTGTTAAGCTTTAAATGGAGACAGGCATCAGATCATTTAGTTTGCATTAGTGCATTTTAGACACACAGGAGACATGTTTCAAGACTGCATACCGTGAGATCATCTTTACCCTTTCTGGTTTGCCTGCAAAAGGCACCATGCCTGTGAATTATGACAGCACACTTAGGAGGATTCGGAACTCCACCTGTTTGTCAGATGATCAGGCATAAACCAACCACAGGAGCTGCACTGGGACTAACCAGTTCAGCTCCAGCAAACTTTTGGTGCACTTTTACTACATAATGTCTATACATCACACAGTGCTACAATAACCAGCACTGTACTAAATACAGAGTAAACACTACAATATTCAACCCAAAAACCAGCTAGTGACAATGCATAAATCAGTGCAATAATTTTCTGGAAGTCCTACAAAAAGGCAAGACTATTGAATTTCAAAGCGGTGGTTTAGCAGAGCAGTAAGCCCATTGTTTCTGAGACTGAAGATGCCCATCAGTCACTCCCAAACCTTTGTTATCGATCCTGGCCACTCTCGCTCCCACCTACCACATGCATCACTTTCAACACACATCAACATTCGTGCTGAGTCACCCGGAAGCTGCTCCTACACATTCCGATTTTTTTCCTGCCACACCGGCCACCGGTGGTCGCGGTCTCCTCCCTCACACCGCCGCGCACACGCCGCGGTCAAATTTTCTCTCACACACACTCCTGCGAAAACTTCCTCAGCTCTACACAGGGGATTCTGATGTTAAATTAAGCCAGAGTGACATCAGTGTCGCTAGTCCACGTATTTTACTGGCAACCGAGTACGCTGGGGACCACTATCATTTTTTCTAGGCTATCTTTACTATCCATCTAGCTTTACTGTAACTGATGTTAAGGCGCCAGAACGGAACCCGATTTAAAATTGTCAGTGTTGAGTCACTTTACCACAAACTTTAGATTTTAGTGAAATGTTTGCATTTGCACAGTTCACATGAGACCCCATAACTGCAGGCCATATCGGTAAATGATGAAAGTTCTGATCAAATTAACCTTAAAGTTTTGTCGTGTGTCCCATAACGAAAACGATAACTGTTATTTTCCTTTTTTAAGTCAAGTGACTAAACGAACATCATCAATGGATGAAATGAGAGCTGGTATTCTTGAAATGTCAAAATACGAAAAAAACTGAGATAAAAATCCCATCGAATAGGCTATCAAACATTAAATTGAAGTCCGTTCTTTACCCATCATCGGAAGCCTTCAGGAACTTCACATTTTCACCCTTTCATGTAATTTGTATTTTATTAAATACAGTTTTTCTTTCTCCAAATTATTAGTGAATATCCAGATTGTTTCTCTAGAAGTACCAGTTAACATCCATTTCCAACTTGGCTACGTAGTAGACCGGAAGAAAACGGTTTGGAAATTAATACAAACGTGTAATCGTGTCAAATGTAATAATTATGTGTGACATTTGACAATCTTCAAGAAACCACATCGGGGGATGAAATACATGACATCTTCATTCAGCATTATTCCGCTACCATGAAGTGCACGCCTACAGAAGGTTTACCCACTGAGATGTTTCATCGTGTAAATTATGTGCACACCGGGCAGCAGCAGGCTGGGTAAAACGACAGAGTCTACAGCCGCACATCTATTCATACAGAGTGAAAGACCGCCAGAGTTTAGAACTTTCATAACTGTCGAGCTTGCCGCGAACAACCAGGCACTATATAGTATTGACAATGGGAGAGAAGAGTTTCTGAGATGCAAGAGACTACTATATCGAGTTTACAGCAGTCAATAATACGTTCGTGACAGCGAGTTACCATTGAGGATGACCAGGAAATTACAGCAAATACGGCTGCTACGAGAAAAAGGAAGTGATACCTGTTCTGGGAGAAAGCCAGAAACACACCTGCAAACGTTCTGGACCTCGTGAATCTTCTAAAATAGCATCTTGCAAATACACTGGAAAAAAGCGGAGATACTGAAACATACACGGTAGGATTTAGCAGTTTGATGATTGACAGGTGCCAGGCATCTCTAGGCATCTAATTTGAACTCCTCGCCATCAACGGTGGACGGCGCAAGTGTGACTTTAAGATTCATGAGAACTCGGTAATTGTTTCCTGGTGTGGGTGGGAGGATTCCAGGCTTTGAAAAATCAGATCTGTGTGCTTGTTTCGCATACTGAGCACCAGCTGCAAGTGCACACGCACTCATTCAGGCACACACACGCGCGCGCGCATTCACTCAGACACACACACATTAACTCGAGCATATACGCTCGCGCACAGTCTCTCCCTCTGCGCTGCACCATGTCAGACAATGGGAGGCATGTGCGATAACAGTACCCAGATCCACAGCGACGGAGACCCCGTGTTGAGCGTGGTGATGTTTGCCGCCGGGGTGGTGGGGAACCTGACGGCACTGGCTATCCTGGGCGTGCACCAGAGGGGACGTCCGGGCAAGGCGTCCGTCTTCTCCATCCTGGTGACTGCTCTGGTGCTGACCGACCTGCTGGGCACCTGCGTGGTCAGCCCGCCTGCCTTCATCGCCTACGCCCGCAACACCTCCCTGGTGGGCTTGGCGGGCCCGGCGGGTCGCCGGGGCTTCTGCAACGCCTTAGCCTTCTCCATGACGTTCTTCGGTCTGTCCTCCATGCTCATCCTGTTCGCCATGGCCGCGGAGCGCTGCCTGGCCATCAGCCACCCCTACGTCTACTCTAAGCACGTGCGGACGAGCCTCGCCAAGGTCACGCTGACGCTGGTCTACCTCCTCTCCGGCTCCTTCTGCTCGCTGCCCCTGCTGGGCAGCGTCCCGTACAGGCAGTACTGCCCGGGGACCTGGTGCTTCCTCCGGACGGAGGGGGACGAGCTGGCCATCTCCCTCGCCTACGTCTCGGTCATGGCGCTCCTGATCGTGGCGATCTGCCTGTGCAACGCCTCGGTCATCGTGAGCCTGTGCCGCATGTACCACAGCCACCTGGTCCGGCGGGGCCCCGCGGCGAGGAAGGGGGTGCCCTGGTTCCGCCGCGGCGAGGAGGAGCTGGACCACCTGGTGCTGCTGGGCTCCATGACCGTCATCTTCATCATCTGCACCCTGCCGCTGACTGTGAGCGCCCTCAGATTTGAACCCGTCTCTCTCTTTCTTAACCCTTCACCCGCTGTCTGAACCCCCTAATCTCTGCCTGAACCCCTCTCTCTCTGTCTAAACCCCTCCCTATCTGAACCCCTCACTCTCTGTTTGTCTTTCTGTCTGTAACGATCCCTCATTCTCTGTCTGTGCCTGTAAGGACCCTTCATTCCCTGCATCTGTTTGTCTGGACCCCTTAATCTTTGTGTATCTGTATGTAAGGACCACTTGCTCTCTGTCTGTGTCTATCTCTCTGTCTGGGCCCCTCTTTCAGTGTCTGTCTTTCCATCTGTCAGTCTGACCCTCATATATCTGTCATGTACTTGTCTGTAATTCTGTCTGTCTGTCAGATAATATTCGTCTCTTTTTTAATTTTCCTGCTTTTCCACGTGATTGTGATATTCAGGTTGTTTTGCACTACCTCTGCTTCAGTACTCTGGTTCAGCAACACCAGCTCTCAATCAGTCGGATGTCAGCCAGACATCTGCTTGTCATGTGCCGTGTTCACCTGTATAATATATTTCTTTCTTAAATGATAGTTATGTTTTTTTCTTTTTTATCTTTTATTTTCATTGTGCAAATTCAGAAAATGTGCATAACAGCACTAACACTTTGTTATGACTAGAGCTCAAAAGCCTTGGCTCTGTGTGGCAAGTGCTGTTTTGTTTGCTCAGACAAAAGGGACATGCTAAATAAGACACCATCCTCCATTAAGCTCAGCAAATTTTCTGGTTCAGACCAGGTCACGGACTAAGAGTTGCCTTACAACTGTAACCTGTTCTGTTGTGTCTTAATTTAGATGTTATAGACATCAGTTTTTTTTTTCATAGAGCAAACCAGGTTTCTGTAGAGGTGTTGTGTCGGTACTTTTATGTTCATTACCTTTCAAAAGGAATCAAATGTTTGGTAGTTATTTCTGATTCTGCCTGTGTCCATTTCCTTCACACATTTTCATTTTGTTATTTCAATGTGCCTTATTTTTTCATTAGAAAGGATAGAGCGCTTTTAGAGGATTGCTATAATGTGTAGTCGTGGAGGAGAAACAAGTATGGCAAGATATGATATTGGTTTCCTTGTGAGGGGCTGTTTGTGTGGTTCCGTGAGCTGTGTGCGTGCGCATAGGTTTGATCTGAAATGCAATTTTGATGTGCAGTTTGTTTATCCACTCCTTTATTCTTTGTAAATAGTCTCCATGCTGCTACCCCGTCTAAGCTAACATAGTCACTCTTTCATAGTAACACCCACCAGTCTTTTTCTCACATAATGCAATTGTGGAAATGACTAAAACATCTGACAGTGTTTAGCAAGATTCATTCCCATGCAGGAGGGGACAAAAATTTTTAGCTTCTGTGAGGTCATCACTTTGTTCCAAAAACCACTGAAAAGCAACCACTGATCTCTGAATAGAATAAAAACTGTAAATTTCAGATCTTTTAACTGTAAGATTTGACGTCAGCTTTTCCTCCGTGCTTTCTGTCCTGGTTTTTAGTCATGCATTTCCCTTTAAATGTGGTCAGAATTTGCATAGTTTAATTTCAATGTCTCCCTGAACATAAGGTACTCATTGTATATGAATGGGAAACAGCTGACCCAAATAGCCACAGACTCGGCTTTCACCCCCCACATTGTGTTTTCTGGCTGTTAGTTTTTTCCCCACATTACTATCCTTTTGTGGATAATGTTCTTGTCATTGTTGCTGTAACTTCAGATGCAAGGCTTTTGCTAAAGTCACGAAGTGTGCAAAGTGCATTGTGACTTCAGCTTTTATATTTGTAACTACTAAGGATAACATTTATTACTGTATTTATTTACTGAAGCAACTGCAGTTAATTCAGATTCTCAGGGATATAACGGCAGTGCGACACCTGGGAATCTAACCAGCTACCTTTGGTTATGAGACCCAATTCAGATTTAAAAGGCCAGATTGACAAGGTCAGACTGGCCAGGACATCACTGTACCCACTAACCCTTTGAGATAAGTACCATTGCATTTCTGATGACCCCACTCAGGATGTTAGTTTAACGTCTGACTTGAAAGATGCCATCTCCTATAGGCAGTTCCCATCACTACTGTGGAAGCCCAGGAAGTCTTCTGTCCAGGTACTAACCATGACCAGCCCCATTTAGCTTTAGTCATCAGGAACAAGGTCACAGGACAGCATGGCTCTTGGTTTCTATTGGTTCATCTACTTTACCTTTGGCAGGGCTATTTCGGAGTATCATAGTTACAGTCCACAGGGGTGTAAATTAAGGCAAAGCCACAGTGGTTCTTAAAGTGGTATTGAAAAGAAAAAATGTAATTATGTAGGAATTCACCAATGACAATACAAAAAGTAACTAACTAGTAAGTTGTTCAAGTTGTCCATGGATACGTATTATAACTGGGACCATACTGTGCATTAATATGCTGTCACAAACTCTGTACATGCAATGCTTGTGGCATTTGTTCACAAACTCCTTTTTTCTTATGAACATGAGGATGTTTTCCATATCTGAGGTCCATGAGCAGCTGTAACAGTTTTTTTTAAATGATTGTATTCCTAGGGTTATATTTTTTCATGAAAATAAAACCCTTTTGGGAATAGGATGTACAATGTGTTAAAAATGACTTGGCAGTGGGGAGTCAAAACCAATTTTTCCACTGAATTGATGGCTTTCCAGAACAAGGACAAATAAACAATGTGGAATTCTACTTACTTAAATATTTATTTTTTGGATTTTCCACTTGTTGCCTAAAAATAGAAGCATGAGATTATAGACATCCTTCAGACAACTGAGAAGTATTGCAGCACAAACCCCCCCTGGGGAGGTGGGGGCCCTTCTCTGTTACAGTAAACACCCTTTATACGGCACGCTCTTCTGGGCAGTTAACACTGTGGGGTCCATGGTAACTAGTTTACTTTCTGTGATCTTGGATGCATAAAAGCAGCTGACCATATCTGGTTGCTTTGAAGGAAATTGAATTCAGTTGCATGCTTTTATATCTTCTTGCAATGACTGGCAGTGCTTAGGCTACTTGAAACAGGGAATGTGCGTCTCTCCTTGTGCGTCTCCGTTTTCTCTAAGGTCTTCATTTTCTGATTTCAGAACAGGATAGATTGAGTTTTAAGTTTTACTGCTGGCCATCGGACCAGGGTATCTACCACCTTTCTGAACACTGTGATTGACTGTGAACAGGTGGGACTACAAACAGGGTGAGGAAAAACTACATTTCCGAGCATGAGAGTGGAAAGCAAATAGCCCAGAGTAGTAGATTAACAGATTTTTGTGATGAGATGTTTCAGTCATCAGCATTAACGGCAGCTATTGCAAACAGCTGTTGTTTTGGTGTCTCCCAATAGCATGGAGCAGCAATCACTAGGTGAGCATTTCAACAGTGTGTTGATAGTGTTTTTTATGTTTTATATTTTTTTCATTTATCTACTTCCCTTATGTTTGTGTGCAATCAAGGCTGTCGGTTCTCATGACCCTACCCTGAAATTTTTCAAGATTTGACTGCAGTTTTGCATTAAAAACCCTGATATTCTTCAAGGTATTCCCACAGTTCTGCTTCAGAAACCTTGATAATTCTCAAGATATTACAGCAGCTCTACTTCAAAGCTGTGATGTAATCTGAACAGTTTCTGCCTTACAACAGTCTATCACACAGATGGTATTGCACAAGAGTAAGGTTCTGGGATACAACAGGAGAATGTAGTGCTTTTTTCATGGATATTTTGCACAGCCAAGCCATGGGGATATTCATAATAAAAACATACCATTGGTTTACATCATTATAGTTATTGAACACCAATGTTAAAATAACAATTACATTACATGACAAACACCTCTGACATTCATGATGATGTAATGGCAGTTCTATATTAAAATCCCTGATATTACGGAAGACAATACAGCAGCTCTACCTGAAAACTCTTGATAGTCTTCTAGATATTACAGCAGTTCAACCTATAAATTACTGTTATTCCTCAGGGTACTACAATATCCTACTTTAAAGCACCTGCTAGTCCTTAGGATGCTACAGCAATTTCACTTAAAGGCCTCCGATAGTCCTCATGAAGTTGTGCTGCAGTTCAAGGAAACCAAACATCCAAAATGGATGAAATGGACAGCCAGGCAACTCTTATGTAAGTTAATTTGACAGTTATATTCTGACATGGAAATAAAAAGGGATGTCAGAATCATTACCCAATAATGTTTCACTTTCAACATTACATATATTCTCCATGAAGTATTGATCTATCAATATGATTGGACTGCTAGAACAAGAAAGTTATTTCTTGAAAGTTGTTTCTTTAAGTGTTGAAGTGTCTGGTGAAAACAGTTATGAAATAATGAGTTATTTGCTCGTAAGATCATTATTGAATACTGGTTCTCCATTCATTGATCTAGTTAAATAAAGATTCCAAGTATGACTGCACATGAAAAAGAATGACCAAACAGCTAGAATGTTGTTCAGTTACAGTTACAGTGACAGGTCATAAACAGTTAAGGTCAAACCCAAAGCAAACCAATGCTATCATATTCATTTCACTAACCCCAACACGGTTATGGCTAATGCTATTTTGCGATACATATACAAACATAAGTCTGTTCTGACCACAGTAAAGAAGAAACAACTATGACTTATCATTGTCTGGTTGAGGTTTTGACCTAATCGTCTTGATCAAGGACTGTTTGGTCTTTTTCAGTCTGTACCTCATTCTATGTTACATAAAGTTAGAGGGCAGGGACCCAAACTGTTGTAGCTGAGGTCAGTTAGGCCTGATGAAATCATAAATGGAAAAGCCAAATGAATATGTACCCAGATACCACTGCTCTGTTAGAGCTGGAGGAAAAACTTGCAAACAAACAGGTTACTGGTGTATCTTAAATGGCGCTAATAACAAGGCTGCAAAAGCAGTATACTGTTAATTATAACACACAATATGTGTGCATGCTGGTGTGGTAAGAGCGGTGGTGCTTGTTGAGGTTGTCTTTAATTGTGTGTTAACCTTACTTACAGAGAGATCCTGTCAGTCAGCAATTAGTAACATACCTTTAGTAGTGATATTCAAACTGGGGACCATACATTCTTCAGTGGGTGGGTGCCATCAATTTTATGAAGTAGTTTGTAATAATACATGAAAATATAAACTGACAAAGTTGAGTACTACTGATCTGGCACATACCCCCCGATGTATCTCTGTGACACAGGCTTTATATCAAGTCTGCCCACTTCTTGGGCAATTTTACTGTGTATTTCTCTCTGTTCGTTCTTGCCCACTCACACATACACTCTCACGCACTTCCAGGTACTCAGCCAGGTACTCAGCCAGACCTGCATGCTCACTTGCATCCTTAATTATTGGATGTTACAATGACAGATGGGCTGTCACATTACGCTGAGTTGCAGCTACCCTCTGTGGTGCTGGAGACCATCATATTTAAACCAAATCATCAGCTGGTTTGCTTCCAAAGGTTGTTCCACTTTTTTGCCCATTATGTCATCAGTAAACCCAATCCCCACACAGAGCTATACCACCATGCATGCCGATTTAATAAGTATCAGAGATTTTACAGTTTAATCATTTTACTTTCATTTACATTTACATTTATTCATTTAGTAGATGCTTCTATCCAAAGCGACGTACAAAAGTGCATATAGTGGGCAAATAGGCACAAGAGCAAGATGTGTACAGGTCATACAATGCAGATAGTGCTGAGGCTGAGGCTTTCCATCTTAATAGGATTTACCAGCCAAAGGCAACTCTTAATATGATTGAATCATATCAATGTGTTATAATAAAAGTATACAGAACAAGAAAATGTGAACAGCCCTCAGAATTATGCTCTAATAATCGAATCTCTGGGAACAAAACAAAAATACAAGGGTGGCACAGATGTGCAGCATATGGTTCCTCTTTTGCAGAACAGGCAGCGAGCCTTACTGCATTATTTACAAACATCACATCTTTGATTCATTGAATGTTCCTCTATCATCTCTATCATCAGAAATGGTGCATTTTGCCTAATTATTAAATTTATGACTAGCCTAGGAATGGTTTTGGCAATGGGAACTAAAACTGAACTGAGACGAAGGAAATTTTCCTTAGAGTAGACCAAAACAACACAAAATGAATAACAAAATCAGTAATCAAAACTTTGCTCCCCAGTTAATATACTTGTCTTCACATTTGTGAAAAAGAAATAGTATTCCATTGACACGTAGCCAATATCAATGGGAGCTCAAACTAACACCAATATTGAACAAGCAAAGTAGCTTCTTTACCCTAAAGCCCTTCAGGTTTCCTAGCAAGTTGCTACTGGCTACATACCATCATACAACCTCTCCCACCTGCCTCTGCCTTTCAATCCAAAGTGCTCCCCATTCTGGGGGGGTTGTTCACTAGTTTTGCACACTGAATTGTGACATCTATGTGTCACACAGACTGGCTTCATAAGGCAAGCGCAGAATTTCAGCAACCACTGGGGGGGTCAGGGAAGGATATCTATAACTGCGGTGACTGGCAGGGAATGTAGATCTCAGGGAGAGCAAGTGACAGATGTGACAGATAAGAAGAGGCAGAAAGACATTTTGAAATTTGAAATACGATGAAGCTGCCATGTCTCACACAATCTGCCTCCCACGCATTTCAACAGCCACAGCCTTGAGCAAGTGAGTGAGTGTGTGTGTGTGTGTGTGTGTGTGTGTGTGTGTGTGTGTGTGTGTGTGTGTGTGTTAGGCTCTGTAACACTTCCTTAGTGAAGGGAAAATGAAAGGACAGAACTCCATTAAAGTAATTTTCTACATTTTACTAGCAAGAGTATGCCTCAGCATGAGTCATCAAGATATATATATACCTTTTTCAAAAACAAAATTTCGCTACAGCCAGCTGAATTAAAAAAAACTGACTTGTGATAAAAATCAATGGAAAGCAGTACTGTTAAATTACTGTGAGAGTAAAAACAGGAAATTGCCCTCTATTTCAGAAAAATGCAAGCAGGGCAAAATAAAAAGTTTCCATCCCACCAGTTCTTTCAAGATGCTCCACTGAGGCACGTGTTTTAGACCTCGCATTCAACTTCGACAAGGGCAAGTGATGCACATACCTGTCTCTCTACCAATGGCTCTGTCCATGATTCCCCTGTCTAGCCAAACATCTCTGCCATCCACTGCTATATCATCTGTCTCCCTGTCTGCATTCATTATTTTTTGGACTGATGGCTGCGTTTATACATTCATCTGCGAATCGATGGTGGTGAATATATTTCCTTTTAAGGAGTTTGTACCTTCAGTTTGGTCTGTGTGGCACATAAAAGATCTCTACAATGCTGCACCTGAACAAATTAAGTACTTCCTGTGGGTGTTACTTCCTGATGGGCACTTCAACCACCTGATTTACCTAATTAAAATCAAATTTGAATGGCACGGTACCCTGCTTGCTGACTGTCTCGACGCTGGTCTCCCTCTGGCAGGCCTTCAGTTGATAGCTCCTCCCTATCTCTGACAAGAGCAAACAAACAGACCATCTCGATGTTGAACTCCCATCCAAAGACACAGCCACTAGAAAGCCACTGATCTTTACAGACTGTGTTAGCTATGCATGTGATATACTGCCTGACAGAAGGCACAGCTCAGCAGTAAGTTCCTCTTCTTTAATGGTGCAAATCATAACATGTATATAGGTGTGAAAAGCTTGATTGAATCTGACATGCTACTTTAGGTCTGATACCTTTATTTAACTCCTTGCCTCTGTTGTACAGCTTAGTATGTTTAGTTTTATTCAGGGCCATAGCTCACTGTTATTACATATGCTTAGCAGATGCTTTTATCTAGAGCAACTTACACAGATAACAGTTTCACATGTTCTATATTCCTACAGCTAGATATTTACTGAGGCAGTTCAGGTTAAGTACCCTCCCCAAGGGTACAACAACAGTGCTCCAAAGGGCACTTCAAGCTGGCCACATGTAGACAGCAAGCCCTGCTCTTTGGCACTACTTCGCACTGCTGCGCTACCACCAAGCAATTTATGAAGGCACCCTTGGTGAAGCACATAAAGCAGGACTGCTGGGTCGCTCAATGCTAGATCAATGATAAGCTGAGCACCTTGCACTTCCTGTTTCCTGTAATAACACTGTCAACCCCTAGTAATAACACTCTCAACCCCTTTCCTCTTACTTAAATCTCATGTGGCATGTGTCAGACTTATTCTCACACTACGTCTGCGTCTCTCTCAGGTCTGTGGCTTTGTCAGTGCCATCTTGCCAGACAGGAATGACCAGAAGATGCTTTTGGCCTTGCGCTTCTTCTCCCTCAACCCCATCCTGGACCCCTGGGTCTTCATCATCTTCCGCAAGGCCATCCTCCAGTACCTCCACTCCCTGCTCCGCTGCTGCCTCCGTGGTCCCAGAGCCCCATCCGACCCACCCTCATCCATGCCCCTCAATACCGGCCAGACCTTCGCCTCCACCATCCTCCCTTTGGGAGAGCTGGGGTCGTAAGGCAGGGGTGGGCAAACCCCGGCGCCGGAGCGGCCGGAGGCATTTCTGCCATTTGTTTCCATCCAAATGCTTGATCACCTAATCAGATTGATCACCGCTGGCGATTGCGTGCACAAGGAACCCAGCGTTTCACCATTCAGACTTAATACAGTATAGACCCAAATTGTGTAGAAAAGAGCTCGGATGGAAGAAAAACCAGAAACATCTCCAGCGCTCCAGGACGAGGGCTGCCCACTCCCGCTATAGGGGCTTCAGTGAATGGATATGTAGCTGTGGTTGGGCTGAGACCCACAGTTTAATACCAGCATGACATGATTGGAAGACACGGAGGTACATGATGTTGTTGCAGAGGTGGGCCGCGTATCCTGTGCATACCTGATGTAGCAGACCATCTCCAGCTGTCTACGCAGGTATTGCTTTTTAAGAGTGATCAACCTAACTGACTGTGCGTGTTTCAGATAGACCCGGGGAACACTCCCATGCTGGAAAGGGACAGGCACTGATATTTGCATCTGTGCGTGCTCAGATGGGACAGTTACGTCTGCGGGTCAGACCAGGGTGCCGAGGAGGATGAGCGCTTGACGGCATCCCCATTGATGTGTCTCATTCATGAGGAGGAGTCATAAATCGAGTGACAGGAGTAGTCCTGTTGACCAATCACAAGTCCCCCGCACACAGACTAACCAGCTGGATATTTGTACTGCACATGGGGGCAGATTTTGGGCTGTGGACTGTTGTTTGGATGTACTGCACACACAGTAGACCTGCATAACTGACTCATTAACTTGCTCCAACCACATTTTACTCCAGTCAACAGAACAATAACACTGGTTGACCACCATTCTCCATCTTCCAATGACAACCTTATCATGTGACAGCATTCACAAGCCTCCTACTGTCTGGCATTAATAGATAACCTGAGAACCCAGCATTGAAATTTAGTTTAAGATGGCACAGAATATCCACCATAAAATCTGAAAGTTGTTTGCAAATTTGTTGTTAATTATTGAAAGTGTCATTGTGAAGTGAGACACAAAATGGCTTCTATATCCAAAAGGAAAAATAATAATTTTACACAGTTACGTCCAGACAATATTCCCCAGCACACTCATATTCTGTTCTGGTGTACTGTCACCGACAAGTATTGGTCGATTGTAACAGGATGACTACATGCTCCCAAATTGATATCATCCTTCAAGATTAGGTTATGAAACTACTAACAAAGATAGTTAACTAACCCTGTTCCTAATGTCTTGTGATAATTAACATTTTCATGGTTGATATTCTGAACAAATGCTGTCATCTTTGGTTATGTATCATTCTTTTATTTGTAAGTATTCTTTCTCATTGTTGTCATCTATTTTATAATTCAGTTTATCTGTTACTTTTAATTCTTGAATTCATGTAATCTCTGTTCTGATCTTTTTTATTCTAGGCTTTCACTCACTTCAAGAACTCTGCTTGGATCACTTAATTGATTAGTTAATAAAAACTAGACAAACACTATGCAGATTTAATTTGCTATATTAGCGTGCTGTTTTTAGTGTGAATGCACTTTCCTAACACACATCTTCCTACCCCATTTGCAATACATGTTTGGTTGGCTCATTGATTATTCATTATCAGGTCTGAGGTAAGACGTTAAAGTTAGCATGTATTCTCTGCATTCCTCACACCACACAGATGGAAGAGGTCAAGCTTGTGATTCATCTGAGCACTTGCTTTCACGAGAGAATTATTAGCTGGTAGCACAACACAAAGACCAGAGGAGATATTGGGTAGCATTCATTTGGACTTTTCCCCACTTCAGAAGGTGTATGGCAATGTGGCCTAAAATGTGAGTTGTGAGTGGGTGTCAAATTGATATTAATACTTTGACTGGCAGAGTTATTTTTACATATGTACTCGGTAAATGTTTGAGGGAGGTGTGATATCCAAAAAACATATTAACTGAGAGAATAAAAATCAGCATAGGTGCCCCCACGCTCCACTGAAAAACTTCAGAAGGGACGATTATTTTAGTCAGTTGCATCACCATTTAAATCAAATTACCACCTCACCTGTAGTATGGGAAAACATGTTTGCGCAACAAATGCCTCTTTGTATTTTCTCAAGGTCGCTCTTGTTCCTCAAAATGACACATGCAGGTTGGCATTGTGGAAAAGGTCGAGGGGTTTTCTCTTGGATAAAACAGTCTTTCAAACAAACCTTGACCAACATCCACACACAGCAGGCCCTGCACTCGGATCAGAGCCCCACTGCCTACCCACACATGAAACAGAACAGCACAGGATGTGTTTGTAAGTGTGCTGACTCTACATGTGAAAGGATCTGGGTAATGGTGGGTAATCTCTGTTTATGAGACGTACATTTAATCAGGCACTGTGGGAGGCTGAGGTTGGGGGTTTCCTGCACAGTCACTCCCCCACACAGTGGATGTAGATGTATCTTAGCATACACATTTTGCTTAGCAGCAGCCTAGTGTGTGTGCTTTGGTCCCTGGATAGAGTGGTTGGGGGCTCTTATTAGAACAAGACTCACTTTTCAGATGGCATGCTGCAAGCTAGTAGTGCAATTGTAGGAATAAACCTATTCATGTGAAGCAGGCTGCCCTCCCTTTTCGACCTTCTCGGGCTGTCACTGGAACGCAGAGTGACGGCTGTTGGGGGTGCGGTCTAACGATCAGACGTCACAAGCAGACACGGGGCTACGAAATGTGGGTGATAGTCATCTCAAACCACGAGTGTCTGAGGTCTCGCCTCCCTGATCGACAGCTCATAACCTCAGATATGGCAGCGGGCCCGTTACTTTTGCTGCCACGCTCCGCCAATGGAGCCCCTCAGCAAAAACAGACGCCTCACAGAGCTGCGGTCAAGTACAGTCACGTGAACCCAAACTGCTGTCTTCTAAGACTCTCTTCTGGAGCCGATGACAAATCCACCACAGTGAAAGCACTGCATTCCACTTGAAAGTGTGGCTATAACAGGTTCACAACCTCTGGGCTAGCTTCTGTGTAGAGTGCACTGCACTGATTGCATTCACCTTGTGTGACAAGCACTCAGCATCAAATCTATTACTCCTACACAAACATAATTGTTCAAACCAACAAATACATTAGTAAAATGCACTTGCATAATGTGCCCTTGTGTGTTTATCCTTAACTGTTCTGCACTGCAGAACAGTCTAGATTGAGCGATGGTTACACTGGACTATATAGGGTACATCACAGTGTGTAATAAATAATAGGATGGCTTTCAAAAGTAGGCATAAGGAAAGAGAATCTCAAAAAGGATTCAATGTTGTTCAGACTACTGATACAGCACCACCAAGTGTTCAGATTTATAACTAAACACGCTGGGTCACCAGAGAATCAGGATGGGCAACAGATATTTCAAGTTTGTTGGCCAGAAAACTGTACAAAGCAATCACAAGACCTGTCCTAAATAATAACTGGCATGTGCACAGTATGAAGGATGACTCGTGTTAAAGAGTGGCATGCAGCAAGCTATGAAAGTAACGCAATGCATTTTTGCTATTCGTATCCATTCTTATATATAGAAGAATTTCACACTTAAGAATTTGTGCGATGCTATAAACGTATATGCAAAACACAGATGTCTGGCACAGGAACATGTTGTTCTTTTTGTCTGCAGTCCAGCAAAGGGAGCACACCTGCTCCTCAGAACGAGACCAGGAAGTGGAGAGGAGAGGCGGAGCTTGAAAGAAAAGGAGGAAGATGCTGGACAAAACTGATAGGAGAAGGGCTTGGTATGTGGCACTTTGCAACAGCAGGAAAAATGTTGTAGCCAGGTTATATTGTAAGTGAGTAAGGGTAAGAGTTGGGTACATGTATTAAGATGGTGTGCTCTCTCCTCTCCCAAATCAATTAAAACCGTACGTGATAATTATATTCCAACAGTAATATTAATAATATGGGTCAACATCACAGCAGCATCACATCTGATTTAAACCCATAACCCTTTGCTTAAATGAAGGTAATGCACTGGTCCAGAATGTTTCTCAAGCTATGTACGAGGCTTATGTGATCCAGGTACAGGTAAGAGTCAAAAACACCTTCCCCACACATCCCATGGATAACATCATTTCCCATGAGAGGTGGTGACCAGCTTTTTTTCACAAGACTTGACTTGTCTGTGTGACACCACAAAGGTCACGATATTCTCCAGACACTTCACTCAAGATTGAATTCACCCAAAACTTTGTGGTTTCCCAGTTTGTTGGCTGGAATCATTTGTTCTATGTGCCCCTCTCTATAGTCAGTCCCTGCTCATCACCATCTGTATGGAAAAGAACAGGCAGAGGCCAGGTACAGGTTGCTTCAAAACTGCTAACATGGATTACCCCAGCTCAGTCTTCAGCGAAAGTACGAGTCGCCAAATATAGACCCAGCTGCCCAGGATAGCTCCTTTGCACTAAGACCCACACATGTGACCCATCCAATGCTCAAGGCCTGGAGACTTGGTCATCAAGCCATCCAACAACATGGAGTAACAGGAAAGTCCACTCAGCTGAACACTGGGCATAGAGGAGCGTTTCAGCACACACATTCAATGTATTCAAATACACCCAAACAGAAAAAACAACCATTTGATATTTTATTTAATATAACAATGCATCTTTTACATACCATGTATATACTACCATATATTGCATGCCAATATATACATGACTGTATTTTAAAGTCAGGCAGACAAGACAATGATCAGGTAGTAAATTTTATTAATTTTTTTTATTGGAAAACATTGATATTTCACAGTTTGGACATTAACTTCCACAGGTTTTAGCTACCAACCAATCAGGTCCTTTTCTCCTCCCCCCTCCCCCCTCTTTCTGTACATCTAACACAGGGAACCATGGAAACCCCCTTAAGGACACTGACCTAAAAATCATGATGTTAAGAGCTTCATAGAATTCATTTCTTCATAAACCAACTTCTTTTAAACATTGAAAAGAAATGTTTGAAAACCTAACAAATGAAAAAAAAAGTCAGAGGAAGTCCATAAATTTAGTTTTTTTTCTGCTATATTCTTTAAATCCCCAAAAGGTGGAACTGTTCAGACGTGCTGTAAGCAGAGCATGGAGCAACCTGTGCAGCATTTGTAACGTAACATGAGGATCCAACAAACCACAACACCGCGACCGAAACAGCAGCAACAGCAAATTTGGTTTTTTCTTGATCAGAACATTGTCAATCATTTTCTTGTACACAAAAGTGCAAATATATGTGTATTATATATATTTATAGTATTTAGTTATTTACTAAAAGTCATCTTGCAAAAAAAGTTGAGGCTCATGATTATGGCACATGTTAAAACCAAAAGGATAAAGTCACAAGCCGTACTATCACGCTAATGTTAGGCAATGCACTAAATTTACAAGTAGATTTTTTTTTTTTTGCACCTCTAAAAAGCTTAACATTTGTGTCCTGATTTTGTTTTCTGATCAGACATTTACAGCAATGCTCTCTCCAACTTCAGGTCTCTGTAAACCCTTTCAAACTGTACGTCTTAAAGAACAAGAACACACAGGCTCTGGATTGATGCTGAAACTTGGTTAAGAAAAATATCCATGAAGGAACTAAAAAAAAAAAAAAGATTGCTGTAAAGTTTATTACAAGAAGTGTTTTCTTTCCTTTTCATATCACACCCTCCTCAAGCACACAAGGCAACGAACCCATAACCCTACCGGATCTGTACGCTGTCTGGGTTGTGCCAAACCTCAGTAAAACTGTACGGGTCAGTTTATACAGATAGTTATGCTAGTAACTCCTGTCTGCTACACAATCCAGGCTTTCCACTCAACTGCAGAATCAGGACCTCTCACTGTAACGACATTAAACCGCCAGAAAAGGTACATGCAAGATTGTTTTTGTCATTTGCTTGAAACAGCGCCGCTTCTTGCAAGCTGTACGGTTAAATGGTTACCAACAGAAAAGGCGTGGATGAAAAGCCGCTCTTGTAGACGAAGAAAAACAAAAATTGCATCCGTCATTAATTTCTGTCTCTTTTTTTTGGCTTTTGCAATTCCCCCACCCTCCCTCAAATTTCTCCAAATTCATCCGCCATCTGGGAAAGACGGGTTTATCC
Source organism: Megalops atlanticus (assembly GCA_019176425.1). NCBI lineage: Eukaryota > Metazoa > Chordata > Actinopteri > Elopiformes > Megalopidae > Megalops > Megalops atlanticus. The sequence continues at coordinate 19,874,203 of CM032877.1, read as the reverse complement.
AGGAATAAAGATCTCATGCAGCTAAGCTTTGTCAGTTCACTCCTCTTAGGACTGTTCTGCATTTTTTTGTTGTTTTTTTTGTTGACAGATGCCTCAGAAGTAGTTTGAATTTGAAACCACATTTACAGAATTGTAACATTTAAGATTTTTTTGTAGCTTTTTTTTTTTTTTTTGGTTGTTTTGATTTTCTTAATAGACAGAGTGATCGAAAGAGAACAGGCAACATAAGAAAAGAGGAAAAAAAAAGCTTCACTTTGCAGTCATCATTTGCACGAACTCTGCAAAAGAACAAAGAAAATGGAGTAACCATTTGGGCACAAAACAGGAGGATGCAAGCATGCAGTCTTACTGTGAGATCACAAAGAGGCAATCCTCATTATTCATCATGGTTTTCCCTCTTATGTACAGTCAATGCCAGCAATGCTGCAGCAAGCATTTTAAACACAAAACTAGTTTACCTTCAGAAAAAAAAGACTTTAAATCAAAGATCTTTGACTTTTATTTCCTTTGGATTTTGGTGCCAGAAGACATGCACATGGATGGATGGACGGACGTTGTACTGGAAATCAAAGGAACACGGGAACTCACCTTCGTAGTTGACCTGGCCGTCCCCGTCGATGTCGGCCTCACGGATCATCTCGTCCACCTCCTCATCCGTCAGCTTCTCCCCCAGGTTGGTCATGACGTGACGCAACTCTGCAGCACTGATGTAGCCATTTCCATCCTGTGGGAAGCAGGTGGGTTAAGTTGCACCTCCACAAAGCTCCTTCAGTACCACCAAACAAACAAAACCTGTGGCTGTTCAACATGCATTCATGGACTGTAGACTCGTCTCATTATGCTGCGTTAAAAAAGAACTAGGAAATAAGAGTAAAATGCTAAAATGAATTTGTACTTACATTTGGTAGTTTGCTGATGATTTGTATTAGTTCGTATTAATTGTCTTTAAAAATACTCTGTGTTGCTTTTCAAGTACTTGTTTACTTGTATTCTTCTCTGTAAGTCGGTCACCCTGTATAAGAGCTTCTGCCAAATAACAAATGAATCTACAGAAGGTCCATCCATACCTCCAGATGCAATTTAAGAACATAACACTAGAACAGTCACATAAACATAAAGATATAGGCGTGTAAAACTTTTCCTCATTTTCACTTCTTTTTTTTTAAACAAAATTTTAGGTCCATCCAAAGCCAGGCCTATTCTTATCGTTCTCAATTTACAGAATGCCCTAAAAAACATTCAACTTTGCTTTTATGGAGTGACCTGGGGATTAACTGAAGTCACTTTATCCAGGAGGGCCTACCGATCAGGACGTGTGAGACCAGCTCAACAGAGTTAGCGGTTATCAGATTAGCAGCTATCTTGCTGTGACGGAGTGGGATGCCTCTCATCTGGCCAGTACTATGGCCACTACACCGCCCTGGTGCTGCAGCTACCGCGCTGACCGCCACTACTGGATAATCAGCTGGATCTTGACCATCACTCAAACTTTCCCAAGGGCGTTTGATTTGCCTCAACAGGGAGAATGTTACTGAGGGCTGCACAAACTATGGAACACAGCCAACACCACAGGTCCCCATCCAGTGAAATCACTCACTGACTATTACTACCACAGAGTAAGGAACCTGTAGGGTTATTCAGTGTAAAGCAAGCCCTTTCACATGAGCCATGTCTTCTAAAACGGCTGGCCTGCAGTAGGTGTGTAACAAAGGTGGTGCTAAAGGAGAAGACAGAAGTGGTTCCCCTATGTTTTCAACTGATCCAACCTCAAAGAAGGACAACAAAAAGAGAACACAGACAGCATGGAAACCAGCTGCTTTCAGATGTATGCAAAAAAGCAAAACAAAAAATGAACTGTTCAGCTCTTCCCATTACCTGCTATGGGCACCCTCACCTTGTCAAAGACTCTGAAGGCTTCTCTGATCTCTTCCTCGCTGTCCGTGTCCTTCATCTTCCTCGCCATCATGGTCAGGAACTCCGGGAAGTCGATAGTTCCATTGCCTGTGTAGAGGATGTATGTCAACACAACACTGCACTACAATCCACATGCTGATGCTTGGAAAGGATACGGTGCATACCCTAACTCTGTGAGGCTACACCTGAACCCCCAAGCAAACCACGCCCACCTGGTTACAGGCCAACTGACTGCTAAAAAACATTGCAACAGAATTAAATTTAAAATAAGCTAGTATTCAGATGCACATAACTAGCAAAGCAGAATGCTCTATGCCCTAAAGCCCTCTGGGGTCTACAAAGCAAGCTTCTCTAAGCCACACACTCCTCCAGGCAGCAGGCAAATCTGCCTGGGCCCATTTAGAATTATTATACAATATTAAGGGCATTTACGATAACATCTACTTTATACTACATTTCATGTCTAAAGCCAGCTGAACCATGCAAGACTTTCAGGTGCCTGCATTAAAGTGTGGATTAAGGTCTCCACTGTTTATTTGCCATAATTGTTTTGAAGCCAGGATGAGTTCATGCAGTGTATAATCCAAAGCACTTCCCCACCTAACTGTAAATGCCACAGTTTTATTCCTGCCGAAACATTTTATCTCTCACTTAGCCAACAATCTAACATCTATAACTTTCTGTCTTTTTTTTAAACTTTCTTGGAGCTTAAGAAACAAACAGGGCACTGATACTTGCTGCTCTACAGTTTGACCTTGGGGGAGGGGCATCATTTAGTGCCAGTTATGGTCAACTGGTATGTTTACATGTAGACCCTGTGCTGAGTAGGGTTGGGCCGATGGACGATGCTGTAGCTTTCGCAATAGCACACAAATTTCAGACAATCTGCGGTGTTTCGCGAGCATAATCATTTATTCTAATTACGCGATTGGTGTCGATTATTCCGTGAATTATTTGTTTTATTGTTAATCAAGGAGGATAAAGGGGAACAGGTTGAAAGTAATGACAGATTTAAAAGGTAGCGTTTCCGCTTCCCCTGTTTCCAGATCACCAGCTGCCGATATCATCGTCCATCGCGATGTTTCACTGTAGACATCGTAGACGGTAGACATCGCCCAACCCTAGTGCTGAGGAAATAAACGACAGGTGCCTGGACCCAAGCCCTCACCGTCAGCATCCACCTCGTTTATCATGTCCTGTAGCTCCGCCTCCGTGGGGTTCTGGCCCAGCGAGCGCATGACAGTGCCCAACTCCTTGGTGGTGATGGTCCCATCACCATCCTTGTCAAACAGCGAGAAGGCCTCCTTGAATTCTGTACCAAAAAAAAAAGCCCATTGATGACATGGTCGTGGGGCACTTCCACTTGAATAATTCTCAATTCAACACCTGGGAGCACCCCTTAAAGCTGCCAGTGAAGACTGTCTTATTTAGAACTTGTATCAACAGGACACCATTCATGAAATCCAAACAGGAGCCGAAAGTGACCAAGAAACTGAAAATGCCCTAAACTTTCCGTTCCTGGTGCAAACAACAAAGGCTAAGAAACAACATGCGCAAATCCTCGAGTTCAGCCATTTTACTCCACGATAAACTGAAAAGGGTGGCAAGCACAGTTGGAGGATGGCTTTCATCCATCCAGTTTTATAGCTCTGCTCCTACAACCACCTCTTATTTCAACACAGACCCTCTTCATTTGGGCCAGATAGTCAGCTCAGTGCACGTAACATGGAAGTCTGTCTGTCTTAATGAAGCTACAGCTGGTTTACTTTGCTTTGACTTGCTGGCTCGTTATGAGCATTCTAAAAGGGGTGTGGTCTAACGGAGCATCCATAGGCAGCACTGGAAAATCTTATACGGAGGACAGAGGGAATGCAGGAGTTACACATCTGGTCATAATAGAAATGAAGGGTTTTGTAGGGTTGATGTGCCTACATTGGGCATAGAAATCACATGCTTATCACATGTTATGCTTAGAACTTACAGCAACCACACCAAGTTCTTTCTGTGACTGTTGCTGGCAGAGGCTCCAAGCAGGCCTCAATGCACAAGGAATGCGAGTGTCATATTTAATTTGGTTATCAAGGAAGAAAACGTAAAACAAGTATGAATTCATCTGTATGGCGATAACACCTTTAAAGTTTTACATGTGAAGGGAAGATAAAATGCCACCAAAACTCACTGTGCAAAGTGTTTCACTGCTGACACTGTTCAGTGAACATGGTTTTAAATGGAGGATGGGTGGTTACTGTATGAGAATGTCCTCTTTGTAAGCTGCAACAAATGTTGCTTAATGTCATTACAAACAGTTCTCCTCAACATCAATCAGCGAGCCAGCCCAAAACTGTGGCGGCCATCAGTGTTATTTGCTTTGATCACCTCGCATTCATTCTAAGCTGGTATTTTGTGGTTGTGTGCAAACAGTAATGCGTACACATTTTCTCTGGCAGTTGGATGGGAAACACATGGCTCAAAAACTCTTAAAGACTACAACAATGGTACAAGCAAATGGATGCCTGTTTTTGTGCTGTGCTCATTAAATGTAATAAGGTGGCAGGATGCAGGGAGCAGTGACACGTCCCACTGAGTGTGTGCGCATTGTCTTGACACACAAATACACTTTGGGGGCATGTGCCAGCCCCTGAGGGACCATGCCCACCACAAGAGGAACATCCTGTACTACATCCACCCAACCCTTCTCTGGGTTTCACTGAATGGGCATTCAAATAAAAGAGTCATTGTTTTTTTGTACACAATTTGCGATAGTATTTCCTCTGTTACTTTGTAGAGATGAAGGGATGTTTCTTGTTGTTGTGTGTTTTTCAGAGAAAACAACTCACGAAGAAACCTACATGTTGCAGAATACATGTTGCAGAAGCAATTTCACAGGGTGAGAGGACACTTACCAGCGATCTGCTCTTCTGTCAGCTGGTCTGCCTGAAGAAACAAGGGAACAGGAAACAGTTCAAGGACAGACTTTGCTGGCAGTCAGATAGATAGGCAGTCAACACTAAGGCCATAGACAGCAGCCAAGCACAACTGCAGGACACACTGTCACACTCACACTCATGATATAATCACACGCACTCCAGAAAGGAAAGGTGTGATATAAGACCTACAGATGCTTCTGCTGAAGTAACTAGAAAGATATCAGCAGGACTGTAGGACCACGATCGTTTCACCGTGCATCAACAAGGATTACATGCTGCCTGAGGAGGGATGACAGAAGATGTATACATATATATGTTTCTTTGCAAATTATTCTGTGGGAATGATTAAAAGCAATTTAATATACTAAAAGTTTCATATACAAAAGGTGTTCTACATACTTTAAACACCTAATGACTATTTTTACTTTAATTACTGTAGTAAGAACCTATTCCCAACAGTCGCAAAATGACTTCAATTTTGCAAGACAGAAATTAGGATGGCTTCTACCATCTAGACTGCAAATCATTGAGAACTCATGGGAGAACCTCCAGGTTGAACAGGCACCTTTCAATGTTCAGATTAAGGTTGAGGACTTGGGACACTGTACATTAGCAGTGCAGGGGATTACCATGCTTGTCCCATGGTTCAACCTGAGGATTTGTGCTGTCTGGCCTTAGTTTAATATCGGGGGCAGCGGTTAATGTTGTGACTGCAGTACAAATCACATGCTGCAGAATCAACAATGGATGAGACAGTTAACAGGGTCGCCCTAATTTTAAAAGGTCCAAGTTACTTCTAAAGCGCCTCCCCAATAAACGTACTATAGCTATGTACTATATCATATATGGTTTGCTGTTCCAGAAAATCATTACAGCTGGGCATGCAAGTCACTGTATAATCAGTATCTGCAATACCACCCTGCATTCCGACTTAGTGGTGGTCAAAGATCATTCAACAACAAAAACACAAACTTAAGTATTTTAATAACACGGGTGTCGGCAGGTGAGCCATGAGTTATTTAAAACTGAACACGGTACCGGCAGTTCTGTTTGCGTTCAGCTGGTACGCGTGTACTGCGGTTCCGAGTGTCTGCCGACTGCAGCAGCCATGATTTGGTTCAATGCGAGGGGAGGGGGTGAGAGATCATTCACGAACAACGAGCTGCACCGCAGCCGTCTGCTGCAATACGCAACATCACCGAATCTTCCACATCTGTCGGCTGCAAAGCATCAAACGTTGGCGGAACACTGCATCACAAGACGACGGGCAGACGATTTGGAGCTACGCCGGGTTAGCTAGCCCATGGCGTGCGCTGTAGCTACTATTATTGTTTACGTGTTATAAGTAAACCCAAGAAAATAAGCTTGTTGCACAACTCAACCCTCGCCGGCTTGCAATATAGCAAGCTAGTTACCTAACGTACAACAGAGTAATACAGACACGTTAAGTAGAGAAAGAAAAGGCTATCAAGCGGACATGTTAACTCAAGTTACCTTAATAATTAGCTGGCAGGCCAATTGAAACAAAATGAATTTCTGGCTGTAACATTTAGGGCATCCTCTGCATTCATCGTTTAATTATTGCTAGCTAACATTTGCTTCCATCATTAAAGGCATTAGCTAGCTTCACAACCAGCTAGCCAGTAATACAATCCCAGTGTAATGAAACACCAGAAGATTATAGCTAGCGGGCTAGGCAGCTTGCTATTTCTTGGCCACAGTGACAGTCTAGGCTAATGTATGGATATGTACAAGATGGCATGGGTTGTCTATTTTTAAACCACGTTCGCTACGCCCCAACATGTTATGTCGCTGGTTAGCTAGTTCACATCTTCAACCGATCAAGAAAACCGCATACATCTACATCTAGCTGGAGCAGCTAAGGAGTTACGTATACCTTGCTCTCTAGTACATAGAGTGGCAAATTCAACAAAAGTAATGACCCTAGTGTTATCTACCTAATATAGCTATGAACCGCCAGATAAAGAGCTACCGACCCAAGGCAAGCTATCCAGCTGCACTGAAAATATAAGCTGCCCCCCCGCCCCTTCCGCACTCTGAGCCTACAAAAACTGCGTGTGTGACAGCTAGCTGGCTGGCTACTGCAACGTTATAGTGCACAGCTAACGTTAGCAGCTAACACAAGGGAAAAGGGAGCTGTCAGCTTCATCTCCTGTGTATGAATTGTTTCCTCTTCACTTACCTGTCAACTAGCAACTAGCTACTTAACGTTACGTAAGAATTAACGTTAGCTGGTTAGCACGCTAGATAACAAGCGCTTCTCCATACAACCACAAGCTGATGGAGGATATGGCAGCAAGCGAGCAAGCTAACTGCACGCTAGCTATCGTCTATAAAACGTAACTTAACAGCTAATGTTTGTTTGCTAACATTATCTAGCTACAATGTTCACGTGACGTAGTATATTTCAGTTAACACACCAAAACACCACCGCTTAACTGGATAATGTTAGGTGCCATCTGATGCCAATCAGACATGCTTTGAATTTCAACCTGTCGCCCAAACGACATGTTATCATTTATTTTGTAGAATCGGCTATAACCTAAAACGGCTGATCATATAACTCACATGCGTTACACTTACCATTTTATGTCTGTTGTGTCTTTGAAAGCCTTGTCAACGGTGCACTGGGGAGACAGCCGGTTCTATTCGATTATTACAGGTGCTCTAAGTTACCGTAGCTAATACAAAGTTACCCGGGAACTCTCGTCCTCTTCACTCCCCACGTACCATCATTTGTACTATGTCCCTCCGCCCCGTGACATCATTTACCTCACATGAACCTATCCTTTCAGAAACTGCAGCCCGTAAGTGCGCCAGCATACAACAATTTATTTACGCACCATTGACTTAGGACCTCTTTTATTGAAATTGCTCCACTGCTCAGCAATAATAAAACAGACAGCTTGCACTATTTGCACGCCGGGCGTAGAGATACTGCAGAGTGCGCAAAAAACTTGTTTTACTTAACACCACCATTTCTACGCCAAAAGCGCAGTGGAGCACTACGTACGAATATATGTGTGACTTCAGCTATTGATATACTGCGGAGAGGAACGATGTTCTCTGTTTTAATGAATTATTTTACAATATATGCAAGAAACGCGTGGGATATAGACTTGCAAAATACTTGTCTTCATTTAATTAAAAGGCAAAACAGCCGTTTTCCCCAGTGCCAACGTTAAGTTCTTGCACAAAGGAAACAAGACAGTCCATTACGGCGGAAATGCAACACCGATTCTTATTGGCTCAGATAAGCTAGAGAAAGAGAAACGGCGTCGGTAATTGGCTACTTGTTACCTGCAATGCGTCAAAATTGGGTTTAACTATTGCAGCACATTGAAGCGCAATTAAGTCGTAACTAGCCATTTAAGTTGTATTTTAGGCTTACATATACTCGAAATTTTATTATGTTTGCAGATTTGTCCTTGTGTCTTCTGTCGTATTGAGTGAGAAACACAAAAGTGTATTTCAGAAATGTATTTATTACTGGTATATTAATGTTAACGTCAGAAATAAAATCAACAAATATACGATAGATGGTGAAATATCAAAATACTTTAAATATTTAAACTTATCTTTGCACAGTAAAATATTGCACAAACCTGCTGTTTGTGTAGCCTATATATGACACATGTTAGTGTATAAATGTTTTGTGGTAAAAAAGAGGCATCAGGAAGAGCCAGTTTGAAAAATTCAGTATTTCACCACAATTTGAACTAAAAGTTTTAGACTTTCCCACATCAAGAGGTTCTTCCTACTTACACATTGTACTCAATCACTGATATGTTTAACAACAGAAGAATAGCTAAGGTGTCTTTTTATCATTTCTGTATGTACATATCCCTGTACTCTTTGACTGGAGCTTGTAGACTACCACTAGTCCACAGACTATGGTTGGATGTCCATCTGTAAAAATTACACTTATGGGCAAGAGTTAAGATCTCGCAAAGATAGTGAATTAAAGTAAGGACTGAAGGAGTTGGAAACATTGTGTCCACAGGGGCCATGTGGTCCTTTGACATTTAGTCTATATCATCTTTTTTTCATTGCTTTTTTCATTGCTTTTCATTGCATGTGTCAGAAGTCACCTACCCTGGTACTCCATGTGAATACCTTGCTGTTGAAAGATGAATAAGGCATGCCCTCTTGAATGTGAGTGCCCATCTTAACCTGAATATTGTCATACTGAAAATTCAAAACTGCACTTTACCAGCAGGACTGAGGTTCATTTTTTGGATGATTTATGAATTTGTCAACCTTTGATTTTGGATTATATTAAAATATCATACTGGTGACATTGTGGGTACTTAAACTTGTGAAAAAGTGTGAATGTTTCCATGGGAAAATGTATGTCTGTGTGACTGAGTATCAATACCACTCATTCTGTAAAGAGAAATGGTTTCTCAGGAATGATATGTCTTAATTTTAAAGCCTCATACTTCTCAGATCTAACTGTGGCGAAATAAGGTTAATAGACTGTTCTGATGAGGTTATTCACCTTTTCATGCAGGTTGGGATGTTTTCCAGTTTCTGAATATGGATTTTCAGATTGTCTTTCAAAGGGGCAAGAATTTCCAGGGTGACTGAAATAAATGTAAGGGTATTTATTAGTGGAAAGGTACAGCATTAAAATAAATGGCAAGCAGGTCTGCTAGGATCTTTGGTTTGACTTGACTGTGCAGTCCTCCAGGGAGGCAAGCACATAAACCCAGCTGTAGGACAGCACTGAGAGTCCCCCCTTGGATTCTGGAGCAAAAAGGGCCAGTCTTGGCTATAGGACAAGGACTACGGAACCCTGGATCCAACCAGGGAGAAGGTCAAAGCCAGGAAGAAGATCCTTGAATACTGTCCAATACAAAGACCGGCAGGTAAGAGGAGAAGAGCAGGAAGGGATGAAAGGGGAGGAGGTGAGATGCACAAACAGCTGATGCAATAGGAAGGAGAGGTTAGTAGGCTGTATAAATACATGATTTGCTGGTTAGGATTGGTTGGGGGGAGAGTAGGCATGGATACTTGAATTTCTCATCCCCCCAGAACTTCAGTTGTGAAACTTGTATTAATGGAAGAGAATTGTCCTTAAGTAACTGTTTTTAAATTGCGTCATTTCTATGAGTAATTTGAACCTGTGTTTCAAATGACAAATTGAACAAAATTACTTGCTCAATTTCTAGTCATCTTTCACTTCCAATAACTAGTTAATTTGACCATTTAGGAAAATGTTGATTAAAATTTCACCGACGGAAAAAAATCACCTCGCAATATATAATATTAATCATCAGGATCAATATTTGCCTTGAAATGAACCTAGACATTAATGAATCTAAATTAGTGACCAGCAAGCAAGATCAGGAATGATTAAAAATCAGCCAAAACGCATATGCAAAGCAGATTTTCTTATCTCTAAATGTAATGATCCTTACTCTCCAAGAGGTGGAGTTGTCCTTCCAGGTTTTACACTCAAGATATGTCTATCCACTGCCTGCACAGGGGTAAGCGACTGAAATATTCTCGGTTGGAATAATTGTTTATTATACTTCAGAGGTGCTTGATTGAAGTCCTTGATTAGTTGCCAAGTTGCATTTATTAGGTTTTAAATAAAAGCCAAACCAAACAAGTGGGAGTTTCTTATCTATCCTCTACTGCCTTATATGCAGATGTAGGTAAATATTGTCAAATTCCCAAGAGTGAGGGGAGAGGACCAATTTTAGGATGGGTCTCTTAACCATTAAGTATATATAGACATTCTGCAAGTTTGCGTGGGTGTGAGCGCATGTTTGCACGGTTGTGAGGCTTGCCTGCCTGCTTGTGTGTGTGTCTGAACCGCAATATAAGATATTCAACCTAAAAGACACCAGATTTGAAGAGAATGTACACAGTGCTTGATTTGCCGTGGAATGACTTACAAAGAAACCACAGTAAATGTTCCAAACAGAAGGGGAGGAATATCATTGCTGTATATCATTGCTGAATTTAGCAAGTCATTTGATTCGGTAGTTACGGACGCGACCCCTTCCTCTTTCCCCAGTTTTTCCTCACAGTGTTAGGGCAGCATATGTAAAACTCTCACAATCAGCGTGTTTCCTTCAAGTGCCTCTGAAGCACGCTCTTCTGAGCGCTGTCTGATTGCGTACCCTAAGAGCCAATCACTTCAGCAACTCGGACCCTCTTCCAGACGGATACAACGGAGCAATATGCAATCGAAACGATCCGATTCATTATAATCGCTCAGCTGAAGAATATTCAAAAATTCAAGTACGCTTTCCTTTGCGAAGGTCTGAAAATCAGGCATGCCTGGTATACTTTGCAATCTCAGATCATGCCTTGTCTGGAGAAATGATATCTGCAGATATGCAGAGGCAAGGACGTACCGGGTTCGGTTGTCTGGCAGAAAAAGGTTATGACGCTGACACCAAACCCTTGTGATGCTTTTTATTTTGTATTTATTTTTTGTGCACATTTGTGATAAAAAGAAGGGAAATCTCACCCCTCACTGCAATAATTTCTTAAGTGTAAAGGCTTGTAGATTAAGTAACAATGATTTTATTTCTATTTTATAGAATCTATTTCATTGCAGAATAACACAGATGAGGTTAAACTGTGCTGGTGTTTTAAATTATTGTAATATTATCACAAGTTAAAGTAAACGAACAGCAAGCACAGCTGTATTGACAATGACTGAAAATATTTTTTTCTTTGTTGGATTGATCAGAGGACATGAGACAAGACCTTTTGGGAAAAAAAGTATATATATAGAAAATAAATTACATAATTAAAAAAGGACTGTTATCTTAAAAGGCAAGCAACTCTATTCAACACTCAGACAACAGCCTTCTAAAACTACAATGAATTAAAAAGCATGGCATTCTTATTTATTATCACAATATACTTATTCTCTTTCACTGCAGAAAGGGCTTTTTATGTTTGTTTTTGACAAATACACCTGTAGGTCTATTTCAGGAGTTGGCTGAATCTTATCTTTCAGGAGATATGTTTTTTTATCCAGGTGTCAGCTGTTTGTCTTGTTACCACCTTAAACTATCTGACAGACAGACAGACAAAAACAGTGACTGAGTTCTGACTGAGCAAAGTTGGTACAAAACCATCAGAGTGGACCTCTTCAGTTATACGTGCAGTATTGCTGAAATAACTGACCAATTGAACCAACTGTTGACCAGTGAGTTGGCTCCACTGTTTGCATCCAAGGTCATTCCAAATCACAAGAGATTCCTTATTCCACACCAGCTTTGGTCTTACAAGACTGTTTTCCATTTACCACTTATACCACTAGGCCAGAGAGGAAAGTGCCTTTAATCAGATTTAGGAACATTTAGCAGTACTCAAGTTAGTCCTCATATTCGTTTCATTTTATATTTATATATCAACATAAAAATGGATCCTGCATGAGTCCGTTTCACCCTCCTTAAATCTAGTGAAGATGCACGGAGTGAAAATTTGCACTTGCAGGATATGATCATTGTGAATGTAAGAATGTATTCTGAAACTCTATTTATATAACACTCCCATTTCACTGTCTGGAGCCTGAAACAGACAGCAGACAATCATATCTGGAGTCTTGAGAGGACTTGGTAAAGTGTGTAGCTACCTATCCACACTGGTCTCCTGAAGACGGTTGTTCATGATGGCAAAGGCCCCCACCCCACCAGAGAAGCCGTTGTGGCGGACGTGGCTCTGCCGGGGACCTCCGTGAGCCGTCTCGGACAGCTGCTTCTGCAGGATGGCCAGCGACACCTTGTTGGTGGCCATGAAGTCCTTGACCGAGATCAGCTCTCCCGAAAGACGGCGCCCGGCGCCGTAGACAGCGTCGCCCCGGCCCCCGGCGTCCGTCTCGCTGTCGCACACTGTCTCCATGGAGACGTCAGCGCGGCGGTGTTTGCCGAGCGAGTCGGGGAGGGGCGCGGGCTGCACGGCGTTGCGGCTGTGGTGCTGGAGCCGGCGCTGGCCCGGCGGGGGGTGCAGCTGGTGGCGCGACCGTTTGCCGGGGAGGCAGGGGCAGCAGCAGCAGAGCCGCCGGCGCCTCCGCGGGGGCAGGCACGGGCACGGGCCGGGGCCGGGGCAGGGGCAGGGGCAGGGGTGCCGCCTGCAGTCCAGCTTCCTCAGGATCCAGTTGAGCGTCTGCTTGATGACGATGGAGATGACGTTGAAGAGGGAGTAGATGCAGCAGACGCCGGTGAGGATGAAGAGGCAGTTGCCCAGCCGGTAGGCCTCCTGCGCAGCGTAGCGCTCCCGCTGGCTGCTCACCAGGTCGCCGAAGCCAATGGTGCTGAAGGCCACGAAGCAGAAGTAGAGCGACTCGAAGTAGCCCCAGTCCTCCATGGTGGAGTAGAGGGCGGAGGCACTGCAGGCGATCAGCAGGGCCGCCGCCCCGAGGATCAGCATCACGTAGTACACCGAGGGCTTCCACTCCTCCAGGCTGTCCTCCTCCCGCCTCGGCTCCGCCTCCCCCGGCCCCGCCCCGCTGCGTCGCACCTGTCTCTCGTGGCACCAGCGCATGATGTAGGCCAGCATGGTGATGATGCGTTCCAGGAAGAGGTTGAAGAAGAGGATGGTGCCCGCGCAGCCTATCAGGCCGTAGAAGATGAGGAAGATCTTACCGCCATTGGTGGCTGGGGTCGTCATGCCGAATCCTGGTGGAGAGCAAAGGATTACAGTAAAACCAAAGGAAACCTTTTACAAAAGCCCTATAAAAAACAGGTGTGATGTCCCTGCCACATTAAACAGTGGTACAGGGAAACATTATTTATATCATGAACTGTGCTGTTGCAAGTGAAGAAAACTGAAAGAAAAATAAATCAAAGAGAAAGGGAATTTCAGTTCAGAGTGCATCTGCTAAATGCTGTGAGCTGAGCGAACAATAATCAAATCAGCTTTAGGTACGATTCCCTGAATCTTCTGTCTGTAACATTACCGTGCAACTTCAGAGTTGAGATGGTGGAAAAGAGGTTAATGTCTATGTTTCTGGCAAATGACAAAACAGCACATTCAAGGGCATGGTTGGCTACTTTAGCAGAGTCAGTTCTAAATAACATAGTGAAAGAAGGACTAACAAGGGGTAGCATAAGACAAAACTATAATTAGGTTGGTTTGATTGTAGAGGCTACTATTCGCTTCTGAAATCCTGCTTTGACTAGCCTGCATACCCCCCATCTGGGCCACAGACAAGTTAGCATTGTGCATGAGGATAAAAGCCACAAGTGTCTTTCAATCAAAATGAAAGTAGCCAGCTTTCATAAATGCCTTAGTTGTATCTTTGTTTGCCTAGCAATCATTTAGGCTGCCATGGGGTGACATATGCTTACAGCATAATTCATACAGACTTAACTCACATGCCCTGAATAAAATGCTTTATAGATTAAAAAATGCTGGTATTCTTCACACTGTGGGATATATTTGCTATCCTTTGCCATGTTATAACTGGTAGAACAGAGTGCTATAATACCAATGGGACCAAGAAGCAACTTCAGAACAGTTGATTATCTGATATGAGAAAAATGAATGAGATCCTTGGCTCTACAGAGTAGAATGACCAATATTATTTCAATAAATGATGTAAATTAAAAGGTTCAGGGTCAAGCATTTTTGACTCTGCAGTCAGATAAATACTCCACCTTCTCACTCTCTCTTTATTTTTCTCTTGCTCTCTCAACACCTACAGCTTGTACCTTACTGCCCATTACACTCACATTAATAAATGAATAAAATGTTATCTCTTCATTCATCTGCAAACTGCCAGCTTAATAGGTTACATTAGTAAAAACATGTCCTATCTCAGAACATCTCTATAGGGCAGGCTGAGTCAAATGAAGGCATGTGGGAACACTCAAAAAATTAGATGCAATTATCCATAGCATGTCAAACTTCAAGTAGCAGGCGTGCTGCAGCTGATAGTTTTATGTCAGTATTTTCACAAAATCATGCATTCTGAATATCTGTTTTCAGGTAAGCCAGTTTTGTGAGGGAAAAATCAATTGCTCTAATTAAATCATACTGAAAAAGAAGATACAGCAACCAGTGCAGCACTGTAAAGGGTGAGGAAACCAAAATACATAAAAGTGTGTATGTGGCCTCCATCCATCATTAATTAAAAAGTCAGGAGGCATGGTTTTAAAACTTAGATTCATGTGGTTCAGATGAATGCATTTTCTACTAATCACAGCAAGGAATGGTAAAACAAACATAACATAATGCACATGACCTGGACGTAATCTTTTGTTAGTCTGTTTTATCCTGGGCCTATGTCAATGAAAAAGCTTAACATTGCCCATTGTGTGTTTATACATATGACCTGATTCTAAATACTTATGAGGATGACCATAATGATTTAAAATGTTATTTTTGATAATTATACATCACGTGGACTGCATTGGAACAGAGATGGTAACGGATGCATGTATCCATGGAAACACATAGTTTTTAGCATGGGGTGTATTGCTCTTTCTCTATGGCATGGACCCATCTGTGATTGGCCCAGAGGGGTCAACTGGAACACCTCCACTAATTACAGAAGTGTGCCCATTGTGTGTGAAGAGGGCCGCACCTTCCTCCAGCTGCAGTTTGGATGTCACTCCGCGTCCCCACTATTACTTACTGCTGCGCAGCCAGACCGGCACGATGCAACCTCGTCACGCCTCCTTCTCAGTTCTGAGCGCTCGCCAGCCCTCGTCTGTGAAGCCTCTCTTACCAATCGTGTGTGAGGCGCCTGCCTCGTTCAGACAGCCTTATGAAAGTAGGGTTACGACCGTGTGCTTAAATGAGATAAGCATGCATGGCCATGCCCTGACTGCGCCGATTGAGCGGATGAATCACCCACTGCTTTTGATTGTTTGCTCTTTTTCACAGCAGAGTTTGTCACCAGACGCGCTGTCTGGCCAGGCACATGACTGGTAAGCAAAGATACTTCTTACAAAGCCCTGCTTTTTATTAGTTAAAAAAATGGCTTTTTTGTAACGCATGGCTAACATGACCTCCACTGTTATGTGGCATTTGTATCGTTGCTGAGATAGTCAAGCCCAACTCATTGATTAATTGTTCAATCTGAATTTTTCACCATCAACATTTCTGCTAAATTCGAAATGGCTCTTATGTATTTAAAATGAAAAGATAAAACCCCCATAGCCAAGGTTGCACCTGCTTGTGGCACTTCAGAGGAGGCTGGCATACTTCTACAGAGCATGTTAACAGGTCTGTGAAGGAGAAGTGCACAGCAATCTGCTTTCTTCATGAAAAGGAAGGTTTCCCTCCATATCGGTTTTTATAGTGAGCTGGAGTTTCATGTGACCAACAAGTGATTACACAAATAATGTGAGGGTGAAAACAGAGAATTAGTAGTTAGAGAACATAGTATGTCAGTTAATCGCTCACAGCCAGAGAGACAAGAAAACCTTTTTTGACTTCTGACAACAGATGGAGATGAAATGCACAGCTGCCAAAAACATTTTTAAAAAATCATGTGAAATTGAACTCAGGTGACCTCTAGACAGTCTCTGCATATGGTTTTGTCTTGAATTCAGACTATTATAGTGTGGACAGCAATAAAATGACATATGGCACATTATTTCATAATAAATCTTGTTAAATTGTTAAACAAATAACAGAAAAACTATGAGAATCAAAGTAATAAATCAAAAAGTGTGTGTGTGTGCATGTGAGATGTAGCCTTTATCCTTACAAAATTCAGATTGTTCGACAATAGGGTATCTGTTATTTTTCTTACTATAGCTATATCATTAGTGTGGATATATGTTGAACTGAACAGGATGCTGAAGTTCTTTTCACTCTATGTTTGCCAACTTTCTCCTTATTTCTCTATATCCTTTTTGCCTTCACTCTTTTTATGTATATAGTTTCCAGTAAACAGCTAATTATTGCTTGCTTACTTATTCCTTTTCAGTCTTGAGACAGCACTGAATATTGAATAATAAAAGTAAAAAACATGGACATAAAAAATGAAAAGGTAGGAAAAGATGAAGGAGAGAAAGTCGATGAGAGAAAGCAAGAGACATGATGATTGCTTCTCTGAGGCCTCTTTTGCTAATAAAGGCAGAATTGGAGATGAAGATATTATCTTATCTATTGTACTCCGTGCTCCTTGAATTAATTAATACATTAATGCCTTCCCTTGCCTGGATGTCCCTGCTTCTCCCTTTTGACTACGCCTGAGCTCAGTGACATGAAAGTAACATGAAAGGTGTGCTTCACAATGGGCAGGACTCCAGTCACTCCCTCGCCACCTGTTGCACCCAGCCTTGCCTTTGACATTCGTCTCTTAGCCCCAACCATTTTTTCCCTTTCTTTTTCACCCAAAACTCATAGTCAGACTCAGTTGTGCCTACCCCAAAATGCTGCCAAAGAAGAAGTAGAGAGGGCAGGCATGTGCATGACAGGGTTTGGGAGTGATGGGGTAGGCTGGGGGGGTGTTAAGGTAGTTTGACCCCCTGCATTTTTGGTCCTAAAGTCAAAAGCGCCCTTTCCTGATTGATCACCATTTGCTGAGCTGCGCCCTTTGTTAAATTTGAGCCTATGCTTTCCAAGTCTGAGCCCAGTCCTGAGGAAAGGACCCTGGGAGATGAGGCACACCCCCCACTCACCGATGGTGGAGACCACCGTGCCGACGAAGTAGAAGGCCCCGGAGAAGTCCCAGCGGGGCCGCAGGGTGTCCACGCGGATGCCCGCCGTGTTGGCCTCCTCATACTGCCGCAGGAGGGTGCGCAGGGCCTGCAGGCTGACCTGGTGCTGCCGGGTGAAGTTTCCCAGCCTCTCGTCCCAGTGCCTCCGCGCCCGCAGTTCAGAAGGGTGCTCCAGGGCTGAGAAGACGGCCGCGCCGCACAGCAGGTACAGGAGAATGAGCACCGCCAGAAGGCAGAAGCGGGCGTTATCCTCGTTCAGGCGCAGCGAGGAGCAGCAGCAGGCATCACTGCCGCCACCGGCACCTCGCCTGCGCGCCATCGGGGCTCCCCCAGGTACCAGGGTGGAAACAAACGTACAGTCACAACCACAAGGGGGCGCCACACAAGCGGCGAGCGTGTCACATACACAGGAAGAAATACAAGCACACAGAAGCATGAAATGAGATGTTCATAAAATAATTCCAAGTGCAAACTGAAAAAATACACACTGGAAAATAATTAATCATATTCATAACCACAGGGGGGCGCCACACAAATGGTGAGAGCATGACATACACATGAAGCAACGCAAACACGTACACACATGCATGAAATGAGATGAGCGTTCATAAAATAATTCAGGTGCAAATCAAATTGATGAGTGGACAAAATCCACACGATTAGCCAATGGTTGGAAATGTCAGAACAGAGGATGTCTCATTCATTCCAAACCAACAATGACCCGGCAGAGCCTGATCAGCAGTGGGCAGCACCATGTGCTGTTCTCTCCAGCTTGCTTCTGTGGGACACCGGAATGAGATTCACCATGACCAGAGAACAGTGAATGACAGGGAGGAGTTTGAGGAGGACTTTCTGGAATTCTGAAGATTTTGGTTGTCTAAATTAGGGCCAGAGGCTGCAAAGGTACCGTGACCATGAACGTGACCGTGACCACAAGTGGTCCAGTGGGTGCTCGTGCAGCGCTCTCCATGGAGCCAAAGAGGCATGTTGTGTCCCATGTTACAGAGCCATGGTCACTGTGAGGTACCCATCTTCAGCATTAACCTTTTGACTAACCTACACATGATCCGTGGTCCATGTCACCGAAAGTGTTGGCCTCCTGATCAACCACAAACGAAGCTCACCACATGCAAAGCACCGTGGCATCCGAATGCTTGTAGGCTCATTATTGCTGGAAAACCATTCATAATGTCACTGTTACCAGGGGCAGCTAGCGGTGGTCTGCTTCGGTTTCAGATATCCAGCAGTGCGCCCTCACAGTCAGCGCTGCTGTTGTGGTCTGACTGGGGGTTCAGTCCAGTTGCATGAAGGTCTTTGCTATTTAATTTACTTGCCATACTGCATTCCTTGCTCACACCAAGGCGGCAGGAACCATATCATTCCAATATACTTAAATAAGTATGACCCTCTGCCTGCTTCAATCATGCCTGTGAAAAGAAAAATGGAAAATTGGTGGCACGTTATTACAAAAGGAACTTAGCTGTGTTTAACTGACTCCTTATGGTTTTTTGCTTGTGTTGTACTCTACCTCACTTGTAAGTCGCTTTGGATAAATATGTCTGCCAAATGAATAAATGTAGATATAAATGTAACAAACTGACATGCCTGACTGCCTTTTAAGTAAGCAAATACACCTGTATTCATAATGTGAACTCGTGAAAAATATATACATGTAAAAACAGAAGCACAAGTGGTTGGAGAGAGCAGAATATCCTAAAAACTGATTCTTTAGGATTACATATGTAATTACATGAGCAGTGGTCTGACCCTGTTGTCAGTGAGTGACTAACAAACACTGAAACGACTTCTGTGTGGTGGGAGTGTTCAGTCCAATTCTGCCCATTGAGTAGTTTTAGGATACGTTAAACACTGAATCAGCTTCTCAGTGTGCATCCGGGCATAAATGTTGTTCTTCCATTCTGTAGAAACCTATATGTTAATAAAGGTCTTTGCTAAAACACCCAAATCTCAACATCTGCTCACTCTGTTGGAAGGCACAGTGCTTGTTGCTACCGAGCAAATGAATTTCCATACATCTGATTGTGTTTCTCATCTTAGAGCTTACAGTACCTATATGGACAGGCAAATGCCTCTTATTATTTAGGTTTATGTATATTTTTGTCCAATTAGTCTGGGTGCATATGTCAAGTGTCTCTGTGTTAAATATTTATGCATGCTGGTGCATTAATTATTTCAAGATCATTTTACTCATGTATTTTAATGATTCATTTTTTATTTAATAGTTTATAAAATGGGTTTTATAACAATGGAGACCTGTGAAGTTACAAGCCATCTGCACATTATGAAGAAAATAAAGTCTTAGCTCTTAACGTCTGTAATGCAAAGCCTTGTTCAAATGAAGAAATGATGAAATCCCAAAATTAACTTCCTTTTCTACACAAAATTGACAACATGAATATGATATTTTTATTTCATATTTGTAATTACGTGTGTTTCAGAACAAGACTTTGGGAAATGATTCCATTCACTGATTAATTCAGTATCCTTAAGTTCAGAAACTTTAACATAAATTCACAATTAATAAGTCAGCTATGAGTAATAATTGTCTCCCATGCAGACTTTAGCATCTGATCTCTGATGAACGCAGCAGCATCTTAAAAACTACAGAAATCAGAAGCATAATTTCTCAGACAAAAAACTAATGAAACAAGCAAAAACATACCTGTGTGTTTTTAAAGGTGCTGCGTGCCTTTGTCCAAGTAAATTAGAAGGATTAACTCCAGAGGAAAGCGGGGAGCTGCAGGTGGGTTGGCCGTGTCCCTTTCGGGTCCTCCACTGCCTACGGTTACTCACCCTCCCGTTTCGCCAGTGAGATCCCTTGTTTGTGTCAATTGCGCTGGAGCCAGGAGCACTTGTCCATCCAATTATGGGCAGAAAAGAAAAGGTGGGGGGGTGGGAACGGGGAGGTTGGTGGCTTGCCGCGGTCGTGTGTAAAAAGCAATCAGCTCCTGCCTGTTTAATTTTGACATCCAGGACTCCTCTCTTTTGATGTCACTTACATATTCATTTTTCGTTTTGAGTTGCGGGGCGCAAATCCAATGAATAAAGATGAACGCAGGCAACATCAAAACACAGGGTGGCACTTTTATTAAACCAAATCTATAGCAAACTGTAATGGCAAGTGATTGAAGTTTCTGCCTCTCTGTAATTGCTACCATGAACAATTTATGAACTGTTCTTATTGATTTGTGTGTGCACATTTGTGTGCAATTGGACATGCGTATGTGTACTTGTGCATGTCCGCGTGTGTGTATGCGTGTTTAAACGTGCATGTGTGTGCGTGTCTGTGTGCGTGTGTGTTTGTGTATGCACACTCTGATTGCAGCAGTACCCAGGGGAAGTGGGAGAGTCAGTCTTTATCCTCTAACCTATAATCAGCACTCTGCAGCCTGTCTCACCTCACACTCTCGGCAGAGCACAGAGAGAATTACTGATGGCCTACAGAGACAGGCATTATGGCAGGACTCACTCCTCGTCCTATTTAAAAAACCAGGGAGCTCTGTTTGAGGCCACACAGAGGAAGATGAGCTGTTAAAGGGTATCTATGTAGTGCTTGTAGGAATGACAGATGTGCTTTTTGGAAGCTTTGTTACCACTCTCATGACAGAGGCCAGAGTAACTGTCTCTCTCTCTCTCTCTTCAAATTCACATCAATATAAATTACCTTATTGGAATGACAAACGTCTGGCAGATGTAAAATAGGTAATAGGAAAGAGCAATAATAATTTTAAAACAATCCTTCCTATAAAACGGTAGTGTCAAAAAGTTTTGTATGAGATGGCAAAGTTTTAGAGTAATGAATGAGATGTGTATTCCCTCAGGCTGTGACAGATAGCTTCTCGGCATCGAGTAGGAACCAGCTTAATATGTTCCCTGGAGAATGGGGGAACTAAAAAAACAGTGCACATTTTCTCTTAAAGGATGTAAATGTCCCTTTCCACTTTTTGCTTTTTGCATTTTATCACTAAGTCCAGCTCTGACCTGGCAGCCCTTAGAGCAGGGGTGGGCAATTCCGGTCCTGGAGGGCCAGTGTCCTGCTGGTTTTTGTTTTCATCTCTTAGTTACCTGTTGATTTTCACCTTGAAAACAGGTGTGCTTGCTCTTCAGCCAATCAGAGATTGTATTTAGTTGGTCAACAAGAAAAACAGCAGGACCATGGCCCTCCAGGACTGGAGTTGCCCACCCCTGCCTTAGAGTGTGAGCATAGCTTTACCTTCCCAAGGCTGGCAGGTGTGTCTATGCCAGCATATCTGAGGCACCTGGTGTGCACAGTGCCTGTAATTTGTCATAATTCTTTATGTTTACTGTCTTTAACTGTGGTAATATGAAAATGGCCATATTACTGAAATGCAACTCTGTGAGTAGCACCTTCTTCCCAATGATGTATCAGAGTTTTCACTCAGAGAGTGTATTGTTGCTCACTATCTGGGGTGGTAACAGGCAGAAGTTTCTAATATGTAAAGATATTAAATACCGAGTTATCAGCAATCTGTCAATGTTAGACCAGAGTCTGGTAGACCACATATCACAACAAGATCAAGACTTATTGTTAGGTTTTTTGTAGTTGCTTTTGATGTTATTATAAACTGGTTCATTTCTAAATCACTTTAACTCTGGGGTGATTTAAATGTGTGATTTAAATGTGTTAAATGTGTGTGGGGTGATGTCTTCTGATAGTTCTTCAGCCATATCAGCTAGTTGTCTCATCATCCAACTCAAGCACTTTTCTTACTGACTCATTTGGAACTCATTTGAAGCCTACGTCTTAATTGGGAAGCCTACACCCTCCCGTCATATCCTCTCTCTGTATACAAATTCTCAGCTGTCAATATTGCTTTGTGCACATTCTCATGTTCATTTTGTTTGAAGTTACAACTGAGGTAAAACTCTTTCAATGCACACTGTAATTGAGAAGCTCTCTTTGCCTCCACTGCATGACAGATAGAAGAGCTTTGTTCTCCCCTTCTTGTCTTCGCCTGCCTTTAATCTTCTTTGCCCCCGGTGTGTGAACTGTGTGGACGAGGGCAGTTCCTTCCTCTTGTTGGGTTCGTAATGACTGCAGGTCAGAGAGCTCAGCTGCTGGAGAGAGAGGCCGAGCATTGAAGTAAATAACATTTGTTTTCCCACCTGCGGATATCCCTCCGAAATCTCTGCGCGATGAAAAGATACAAAACCACGTGGTATGAGTTGGTCATGTGCAGGACAAGATAAGGTGCAGACGGTGGTATTTTTGGATGCAGGCAGTCTCGCTGCAATGATGAGGGGTCAACATGTGCAACATCTTTGAAGTTGACAAAGGCTCCAGGATCTTAAGTCTGAATGATGCAGTTCATCCCAGGTGCTCTCTGCTAATTAGCATGTCGACTGTGGCTGAATCAATGAGCCTCTTTCCACCCTTGCCCTCCCCAAGAACTGTTCTGTTCTTGCTCTACCTGCAAACATTTGTGGTTTGTCTTGTCTTTATCTCTCTGTGACCCAATCTGAGTCAGTCTGTGAACCTGACTGCTGAATTTCCATGTTTTTTTTAATAATTAACTGTGCTGTTCTGGTCAGGTCAAAGAGGTGATTCTGTTGACATTCAGCACATCTTTATATCACTCTAGTGGTGTTTGATCCAGTTTTATGTACAAGAGACGGTGCGTGCGATGGGCAGGGCTGCTGTCCCCAAGAAAGTGGTGCTGAACCCGCACAGCAAGGACACCTGCCTGACATCCAAGGAGGGAGAGCACTCACGTCATCATGTGCTGAAATATTACTGCTGTGAGAGCTGTCCTGGTCTGTCTGGTGTGTAAGACATGTACTCATCTGGCATTTATCATTCAATATAAAACACTTAACTGCAATAAAGGGAAAAAGCAACCTATAAACCTATTGCTAATGTTGTGAGAGTATAGGGGGTGGTGGCTGCAGGTCCTACCAGCAGACCTCTCCAGAAAGGTAATTTTGTCAAAGGGAGCATTTCCACAGATGTGATGTCCCTCTAGCCGGTGTCTACAAAATCAGTTAGAATAGGGCAGGATAAGGTTGGCGTTTCGGCCAAGATTAGATTTAAGGTTTAAGTTAGGGACATCACTTGGACAAGATTGCTTTGGGTGCGACTGCATTTTTGGACAGACCTGCCTGTCTGCAGTCAGAGAATCAGCTGAACCCATTTTGGTACTACGCATATCATTATACCATAATGTGACTCTGCATATCTTCCATAGTCCAGCTAATTACCCAGATAAACTAATCAGTTCATCTAAATAATTAGGGCTTTATTTCAATGAAAGTGTAAAATGACTAAGAAAACTACTTAAAGACAAATAACAGATGGTAGGAGAGACCAGAACACTCTCTTTCAAAGGCCCTGCTAAAACGTACAAGTGAATTTAATCGGAAGTCTGAAGGAAGGCAGGAGTGCTTAATCATACAAGTACCCCATACATCAACGCCAGAAAAAATGAAAATCAATTTTGGGTATGGTAGCTGTCACTGCCTGCCTTTCTGATCCAGCTTGCAGGTTTAGATGCCATATGGGGACATGTTTGGAGTAATATCCTTGAGCAAGGTGTTTCTCTGAATTCCTTCACTACATGTGCGGCCCTTTAAACTGATAATATAATGTAGGCTATGTAAGTGGAGGACTGCATCTATTAAGCAGTTGGAGGGAGGGCTAGTGCTGTCTGGTGACTGTAGATCAGACAACCCAGGGCATTTTGCTGCGTTTGTCTTGTACATGACACAGAAAATCGGCTGACCACGATTGCATTATAAACTGAGAGATCACTATCATGGACTTAAACTTGCCACAGTAACGAAGGCAGACAGCCAGCTACATCATAATGTGGTGGGCTACTGTACGTGTTCATAACGTAATCCCTTAGGTTACTAATCAATTTATTTACTGACATTACCTGCCAATACCAGTTAGCTGCAACGTGCCTTTTCTATGATGTATGACTGCCTAGCATTTCTGCACATTAATCACTAGAGGGCACTAAAGGCTGCATGCTCACGCCACATTTTATGAGGGGGAACCAAACATTGAGCTGAAGTTCACTTCCGTAGAGGTGGAAGAATTTTGATGAGACACCGTCCAGCGCTTGAGCTCTTCTCCTCTGTTGGAACTTGCTAAGTAAAGTTAATTGTCGTTTGTTCGTAATTTATTTCATCCTCAAGCAGCCATAGTGCACAAATATATTTTTTACAGTTTAGCCTACTTGCTATGTATGTTCATTGTCTAGTTAAGTTTGTTTGCTAAATTTTAAATCTAGCTAACTTAGCTAACTAGTTGACATGCTAGTTTTCCTATGCTTCGTAATGCTAGCTGTCCTGAATTTTGGAACCATTTCGTTTAACGTTACTTTTGACTTTTGGCTAATTGATTTGCTTGCAGTCAGATTTAGTTGCTCGTTTCTTTTCTGTTTATCTATGCAAAGACGGCGACCATGAGGATGCCCGTTTCAGTCCTACGCTTACCCCGCGGACCAGATCCCAACAGCCGCGGCTTCGACCCAAACTCCCCTCGGTACATCGCTCTTTGCCCAACGACAATTTCAGCTTCTTCTGAGTCGCGAACAGACACTGATCTGCTACGAGAGGAGCAGCGTGCACGCTCTTTTCTGCGAGAGCGCTACCTGAGGAGCCTCCTAGCGATGTCCCAAAAACAAGTCCAGTTCAATATGTTCGAGAGGGTACGGGTGAAAGCCACGTTCGGAGCCTCAGACATCGACGTGCTTAATTTCCAGGTGTCAGATCTACAAACTCCGTTAGGCGTACAGAAGGAAGCATTGATCCGTTTCCCAGATGTGATTTCATACTCATTTGAACTTTGAAATGTCTACTCGATCTGTTGTATAGCTATAATAACCTTTTATATGGTCAGAGAGTTCGCTAGTTCGAAGGCTGTGAAATGTTAAATGTGCTTGTAAATATAAATAAACTAATCTGCTACCAAACGCCGTAGGCATGACGTTGCTATTGCCAGCTGGCTAACTAGTGGGTTAACTTGTTTGGGCGGCATTTAATTTAATGTCAGCTGCTAGCTAGTTCGCTACATGTCATCTGCTTGGAGCAGACTGGGAATGAATCTCCAACGGACATGTTCCATCCACGCAGTTCAGTAACAAACGCTAGCTGTTTATTTCTGGAGGTACGTTGACATTTTTATATTAAACTTATTACATTGTTAATTTAAAACAAAAAACTTGGCAGACGTGGATAACTGAAATCACATCATTAGCCACTTAAGTTGCAATCAAGGATTTTCATCTAACTAATACTAATACAACCCAACTGGAAAATAGTAAAATTTAAAATCAGAAATGCAACTATCGCATTTGCCACTAGGTGGTGGCAAACACTCGTCACTGTCTTTGAAGAAGAGAAAATGCATCGAGCTGCAGAGAGTTGTTTTCTGGAAAGGATGGTATGGACAGAAATGGCGAGGTAGACAGGTAGAATTAACATGTGTACACCAAGGACAGTCTTTTTCGTTTCCTCTGAATTGGAAGAACAGATTCAAGTGAGCAAAATGGAGTCTTTCTAGGGAATTTCTAGTTGCCAAGGAACTGGGCCCCATTTCATTCAGTAATGTTACCAAAGCAAGCTGGGAGAACCTGCATTTGAACTTGCTGTTTGTGAGTATATAGAGAAAAGGAAACAGTAATGCCTGATAGCCAACTACAGATTATAAAGCTGGCCCAGTAAGCTTGCAATCTACTGTGTCTGAACCCATGGGGGTGAGTAGGTGAGGTGCTTCAGAGTTACACATCATTGGTGGTATTATTATCTTTGTTATTATCACTGTTGTTGTTATCATCAATGCATTTGCCTTCATAATTTGTTTCCCTTACTAATAGAGAACAATAAGTAGAATGGGTGTAATTAATGGGAGGTTCAGTACAAGGAAGGCTGTGAAACAGCGAGGGCCCTTTTGCTTAGCAGTGTGTGCTAGTTTCTCAATTTTTCTGGTGTCGCCTCTTGTCTTTTTGTTCAAAGTGATTCCCTTTTGTTAATTTTTTTTCCTGGCAGTCTGCCTCTGACTCCAGTGGAAAAACATCCTCCCCAGGGGTGTGTTTGTGAAAGGGAGAGAGAGACAGAGAGAGAGAGAGAGCGCGAGGCGAGGGGGGTGGGGGTTCTAGGTGTCATAGTGGCATGAAGAATCTGCTATGTCTGCTGCCAGTCCAGGCCAACAGGAAGCACATTCCTCTGCTTCCTGTTTGTGGACCTCACGCTTCCTGTTAAGCACAGGGAAGTGTCTGTTATGACTTGGAGAAAAAATCTTCATACACAAAGATGCTTTTTATCACACCTTTTTCTCCATCTAAATTTTTGAAAGACATTTAAAGCTCATGGAGTGTGTTTGGCAATATCTTTGACATGTTAAAATATTGTGTTGGTTTGGTTGTCATAAAAAGTGTTTATAGTACGTACTGTCCTGAAACTGTGTTATTAAATTTAAAAAGGCCATTGATTTTTGAATAAACTAGTCTTCAGCTCAGGGAGCATTTGAGTCTACTGACAAAGTGAACAGAATCATTGATGGTTCATGAAAAACCATTCTGTGTTACTTAAAAAACAAGCTCTTACATAGCTCTTCAATCAAAGTTCGCCTGTGACAATTTGTTTACAAAAGCCACAGATTTCACATGGTGTGTCCATGCCATAATTACACAGGGAACGAGATTTAGGGACAAGTCAGTGGGGTAGTCCATGAGGGTTCAGGGATTTTCTCCCATAGCAGGGTAATAATCTCTAAGCAGCACAACACTGAAGTCACCTGAAGTGCTGCTTTCTGTAAATTAACGGGTCTGTGAGCTGCCTGTACCTACCCAAGTGATAGAGGCTGATTTTCTGCATTGTCTGATTTGTTCTCACTGAAATACAGTTCTTCAGAAAGAGCAGACGGGTGACTAGCCCCTTCCTTCGAGGCAGAGGAAAACAGGGAACAGTCTGTCTTCTTTAGCTTATATACTGACCCGTCATACAGGGTGTGAGCTCTGGCAGAGATGAAAGGTGAGGTTAAAAGAGCTGTCATTTTGTCCATGTGGCCTTGCCCTCCGACACAATGGTTCGCTGTCCCACAGCTCACTCTGCAGCCCCGACCCAGACCAGATTAGTGTGTCTCAGCTTGAGGCAGCCCTCTTTTCACACTGACACCAGGGACCTATGGAGGTGTATCGGACTGGCACTTTTTTTGCCCAAGGTACTTTCTGCTGATCTTAGATGGCCTTCAGTACTGATCCCGGCATATTTGGTTCAGAAATGGCCGATACAATTTGTTTGCAAGCATGAGGCACAGACGGATAGCAAGTGGTCAGTTTCACCCTTGTTACCTGTGGTCTCATCCACTGCGCCTTAAATTAGCTTGAAGAAATTCTTTCTTAGTTTCCATCACCCCAGCGGGAGACTCTTCTTTTTTTGGAGAGTGCGTTACCCATGAAGCATCTTGTTTTTTTAGCCACAGTGGAATGCAGCCCCACTCGATGAGGAGGGAAGGCGGACTGTTTTATTTGCCCTGTCTCAGCCTGGTATCGCCCTGGCCTTTCCAGCTGTCACAGCCTGCCTGTTTGGCTTTGCGACCGCGCCAACAGAGGCCAGTCGTCTTTCTGCCTTCCGCCGGGCTGTTTTGCGTCTCCGCGGGAGTGGGGGGTCCCGCTTCGTCCCGCGGTGTTTACTGGAATGGCGCTATTGTGATGGCAGGGAGAGGGAGACTGAGTCACCGCCGCGTCCAGATCTGCTCGACTCGCCCCGTGGGGAATGTTGGAGGCTCTCCAGCGATTGTAAAGCCACCGGAGTTAATGGGGGCCGTCTCCGAATGCTAGATGTTATGCAATTCCTTCGCAATTCCATCGCTCGAATGTCGACGCCGATAAGCGGAGGGCTATGATGGGTGCCAAGACGTCTCCAAGAACAGCAGCCTTGTCATAACATCCAGTGGAGACCATTGTTAAGGGTTTTTTTGGTTTCTTTTTTTCATGGAATTGCTTAATGTCATTTTTTATACTATAGAAAAGTGAACAGAAGTGTTTTTATTGAATGTGACTGCCACCTTTCAAATGACAGAAATGTGAGAAAGCTGAAGTCACAGCCGACTGGACATGAACGTCTTCTGTGTGGCCAATCATCCGTTTCCACTGCTTGTGTATAGCTGCTAAATGATGGGCACGTATTGAAAGATTGGACTGCACAAGGGTCATATAAAGTGGCTGAGTTCGGACGTGAAACAAATTCGATAAGCTGTCCCATTTCGCAGCGCTTGTCTTGCCATTGCTCGTTTCAGTCTCATTTTCAGTCACCAAACGTAGACGTGTAGTAAAGTTGTTAAGGGGCTTGGCCTGGCCAGAAGGTTGCATTTGTAAGTCCTGAGTGGGACTCTGATATCCTGGAGAGCAGACCAGCCCTTAGCATGGCTTGTTACCATAAATATTCAGATGGAAAATACATGTTTGTCTTGTAAAGCAACCTGAATGTTGTAAAGTGCTGAGCATATACATTTTGTAATGTAATAGTGTGGCAGTTAAGGATTTGAAGGGAAGTAATATTACAGTGTCATTAACTCTGGTTGTGGAGTTGTGGTTTTTGGACAAGACTGCCATGATCATCAGGCACTGTTTCCCCCAGGGTCTTATGAAAGGAATAGAGGTGGGTTGACCTGTCCCACATGACCTCTATCATTGATATCCGAAATGTGGACAAAGCAGTGTGAAACGGTTCCTATGAATGAAGGAATTCGACATTCATCCTATAGTCAGGCTGTGGGTGTTTCAGCCAAGACTTCTGGATTGCTCACATAGGGGAAAGATGATTCACAGCTGTGCGGATTTGTGGGTTAAGGAAACCTGTGTGTGTCGGCTTCTATTCCTCGGAGTTCTCAGTTGAATTGTCCCATGTTTTTCCGGAACCTCCAGTGACCTGCTGCATGAGTTTAACAGCTACCTTGGCATGGAGGAAAAGGAACCAATCAAACCAGTGGATTTCTGGTGACATCATTCTAAGGCCCTGTCCACACGTACACAGGTATTTTTAAAAATGTAACTTTTTCTATGCGTTTTGGCCTTTCGTCCACACGCAAACGGTGTTTTAGGTCACTGAAAACGGATCTTTTGCAAAACGCCTTCCAGGGTGAAGATTTTCAGAAACTGTTTTCAGTGTTCACGTGTAGACAGGGAAAACAGAGTTTTTGGCTTGTGATGTCAGAGTGTGCGCCGTAATAACTTTTTTTTTCAGGCTTCTGATTGGCCAACATGGCTTTACGGTTAGGGTTATATCGTCGCCTGTTGGTTTAGCATGCACTTGGCAGCGTGTGTTTGCGTTTTTGTGTGGACGGACATTTTTTTAAGAACGAAAGGAGGAAAATCCCCGTTTTCAAAAATACCCGTGTACATGTGGACATGGCCTAAGCCACCCCCATGCAGGTGGAAGCAGATGCTGCCCTCTGTGTGGCTGGTGGCCTTAACACCACAGTGACCGGTGTGGAGCAGGCAGGTAATGAGACACACAGACAGAGGAAAAGGCATCAAAGTCACTTTCAAAGCCTGCTGTTTTCTTTGATAGCCCTCCAGCAAGGTGGCAGTGAGTCATAAAGCTCTGTGTGAGCGTTCTTCTCCTCTTTCCTCTTTCTGAAGGCCGAGATGAAGGCTCGGAGGCTCAGCCAGCCCTGCCCTGTGACACATCAATTCTCCTGGTTCCACAGAAATTCTCATTCACCAGAATCCACCCTGGAATTTCTCCTCAATAACCGCTGAACAGGTTCCCTATCACTCAGGCCTCTTGTAAACACTAGGGGTTGCACAGCCTAGTCGACTAGTCCGCTAGTCGACTTTACTGCTCTGCGATGACGTTTTAAGCTTGACGTCGACTAGTCGTGATTATGACACTAAGCTGCTTACACATGACTAGCTTCAAAATCTCCCAACGCTCGCTTTGCCATTGTTCTCCTAATAAGAGAGCGTCATGCCTCCATTCCGACCTCAGCGTAGCGTAGTGTTCAAACCAGGCGTTGTAACACTCTGCTCAAAGTTCAAATTGGCTGAACTTCGACCCCGTTTGCCGCTGACCTTTCCGAGTGTAACCAATGATTTTACAGTCTGACGTACTGGAACATGGGCGGCGAAACTGGCACGAAATATAAACATCGAATTTAAAGATCCAATCAAAAGTTAGCATCGAGAGGGGGCTACCAGGTTTGTAGATTCAGCTGTAATCATTTGTAGTTATTAACTACATACCCGGCATACTCAAGCTTGCTACGTCCCTGGTTATTAGGTAGCTAGCTGCTAGCTAGCTTAGGTGTTCTGTCAAAGTGCCAAATCCAAACAGGAATTTATAGTATTAACATTACAAAGCTACAAAAAACTCAATAGTTAGCTAGTGTATTAGTATCCCTGTAAGCACGCATGCATCTCCGAGACGTCTATGCGATGTATGCCGATAGATCTGGAAGAGGTATTTAAAAGAACGTTTGCTCATCTGGAAGACGTCTCTGAGTCATCAAATTTGAATGTCTACGGTTTAACAACAAATTACAGGTGAAAGTAAAACATCCGAAACATTTTAAACATTTTAGGGAGTCAATAACACCTTGATATTTCAGTATTATTTATACGCCAGTGTCATTATCAGCGGTCATGCATAACATAACATGGGCTAGTTTCATGCTTAAAGTCTGTGTTGTTATCATAAGTCTGTGTTGATATCATGCAGTGAGTCATTTCGCAGTACATCTGAAGTACACATCTTAAACTTTAGATACGTAAGCAACATTGGTGTAACCGGTATTGTTAACCTTTTTTTTTTTTTTTTAAACCAGCACATCATACTTGGCCAAGAGCTCACATAGACTTTTGCTTAGCTGGAGAAAATAATGATAAATGGCATTAAATATGTATGGTGGCACATACAGCTATACCGGTTGACACGTTTGTTTGTTCTACGTCAGAATGTCCCCTTCTTTGACAGCGTTGTTGGCAGGGCAGCCAGAGCGAATTTTGATGCTCTCGCCGCTCCTGGTGTGAACGTACATCATCAGCGATTAGTCGACGTCGACTCGACTTTCATCACATAACTGTCGACTTTAAAAAAAAAAAAAAAATCTGAAGTCGTGCAACCCCTAGTAAACACAGATTCAGACAAAAGGGGAGAAAGGGCACACAGACTTCCAAACGTGGTGGGCTGCGGGGTCCCGCCACAGGTGGCGGGGGGGGGGGGTGGAAGCGATTCCGTCTAGACAGGAAGAGGCGAGATGCGGATCCTAATTACGGAGAGAGATGAAATGTCCCAGTTTATCTGCATCAAAGTCCAAGCACCCGACCCCAGACTAAACATGGAGAGATAGCGCTAATGGGAGTCGGAGATGAGGGGCCCGCGAACAGAAGCCCAAGGCATTCATCTCTAAAGCACTGTTCACACAGTACCCAGAGTATTCTACCTGATATCCCACCCTAGGTACCCTCTCACATCACAA
Source organism: Megalops atlanticus (assembly GCA_019176425.1). Lineage (NCBI taxonomy): Eukaryota > Metazoa > Chordata > Actinopteri > Elopiformes > Megalopidae > Megalops > Megalops atlanticus. Next base: position 19,842,224 of record CM032877.1, on the reverse strand, counting down.
GTTTTTACCTGTATGGGTGTTCCATTGTTGGAGGGAAGTGGGGTGGGGGCATTACTTGGACACTGGCATCACTGATGATCCCATGATCCCGCAGTAAGGATGTACATTATGTCAGTGACAAAACCTGTGATCTTAGCAGTGATTACTAAGACGTACAGTGGTCTGGGAGAGAAAAACTGCCTTGAGTTAGCTCTCCCGTTACGTTTTGAAACCCTCTAAGAGTTTTGAGGTCTCCGGCTGTAACTGACAGACAGTGAAGCTGGCCAGGTAAGCCCTCGCTGCAATAATCATTTCATTAGAGAAAACAATCTCGAGTGGAAAAGAAAGGCGATATCTAAAGAGTTCTTTCCTGTTGGAACCGAGTCTGTGCGTTGCAAGCCAAAGGCCCAAGCGCTATCTTGCTTTGCCAACGTCTCGCTTTCGAGTGGCGTGCAGTGAGAAATAACATCTTTATCATGCAGTCAGTGTGCTGCAGAGGGTGTTTGTGTTCCTGTGTTGCCTTTAAAATCTTTCCAAAAATGGCACTGACCCAGAAGCACATTCTATATGCAATGGCATGTCTGTCGGAGCAAGACGTCCAGAATTACACTACTGTATTCACAGTTAGGGCTAAGATTTTGGCATGCAAATCATAAATCCTGTGAATTCGAGAACTGACATGATTTCTGTCAAGGTCAAGTGGCTCACACTATTGAAGCTCTTGCTATATACCTAAAGGGAACATTTCATGAAAGCCAGTTGTCACAACCAGCTTGCTAATTGGGTAAGTCTTTCAGTGACAGAACTGACACCGAGTCACAAAGTGTATTCCCTTATGTGAAAACGCCATTACACATGGCAAAACCAGGCAGCTCTCCCACTTAGACTGGTTACCATTAAGGTTTCTTACTTATTCTTTTCCACCGTCACCCTGGATCACTCGGTGGTGCTCTGTTAATATCCCCAAAGCGAGCCTCGTTTTTCAAAGACTGCAGTTTCATGAAGATCATGCCAAATGTTGGTATGCATGTGAAACTCACTTCATGTTGTTCTCACAGTATAACTCATCTGGGCATAGTTGTAGAGGTACCTGCGGTTGTAGCCGGACATAAGAGGCCAGCCTTCATGTGACGTTGCAGCGGCAGTGCAGGCCGGATCGCGTGAGCCCTCGGACGCGCAGCCACCCCGGTCTGAAGAGGAACGATAGGCTCTGTGCCGTTTCCTCATCGTTAACTTTCCTGCCGTTTTTTGTGTAAGCTTCTTGCATATCTTAAAATGCATCTCATAAGAGCTGAAGGGGAAAAACAATTCCCCCTCAACCTGTTCAGAGCCCCCACGACAGAGCGGTCTTTCTCTCCTCTCCTTCCTGTGCTTATCTCCGCACCCTGCTCCAGGTCCTTAGAATGGAGGCCTTACAGGGTGGGCTGGGGGCTGGGGGCTGGGGGCTGGGGGCTGGGGGGGGGCGGGTGGACATAATTGACTTAAATTTATCTCACACACGCACGCACACCCTCACCCCTTCCCCTCCTGCCCCTAAACTGACATCTCTTTCCCCGCCAACCCCCATCTTCTCTCTCCCCTCCTCCCTCTCTCCCTCAAGGATTCAAAGGGGCTTTATTACAGGAGATATCCAGTGTTGCCACTGAGGCAGCTAAGGCCCTGTCTCTCCCTCTAATTGCTTGGTATTCTTGTTTCAGGACAGACACTTTTGTTTGGGCTGCTCTGCCCTTTGCCTCCTCCTCCATAGATTAGTGTCCACTTTAGTCAGCAACAGCCAATCAGCAGCCACTGGACATCATGGCTAATGCTGTCATACCCACTAAAGAGTGACCTTTAGTGGGTATGAGAGCTTTACTCATGGTGACCTGGAGGCAGTTCCCAAAGCCCCTGAGCTTCTTCACCAGCAGATTAAAACTGGGGACACCACAACAGAGAGAGAGAGGGGGAGAGAAACGCAGAAACAGTGTGGGGGGTGTGGACTGTGCCACGCGTATGATTTACAATATTATTCAGACTCCTCTTTTATCTCCATTTGTTGTTTTATTCTGCTTTTATATTTGTCTTTATCTTTGTGCGAGCAGCTTGGTGACCCTGGCCTGACAGTGCCTTCCTGGCGTGTGCGGTGGAAGTTCCCCCCCAATCCCCCCCCCCGACCACCACCACCTCGTCTCTGTTCCTGCTGCTCTGAGTCTCGCTGCTGGCACAGACAGAGGAGCTTTCTTTTAGGGAGATAAGGGGGTGGGGGGTGGCCACTGGCCAGCCAGGGGGACAGAGTTGGGGGAAGGGGTGCCGCTGGCAGGGTCCCAGGGCATGTCTGCTTTTGGGCTGCTTATTTACTGATGCTATCTGGGAATCTAAATCTGAGTAAACAAAGTTGCTGAGATAATGCAGACACCCATAACACCACCACCCCCCTCTGCTCCCCACACTACCCTCATCACACCCCAGCGCTGCACAGAGTCTTCTCCTGCTGCAGAGACAGACTCTAACCCAGCTCAGTCCTGCACAGAGACCTCTCCTGCTGCAGAGACAGATTCTAACCCAGCTCAGTCCTGCACAGAGACCTCTCCTGCAGCAGAGACAGACTCTAACCCAGCTCAGTCCTGCACAGAGACCTCTCCTGCTGCAGAGACAGACTCTAACCCAGCTCAGTCCTGCACAGTCTTCTCCTGCTGCAGAGACAGACTCTAACCCAGCTCAGTCCTGCACAGAGACCTCTCCTGCTGCAGAGACAGACTCTAACCCAGCTCAGTCCTGCACAGAGACCTCTCCTGCTGCAGAGACAGACTCTAACCCAGCTCAGTGCTTCACAGAGTCTTCTCCTGCAGCAGAGGCAGACTCTAACCCAGCTCAGTCCTGTGTGAGAGGAGCCTGCCTTCAGTCCATCATTAATACTGGGTAATACTGGTTAACCACTCCTCTTGAAGTCACATCACATTTAGGTAGTCTTTAAAATGAACTCATTATGATGACTCTTAATAATAAAAATAATAATAATGATAATAATAATAATAATAATCATAATAATCATAATAATGGTAGTAGATTACACTTAGAGTGGTTTTCATGTTAACAAAGATGCTGTACAGGGTACAGAGGATTAGTTAATGGCAAGCATAAGGGTTGTATAAGATTTGTGCTGTCACTGTTATAAGTGTGAGCACTGTTGTAAACTGTATCAAACTGATCATACAAATATTGAGTTGTGCAGGGCAGGGCCCAGTTCCCTTAATTAAATGGGTCCAGGTTGTATATAGAGAGGGCCAAATGGCCATCAGGAGCATTTTCAGTGTATTGAAATTTTATTTAGGGCCAGATGACAATTGGTTGACCATGTCCATCCAGACCCCCTTTAGATCCAGGCCTAGACCTGGAAAAATGTCAGCACAGAAGTGACTCTTGCTGGCTGGACAAATTTAGAGTTGTAAAGTCCTGCCCCTACCTCAAGGTCTCTCCTGTATCTTTAGTGGCTCTTACGTTCCAGGACCCATAAGGGAGGGCTCAGGAAGTGGCCCCATAAATGATCCGCAAGCAGTTCCTGTGTACCAGCTTTCTGTTTCCCCCAGTCACCCCCAGTCCCCTGTCCTCATGTTTAACACTGTTCATTTTGTTTCTCCACAGCCTCCATGTTCTCCGTTGTCTTAACCAACCCCCCACCCCCTGCCTTCTCCCTCCCTCGCTTGTCCTGTCCTTACTCTACTATAAACTGTTTACACGCAACGCAAGTCGGCGCCATGGCAACAGGCCTGATCCAAGCGAGGCCCAGGTGTTCCTGTTTGGATTTAGAAGCCCTCGATTTTGGGATACTGCCGCATTTTAGGTTATGCACTTATTTATTTATTTTCTGATGGCCAGTCACCCTGACAGGTTTATATCAACAGAGGCCCTCATATCCTGTTATTTCCTTCCTCCATTCACTTCCACGTCCCCCTTCCCCAACCCAGGCAGAAATCCCCTTGCACTGCGCCCAGTTCCCAGTCATCTGAAGTGGTTATTTTTACGGACTGTGTACGCAACGCTCCCGCAAGAGACAAACAGTCTACCAGATAAAATTCATTACCAGGGCAGGCGCTTGAGCGTTGAGTGTGGGAACAAATGCCATGAAATGGACACCCCCGCATTATTAGCTGGTGGAAGCAGAGAGATTCACAAAGCCATTCTCCTGCTCATTCTTGACCTTGAAACGTGCTCACCATGATGTGGTCACTAGCTAAAGTTGGCAATGAATTCAGCAAATAAACCAGTACTGTAAATCCACAAACCTCATAGTGATTGACCCTGACATTGACTGAGTTTTAGTGATGGGACATTTGCTTTTTTAATTGAGCATGTACCACTTTTTAACAAAGCACACACAATTATTAATACTTTTTTCACTAGTGCTTACCATTACTGTCATTATAGAAGTTAATAACATCCCTCCCTGGTGAGATGTACATCTGAGTGATATGCAGCAAGGCCTTCTGGGATACTTCAGTGGTTCATAGTTAAGAAAAATGTCTCCAATGCCTACTCATATTAAACTGTATAAATTAAAAACAGGTAATTTCTCTTCTTATTATTGCAGTTAAATATGATGGTGATAATAGTACATAGTAATGCTACACAATAATATAAAACCCAGAAACCAGCAGAATTAATTGTTGCCAATGAAAAGTACAATAGGTTAGAGTAAGTGAAATCACCCTGTATCCATACCATAGTGTTTCTTTTGTCCTGCTCTATTACTGGGTGAGTAGAAGAGTAGACTTCTCCTAATACTTGCCAATTCTGCAGAAATCTTCCGATGCCTCAAAACTATGGATATGCGGCATCACACCAGTCTGACTTACACCTGAAATACCTTAGGAACAGTCAGATCACATGGGCAAAGAGTGAATTCAGTTTAGTGCAATAACATGCAAAAACTTACCTTTCTAAAAAAAAAAAAAAAAAAAAATGTAGGCTTTTAGCAAGGGGGTGGGGGTTGCTGCCAAGGCAACTTGCAACTGTGTACAGTTACAAAGAACAGAAAAAATGTCCCATTTTTCCCAGTGAAGCGCAAGTGATCTGTTATTTCAATGTTCTATAAAACCACCAATAAAAAGCTGGTGATTACTAAAGAGAACCTCTCTGTGTCTGGCCCCGGAGCGAGAGTATACATCTGAATGCCATTTCATCTGAGTGGAAAAGCTCCAATAATACAAAATTCATCCTAATGCTTTCATTGTATGCGCATGGGTCCAAGGGCCTTTTTCAAAAGGCTGTTATATACTGGAAGCCAGAGGTTTTCTTTCCTCCTCTGGACCTGAATATGCATTCAAACATATACTGGAATCTACATCTGAACATTATGCTATGCAAGGTACTATAGAGGTCTGGTCATTTCAGAATCTGTAGAAGATGTTCTAAAGATGTCTCTAAAGCTAGATGCTCCACACAATGCACCAGTCACTCTCTGTCAATCATTCTGACCTGCAAATGAGGTATCACCTCCTTGCTCTTATGGTGCCTCTGAGCCAGTGTCATTTTTTACCAATTTCTGGTTGAGGGCTATGTATTGGTTTGGATGAGTTAAACCTAGATCGGTTGTTGCCATCAGAACATGAGCCATCTGGATCCTCGCAAGTCTGTTACTGCATCCATGATAGTTCCAGTCTGCAAGAGACTACAACTGGAAAGTGGGAAATAATCTGTTCTGATTTAACATGGATGGGCTGAGTTTAGTCACCAATGACAGTGATCATCAAGAAAACCTACAGTTTTCTCTAGAAACATAAATAGTTAACATTTTATCATTGTTTCATGAATTACCCAGTAGATCTAGTCTGCATTTGGTATCCATTTAGGATTGTAATGTCTCTGAGTGTCTTGAAATGTGACCCTTTGAGACTGCTAAGCTAAATGTATAAAACTTACATTAGGTTTGGGTCCCCTGTCCATTAGCGTGGTTCTGATCAGATCCACAGTGCAGAGTTTAACAGTCATAGCATTTGTAATATGAACTACCTTGGCCCATGGGGAGGCTGTCCCCATCACTGAGGTTTCCATGCAGGTTGCTAAGTAACAATATGCATCAGAGTGCGTGCCGAGCATATCTCCATCTCATATCTCTCCGTCCAGTCCTCTAACCTCAAAACATAAATTCATTTATAAAATCACTGTCAGGATAACAAGGACAAACACCCCTCCCCAACACACACACACACACACACATACTCAGAACGACCTTGTTTTCAGCCTTTGGTCTGATGATATCATTGGAATGTGTGCTGGAGACGAGAGCAGGAGGGGGTGACGGAGCGAGGGGAGCAGGGGTTGCCGGTGGAGGGACTGGAGCACAGCAGTGGCGGGTTGGGGGAGGAAGTGGAGTTTTATCATGAACTGCAGAGAAGGAAATGTCCGCCGTGAGTGTTTGCTGAGACTGCGCTGGAAGCTCTTCGGTAAACACTGGATTAAAAAAACCCTCACTGTGTCTCATTGTCTCGCTATGGGGGTGGTTATTGGGGGCACGGTGACCCCCACACACACACACACATAACACACACACACTCCCCCCACACCCCTCCCTTTGTCTTCGTCATAGAACTACTGAACTCAGAAGAATGGAATCTTATCTCTGCAAAAATGCACTTTGGAATTTTTGCTAATTCTTGCCTTGCTGTGTGTTCATGTGTTTTCTTTTGACCTTTAATATAATTGAATTCCCCCCCCAAACACACACCCACGCACACGCATGTACACACACACCAACCTCCACGTACCTCTGTTTCTTTCATATGACCATGGATCAAGTAAATGTGACACAGTTTGGTTAAACATACTAATTCTGGAGAGTTTGGGTATTTTCCCACACAAACAGAGACATCCCACTCACATGTATTTACATTAACTTTTCTTATTTAAAAAAAAAAATCATTCCCATTATTGTGCTCCCTCTATGCAGGCCACTTGAGTGGAGCTCGTAAACCACGGCTAGTTCACAGACCATTTAAGAATCACAAATAAAGATTGGGCTGCAGCGTGGAAAATGCTTATGGGTGAACCACCAGTGTGTCCGCTCCTCCCAGTCACAGGAATTTGTATTTACATTTAAGACGATGAGTGATGGATTGTGGGATATTAAATGTAAAGACAGAGAGAGACCTCAGAATGACGGTTGGTAAAGGCCAAGAGGACTTTTGTTAAACATTAAAAAAAGCCTCCAGCTCCCATCAGACGGGCGATGTCCTTTGACTGTGATGCGAGACGCCTTTTTCCAGAGGCTGGGAAATATGTAGGTACTGAACATCTGGAGCTTCCCCGCTGAGGCTGACGCCAAAGTGCCTACAGTAGCACTCGCAGTTCGGACTGGTATGCACCTGGGTGGTCACTGTGAATAAAGGCCTCAGTCCTCCCAAAAACTGGGAACCATAATGAGGTCAACATTCTCTATTTTTCGGTATTGTTGGTAAATTTCTGCCTTGTATTTTCAGCAATCATGGAAACTACTCGGCATTGTGAGTGAGATCTCTGTAAACCTATTCTACAAACATGCTTGCCACTCAAGCTCAGGTTTCAAGTCTTTCAGCTTGCATGCTGGGAGGGTTCTTCTGAAGTGGGGAAAAAGCATCCATTGATATAGGTGCTCGATTTCTTGAAGACCAGGAAATGGCACGATGAATGTCATTGACTTTTACAGGAAACACAACTGGTCGTATTTGGAGCAGATCAAGAATGAGCACCACCCATGGGTCCATCTCTCATTAAGTTAGTCAGCAATAGAAAGTTGCCCTGCCAATGGTCATGAACCGCCTAACAAAAACATTTGTTTAAAACATTTGTTTATGTCTGAGTGTCTGGGCAGCACCAAGGGGAAGCTTCCAACCACGGTCTGATAGGGCCTGACTACCTCCAGCCTCGTTTCCATTCTTTTTTCAGTTCGCAAATGCTGCGTGTAGGAAACGGCCCCAGCGAACGCTCTGCAGAAAGGCACCACAGAGCGGGTCTATGGTCATCTAATGCTGCTCCTTGTTCCCTCATAGAAAACAATAACTTCTGGTTTGCCACACCTTATCTGAAGTTTTAACTCTTCACCAGCAATTGCCTCACCTCTGTGTCCTTGGTACCTGAACGAACAACAAACATGCAATAACAGATGCAAGACTGACTGAATATCTCTTGTTATTTTATCCACTTTCTGGTGTTTATCACTTGTGGCACAGCTTGTTTTAAATGTGGTATGGAGCAGAAAGACCAGTGTGACAGGGGCAAGTTCTACAAAATTCCACCAGCCTTTTTCATGCTATTCCAGTGTTAACATTACCACTGTTTCCAGGAGTCTCTTAATGACCTTTCCCTGGGGTCAGGGAATAATTTCCCAGTTTTTGTGGCACTGGGTTTTCATGTTTTTGGATTCCCCTGGAAAATGTATTGTAATGCTCCATGTGTTGTGACAATTTGAATTGTAAAGAATAATAAATAAAGTTTGATTGATTGAATGATGTGGCCCAATTGCGTACCACCCTGAACACACACAAGATCAGATGAGACAGGGTGTGTTTAGGGTGGTATGGCCATGGGGTAGCACTTGTATAGGAGACTGTCTGGGAATACCACATGTTGTAAGATTATGTCGTACCAAAGGATTTCTAGGAAACAAAGCAATGTGGTGGATTCAGGTTGGATGGCTGTGCAACACCTGTTGCTCATCCTAGAGCTTTCAGCACAATGACACACAAGCACAGAGAACACCGTCTCACAAAGGACTGGGTGGGGTGACAGTGTAGACTGCACTGGGATCATTAATTCCCCTGGGGGTAGTGGAGGGAGACAGGGCGGGAGGGGGCGAAGCAATTCTCCAGATGCAATCTAATCTGACTGAAAAAAGCATGGAGCGAGAGACTTTCTCACAGTCTCACCGGATGCATGTGGAACTGGCAGATGTTACTGGAAGGACAACTGCACCTTGCTCTTCTGCTGCACAGAATACTGATGTGATCTCACGCTGCAACTTCTGTGAGTGTATGGGAGGTGGGGAAGGGGGGGGCTCAGTGACATCATAATCAGGGAGGATCCAAACAGACAGGAAAGTCAATTACAGTTAAACTGAGTTTACCAGCTGGATCTCTAGCACCGTAGGAGACAAATAGAGAGAGAGAGAGAGGGGAAGAGGGGGGAGGAGAGAAAAAGAGAGGAAAAGAGAGACAAAAAGAAAGGAAAGGAGGTAGAAGGAGTGAGTGAGCAAGAGTTTTGCCAGTTAGAGAAACTTCTTTACCTGATTTTTTTGTCTCAGACCAGGCTTTTTTTTTCACCTCAGGCCAGGCGCAAGCTGAAGATGAGCAAGCCGGGGGACTGAGACCAGCAGGGAAACTGCCGGGTTTTACAAGCTGCGAGCCAGGCCGACAAACAGGATGAGGGGGTGAGAGGGTGTCGCGGAACAGGGCAACAGAGCGAGAGATGAGGGAGGAGTGCCACCCAACACAGCGTACCACCAGTCCTGGGGAAGACTGACCTGAGAAAGAGAAGGAGAGTGAGAGAGAGAAAGGGGGGGGGCTCTGTGTACAGTGCCCGCACAGCAGCCTCGGGAAAGAGGGACGAGCGTCCGTTCGCTACGCTGGAGCGCAAGGACACACCATGGACTCTGCACGTCTCCCGCTCCTCCTTGACGTGAGTAACCCCTACACTCGCAGGCCTCAGCTCTGTCCCGCCACCAGAGCTGCGCTGGGTCAACCATCAGCCCCCCTGGGATTAACATGCCGTCCACCGCCTTACTTTACACAGCAGAAGCTGTACATGTCAGGACACACAGGGAGTTGACAGTCACTGCATCAAAGATGAGGATAGCTGTTAGAAAACTGATGGCAGAATAACTGCTGTGGTAAGCTTGGGATGGTAATTGTTGCGTGTTTTACATCATATGTCCTGTTTTACAATCTTGCCTGAGATTTTGACATGTTTAAATAACCATTACAACAGAGCACTGTTAGGAATACCTGCATCTCAAAAAACAAGCAGGGAGCAGGGACACAATGTGATAAAAAAAAAAATGGAAAAAAAAGAGTGGTAGAAAGCATTTAAATGAAGGCGGTGTTCCCGCTGTGTAAGTGTGAATGAGGATGTCCGGTGTAGCGCCAGGATGAGAGCTGACCTTATTTTGACTCTGAGTGTGGCGTGAGCTGGAGGGAAGCAGCTGTAGTTTCATGAGTGTTTCCGTGGCGATGTCTGGTGCATCCTCCCTGGGGGATTCCTTACACCATCTCTGCTGTACCTTCACAGAGATCCCCGTGCTTGTCCTGGACACAGCCTCACGTTTATGTGTGTGTGTGTGTGTGTGTGTGTGTGTGCGCGCGTGTGTACCCATGACAACATGCACAGGCTTGTGCATGTCTGTGGGAGGGAGGGTACATAAGTGAATATCAATGTAAAAATGCGTAAAAATACAGACATGACAGTGTGTGTGCCTGAGTGTATGTGTATGCACAGCGCAAGTGTGGTTTGAGCATGTGTGGAGGTATGTGAGAGAAAGCCTGTGTGCTATATTGTGTTTGCGGTTTGCACCGCTAATGTGGAGGGGATGGGAAGTTTGTTTTAGGAAGGTCTGCAATTAACATAAAGATCTATGAGAAAAGGCAGTCTGGCCTGCCCTGGTCATTATCTTTTTAATCACCCCAGCTGGGAAAAATTACAGCCTGGTGCTAATACTCCATGGTAAAACTTCATTTCGGACTACCTGTTTTCTTATTCTAATGATTTCATCTGACGTCTGTTGGAAAATGCATGGTGCATTTCAGACAGCTTGTGGTTTTCCTCTTAACTTGTCAGAATCCGAGCCTGTTCCACACAAATGGTATTTCACTGTAACTGTAACTGCAATATTCAACCGACAGATTGCCTCCTAACTTAACTATTACAGACTTAAAAAGTGCTCCTATTAATTGAGACCCTATATGAAATGAAATCTGACTTCCAGATGAATGATTATATGAATTTCTAGAGTTAGCAATAGTGTGGGGGATGAGAGGTGCAACAGTTAATTGCTCTCAACAACAGCTTTTCATGTAGACTCTATGGTTTCGCATATAATTGAAAGAAATGGAGAACTAATGAAATATATATACAGTTACACAATCACATTTGTGCAGATTGTTGTCTGCGCTTCATAGAGCACAGAGTTTCAGGACTGGAGAGGCAAGAGCCAGCCAGAGAAGATAAAGTTAACTAAAACAAGAGAGCCAGAGAAAGAGAGAGAAAGAAGGAATCTGGGAAAGAACATGGGAAGAACAACAGGAAGCGAAAGTGAAGGGAGCTTATTCTACAGAAGACGGAGGCGGGGGATAAATCACGCAGGCGGAGCGACGCTCCCGCCCTCTGACCCCCCCCGGCAGCTTCGCCACACTTTCCGCAAAAACACCATTTATTTCAGGCAGGGAAATAAAGAGGAAGTTTCCAGCCATGTGGAGAGGGCTGCGCTTCGGTCCAAGGACCCCGGTGACCGCTCCGAGAGACAAACACGCCGCACGGCCCCGCAGTGGCGCCACGCCCGTCCCGCCGCTGACCGCCGCGTGCGCGTGCTAGCAGGACCTTCCCCGACTCTTCTCTTGATTAGAGAGACCGCTCGGATTTATTGATAGGGGCCGACCGATCGGCGTCACCTCCAGCAGCCCGGGTCGGGTCACAGTCTGCACGCGGGTCGCCCTGAATCTAATGACGCAGGATACAGCTCTTGATTATCCCCCGGGGAGAGATGGCGGGAACGTCACAGGAAAGCAATCGGAGGGGTGACACGGGCGCAGATGGATGACAGGCATGATGAAGGGGGCGGGGAGAGAGAGAAAATAGCGTGTAAAGCAGCCAAATTGAGCTTCTTTCTTTTTTTTTTTTGCCTGGTGAGAGGAGGTGCATGGATTGATAAGGGCACGGAGACAGATCTGGGCGGGGATGTCCTCTGTGTGTCCCCCCCCTTCAATAAAGCTGTTCCCAGGCCGGGGGCTTAATCTAGTTTACAAGCTGAAGCGGCAGGAGATGCCGGGAGACCCGCCTCTGATTGCTCCCGCTTGGATTGGTTCAGGTGGGGATGGCAGACACACTTAATCTGGCTGGATGGGTGTAGCTGCACAGTTAGTCACAGCCCATTTTCTCTGCTTATTACCCCAAGTGTAGATCTAGTCGCAATGACACCTCTGTCTAGCAGGGCATTGTAATTTACTGTTTTGTGGGGTAGTGGTAAGGAGCAGGGTTTGTAACTAAACTGCTGCAGTTTTGATTCCCAGGTGGGGCATTGCTCTTGTGCCCTTGATAAACATTCTTAACCTGAGTGTCTTTAGTGAATGTCCAGCTGTATCAAAGGATGGTGTGTGAATTGATCTGGATGGTGGTATTTTCTAAGCAAACAATGTAATATGCCTCAAATTCATTCATCTTATTAATTCAGAATCAGAGTGTTCTTGAAACCTATCTACGTAATGCTGTGTCTCTGGCATTGTAGCTGCATCCTAACATAGCTACAACATTACAAAAACAATGGGAAAATGTTATCTGGCCGCCTGGAACCTGTTATTCACGGAGGGTACAGTGGAACCTGTGGCTTCAGCTTCAGCACGCAATATAACCGATAAAGCTGTGAATGTGTGTTTCAGCTTCATTTCTTTTAAGATCAGCTCATTTCTATTATCTATCAAAACAAACAAGTTGGATATGCTCAGAGGTGATCTTGTTAGTGAATATTAGGATTTTTCCCAGTATTTCTTTTTTTCCTCATTAATGTGTGTTTTAACTTCTCAGGCACATTCATCATACAAATTATGCTTATAATATAGAGTCCATCAAAACATCTCTCTGTTGCTTCTACTTCTATCACTTTGTGTGATTTCTGTTGCAAAAGTACCTTTCACTGTGGTTAAGGCTAACCCTAACCCTTTACAATATCTGCTCTAATAAACATTTTTTTTGTATGAAATTCCCTCTTTGAAGTGATCCCTGACATGTTACGAGCGCTGTATGGCTACACAACATCTGATTGACTGCTTGAGAGGAATCCCCTATATCCAGTCCCAATCATGCTGATGTGGCATGTGGATAGTCTCCACTTCAACAGCACCATTCCAGAGGCCAAGCTACTCACTGAGCTCAGTATAATGTCTGTCAGTATGAGGAGCTCCTACTGAACACACTATAATACAGAACCTGTTACCACCAGTGCTCCTTTACTGCAGAATATGGGAATAAGACCCCCAAGCCATAGTAATGGTACAGCATGCCAGAATGGGTGCTTAGGTGTCCCCAGTTAAACGGAGGAAAAGCTAAAAACAGAAGTTGGCTGATACCTTTGACATTTCGGAGTGTAATTCTTCAACATAGCTGTTAAAGGCAAGTGCCTCCCTAATCTTTCTCTGTTTGATGGACCTGATTGCTGTTTGTCTATGGCAGCAGTCTGTCTCTGACCCAAACGAGGACAACCAAAAAATAAGAAATAACTACTATTGTTCTGCAGCACTATCAGGAGAGTATCATGGATGGAAAATAGAGAGGCAGGCGTTTGCTTGTCTGCAAACCCTGTCTTCATCACTGCAGCCGAACACACACACACATATCTCCCTCTCTTGAATACATGAGAAAAATTGCTCCTCAGAGAGCATGACAAAAACAAGATAACCAACTGCTCAGAGAGCACGACTAAAAGAAAGTAACCACCTTATCAGAGATCACATAAGCATGACTAAAACAACATAACAACCTACTCAGAGGTAAGATAAACTTGACTAAAACAAGATAACACATTCTCAGATAAGCAATGAAAAAGGAAGCTGAAATGAGTTTGTTAGTTGATTAGTTGATTTATTTTGTATTTCAGTAAAAGAGATCCGATGTCTTTGTCGTAGATTACTTCCCTCCTTCCTAATCATGGCCTGACCTGACCTTGGATCCAAGACTCATATATCTTCCAAACCAGTCCTCCTGTGACCTTTTGTTTAGCATAGCTGCAGTTGCGTTTCCCATCCAAGATTCGATTAGCCCACACAATTTAGGGAGCAGTCGATAGATTGGTATGCAAGGCTACTGAAGGAATTCTGCCTTTGTAGGATAAAACGGGCCAAGCAATATGACAAAAATCACAACAAGATGAGCAATCACCTAGATTGTGGCACTAGCAGGAACATTGCAGAAGACACCATTGACCATAGTACAATATGACAGAGAACAGGTAGAGAGGGTGAAAGAGAGAAATGAAGTCTTTTACATCCATAGTATTTCCTGGACTCTGCATGGTTTGTTTGTGTTACTCTCTGCTGGGCACAACAATCTCTTTCACTTGGCCATCAGACCACAATGTATTACCACTGGGCTGTATAGACAGTTTTTTCCTCCAGACATGTTTTTTGCAAATGCCACTTTTGACAAACCCAGAGAAGTTCAGTGGCTGAACAGTATTTTCTCTGTCTGTCTGTTCTCCACCAGCTCCATAATGTTACTTGCTAACCTTCTGGTCCTGATGGTCCTGCTGCTACCTCAAGTGCTGTCGGGTCACCAGGGCGGTTCTGTCGACCCGAACGCCTTCCCGCCATCCCAGCTCGAGCCTGGCCTGGCCCAGTCCATCCAGAACGCCCTGCTTACCCGCCTGGGGCTGCAGTCCCGCCCTGCCCCTCGACCCGGGACGGCCATCCCCCAGTACCTGCTGGATCTGTATCGCTTCCAGTCCCAGCAGTACCACCTGCTGCAAAACCCTGACTTCAGCTACCCCGCACACCACATCCAGGGGGCCAACACGGTGCGCAGCTTTCACCACCAGGGTAAGACCAGGCAGACGCCCACTCCTCAGTCCAGAGAGAGTCGCGCTGTTTCAGTTTGACCTACCGCATGATAAAAAGGATACTCGTGGCTCAGCCACCGGGACAGGCCCAGAGGAGGTCCCAGGTGGGCTGAGCCCTCCTAAACTTTCACCTAGACACACCAAGCAGTTCAGCCCCATGGCAACAATTTCTGACTGGCCTGGTAACTGGCAATATGGTCCTCCTGGTGCTAGCCCTTGCCCCCAATTAAAGGGAGGTGGATCTGGCTCGCTTGAGACACTGCTTAAATATGAAAGAATTACCTGTGTAAACCACTATCCAATAACTATGGCTTCAATTTTTCCTCCTTTTTTACCTCTCCCCATCCTAGTCTACACCCTCTGCAGTACAGGCAGGACAGGGGGACAGAACACATATTGCCCAGGACCATGTTCTCACAGCACAATATGACAGCAACCAAATGAGGATGATATGTGATAGTAGGATGTAAGCCAACGGCTCTTAGACACACACACACACACACACACACACACACACACACACACACACACACACACACACACACACGCACACACACACGCACACACACGCACACACACACAAACACACATAAACCTGGCAAGGATATAATGATGGCAATTTGTTGGAAGTGGTCAGATAATTGCTAGTTAAACATACGCTGCAAAATGTTCTGCCGGCAGTGTTCCAAATGTGTGTTTTACGGGCGAGGAGGTTTAATGTGTCTCTAAGATACCATCTGTATTTACAGTGCTGGAAGCAGCCACACACCCTGTCTGAGAAGTTATGGGCCTTATGTCACTCATTATACACATGTGGCTACCTAATTTATCTCTGCATTCTGTGCATGCGATGTCTATTAATAATAGGGCTAGTCCAATCCACTCATTAGCATAATGTACCAGTTTGGTTAGCACTCTAACTGCTAAAAGGTTCACAAACAAGATTTTGATTCTAATGTATTACTTAAAAATAGCATGTGTATATGTAGATGGAGATGTACATTAATGACTTAAAATACTCTTTATAAATGACCTGTGCATGCAAGTTTAACCCAGCGACCCTCTGGACCACTTTCACTATGCACAGTGACACTTCTTTATACAGTACCTTATTAATCCTTCTATGTTTACCAGGGTATAATCATACAAAAAGTGGTGTTTGAGAGTTTCTTGTTTTTCTTCATCTTCTAGACTCTGAGGGCCCCTCCTTCCAGTTGCAAGGCATTGCAGAGGATGCAGAACACTTTAATATCTCCTTCAACGTCTCCTCCATCCCCTCCGATGAACACATCACCTCTGCAGAACTCCGCCTCCTGCGGGGTATGGCTGGGAGTGGCTCTGCTGCCCACAGGGTAGAGCTCTATGTTTACGGGAACTCCTGGGAAACCGGGGCCACGTTGTTGGAGTCCCGTCCCCTCGTGCAGAAGGGTGGTGCCCCGGAGGCCTGGGAGAGTTTCAGCCTCCACCCAGACCTGTTTGACAGGGTCAGGAGGCAGCCCGGTCACCTGAGTTTCATGCTTAAGGTGTCCCCCATGAACAAGAATCTCTCCCCTAAGCCCCTTAAGGCTGGGCAGATGGGGGAGCACCTCAGGGTGCGTAGGTCCTCGGGACAAAGTGAACCAAGCTGGGCTCAAGAGAGACCCCTGCTGGTGACGTACAGCCACGATGGACGCGGGCAACCCTTGGCGCCCCCTGCTGCGCACCCAGAGAAGTGGCTCTTGGCGGGGGTGCAGAGGAAGAGGAGGAGGGGTGGGAAGAGCGGGAAGGGGAGAGAGAGGCAGAGGAGCGGGGGTGTGGAACGGGACCGGCGGGTCAAGCGGAATGGCGGCCGGGCGGCGAAGCTGAAGCGGCTCTCGCGGGCCCGCTGCCGGCGCCACCCGCTGTACGTGGACTTCAACGATGTGGGCTGGAACAAGTGGATTGTGGCGCCCAGCGGCTACCATGCCTTCTTCTGCCTGGGTGAGTGCCGCTTCCCCCTGGCTGACCACCTGAACTCCTCCAGCCACGCCATGGTGCAGACACTGGTCAATTCGGTCAACAGCGCCATTCCCAGGGCCTGCTGCGTGCCCACTGCCCTCAGCCCCATAGCCATGCTCTACCTGGACCAGCACGACCGCGTGGTCCTCAAGAACTACCAGGACATGGTGGTGGAGGGCTGCGGCTGTCGGTAGCAGACAGAGGAGAAACAGAGAGAGAGAGAGAGAGAAAGAAAGACAGGGAGAGCAGAGGGATGAGCCTCCTTTTGCGGTGGGCAGCAAACTCAACCGCACATCCCCATTCCCACAATCCCCAGCTGCACACCGTCACCTGTGTTCTGGAAAGGGATGCAGGGGTCATATTGCCTGCCTGGCCGGGTGTATTTTAAGACCCATTGTCCATCTGGCCACACCTGTGTGACTCTGTGGACTACACCGTACGACAACTGCCTGCCTTTCTGCGTGTGCACGCTGTGCACGTCTGTTTGCTTGAGTCTACTGCTTAGCGTCTTGCTCTTGAGTGTCTTTGATCACCAGTTGCATATTGTAGCATGAGGTTATCATTGCTCCATTGTTTGGGGGAAACAATTTGCTGTCAAAGAAATTCCTATATGCGGGGACTTGGATAAATGGATAAATGAACCATTGGACCATTTCCGATTGGTTTTACAGTGGTATTTCTTTCCAAGGGCTTATTGCTGGCAGCTCAGTGCTATTTTCTTAATCAATCCAGTGCATGTGTATTGGGTCAATATGAGCTCAACAAAGCTTTATAAAGCTTTCAGTCACAAGATATTTAAGACAACAGTAATAATATTGATGAAATAATATTTTTGAATTTATCTTTATTTAAAGAGAAGTTTATATTAATTTCATTTGCTGACAAACAAAAAATACATTCATTAAACTTATTCATAAATAGTCTTTAACCATCCTTAACTTAAAAAAGATTGCAAGTACATATTTAAGTAGCACAGTTATTGTGTATTTAATGGCAACATTCAGAAATGTAGAATTGTGGCTATCTCTGAGGCTACAGTGATAAAAATCAAAGAGTTCTACCTTAATGAACTTATAACCTTGTCCTGGTTCCAGTTATTACAGGTGACTGAAGTATTAGTCACCTATGATGATGTTATTTTTGTTGGTTCACATCATTGCTGTCAGACATAGTTTTGTCACATTAGCTAAGGTTTTGCATAGGTGTTAGATAGTCACTGGATTTATACAATTGCTATAGGGTGAAGTCAATTGGACATGTAGCAGAAGAAGAATGCAAATAGGATTCCCAACACCAGATGATTTAAACAAATAAGGGCAAATAAAACTATTCTTGCTCAGCAAGGATTTTGGTTTCTGAAAAATGTTCACAAATTTGCTTTTCATCTTGCCGTGTATGGCTTCTTTGTATTAGTTTTTTTTACTATATGTCAAATGTAAACTGTCCCCTTTAGCTGGTTGCATACTTGGAGCCACAAAGTAATGCTTAAGGAGGATTTGACTTACTTCACTTAGTAGTATCATTCAGTTTGACTCGTGTTTCAAGTATCAGTGTATACATGAAATTACATTATGATGCAAATTGAGTCACATCAAAAAAAAAAAAACCCCACACAGGCATCCTGTTCCTGGACATGCACGCTCATTCCTAGTTCTCCATTCGTGCTGATAAATGATGCGTGACACAGTCTCCTTATCATTGTTTTCACAGGACTGTTTGCCAGCTGGTTGCTCTCTTTATAAAAGAGCCCTGGGGTTACGTTCTGCCTCTGTCACATGAAGTCACGGGATATTCTGTTGTGAACGGAGAACATTTTGACATTTGCAGAGATTAGCTTTGGTCATGGTTGCATGTATAAGAATGGCCTGTCCACAACATATAGACTGAGGCATCACATGAAGATGTGCTGGTGCATAATAAAAGAAGCAGTACATGTACAGTTTCATGTTCCCTTATTGAATGATTTTTTTTTTTATTTATAATTTCATTGTCACTAATAGGTTTGTAAAAGCATCTCAAGTTGGTTGAAAGCAAGGCTTTGGTGCAGAGCTACAGCACCGCTTCAGTTTCTAAGAGTTAATGTAATGACACCTGCTATAAAGATTTCCTGGATCTTAGATTCCCAATCTGGTAGACTCCATCTGAAGTGTCTGAAAATAGCCTAGTTAATGTGTGCGTGTGTGTGCGTGCCAGAGTAGGGGAACGAATCTGGCCGCCTTATCCACTTAGCAATGGAGGCATGCACTCTGTGGATACGAACGGCCTTGGTGAAATCAAACCTTGAGCGGTCCGTCTATCACCACCTGTAGGGACCTCTCCCCACTGACAGCTTTGATATATACATCAGGGTGAGAGCTGGCTTTTATTTGTGATGAGCAAGGAAGAAAAAGAGACTCGCTACGAGGCTGATCTGCCCAGCGCGGAGGAATTACAGAATCTCCACCAATGGCAAATTAAGAATCACCCCCTAAGGCAGCAGGAGGAATGCTGTGAGAGCCAGGTGCAGAATGTGTAATGGATTAAATGCTCACAGAGGTGGGCTTCAGGCTTGTTTTGTTTGACACGGCGTTTTTGCTGAAGGCCCCAGCCTGGCCTGAGCATAATGGCCCCTGATGGCTAATACATTGACACTCCGCCTGACTGATTCTCCTCAAAGACCTTAAAATCTGAACTACTGTTCGCCACGTTCAAACAGCCCTGTCAATCATCTTTCTCCCCCTCTCTCTTTTCACACCCACCCACACCCTTTCAACACCCCCTTTCAGTGAACAGCCTCCCACCCCGGAGCTTTGCCTGAATGAAAAGCTGACCTCAACTAAGAATGCTACTCAAGCAAAGACAGTTTTCAATTAACTACTGCCTGTCGCCTCATTATGAACCTGACTGATGTCAGCTACAGCTAGGCACTTAAACGTTGCTGATTAGATCCTTTTATAATGCTTTAAAGACAATGGCCTACAATGTACTGGAGATGTAAAAGAGCAAAACACTGCTGTAAGACATGAGGCAAGAGGGGCCATGGTAGGAGAGTCCGAGCATCTGTTCACGCGGCCGTGGATAACCAACCAATCCTACCACCACCACGTACAACGACAGCAACTACTGAACATCGTAGACCAACAATGTGGAAGAAGATGAGGCAAGAGACTGGGGAAGATGGGACTGGTGTTCCAAGATATAGGGCAATGTATGCATTAGAGTAGGGGGGTGGGGTTCGCAAACAGCTGGTGGTCTGTCTCCGTTTCTCCTTTCTCTCATTTTGTCCTGGATGTGTCCTCTAAGCTCCGTCCGCCTCTCTCTCTCTCACTGTCTCTCTCAGACTGGGGCATTCTGTGGGAAGGAGAGGCTGGATAAAGACTTAAGGCAGCATGCGGACCTCCCTCCTCTCCGGGGGGACGTCGTGGCACAGCGAGTTCTTACAGGCCGGGGATGAAGAATGTTGTTTTTACAGGTGTCTCACAGCGCAAACCTGGTCCCCGCTCAGCTGGAAATCACATTTATTTCCCCCTTTCCTCTCCCTCTTTCTCCACTCCTTATATTTATCTCCTCCCCACCTAAATAAAACGTCTACCCAGACAGCCATGCTTTCAGAAAAAAAAAAAACATTCAATGAGGGGGGGATGTCTGTGAGGGAAAGCGCTGATAAATACATTTCAAACCAAAGCTGTTTTCACACTTAAACCAAAATGGTTCCAAGTACTGATTTGAAGGTGATCAAGTTAGCAGCAAAAGTCTTTAAATACTTTGGGCGGTGTGATTTCACTTTCACGCTTCCACTCTGAACGAGCCTGATCATACCGGCCAACGTGAAAGGCCCTCAAGTGTTGTCCTCCCCACTCCCAAGGGTACTCAAGGCCTAAATGAATATAGCAACCAAATGAAAGAGACCAAGGGACATGTGCACCTGGTTAATCTTCAGAGGTCACTTCTCCTCAGATGTTGGGATATTCTTAAGAGGAGGGAAAAAAACTGCTTCCAGGAGTTAAATTGTAGAAGGTTTATGTTTTCAACACCCAGACAGCTGCAAAGTGCAGCAATGTGAGCTAATTACAGGACACTAAATTTTCAGGGTGTCAATTATCCTCTTGATAATGCAAGATTTCTGCATACGCTCATGGTTTTTAAACACAGTTTCAATCCCTGGAGAACTCTTTTATGAGTCACGTCTAATGTCTAACCATAAACTACCCGGATGCACAGACAGAGATTGTTAATCATGTCGCTATATTTCAGCATGACTCCTCTATTACATGGACCTCCTTCCTCTAGAGAGAGAGAAAGAAATACAGAGATAGACCAAGAGAAAGAGACACACACTTCAATGGAACCTAGTTTAAAACGTGCACACTACAAAATCTAACTCTTTTCAGTCCTTAAAGCTGGCAGCAAGACCTCCTTGGGACTTTATTTTGACCGTAACCGTAACATTTTAATGGTTGTACAACCAATAAATGCAGAATGAATAAAATTACTTCATAAAAATACAAGTTCATTGAATTTGATGTATGGTGATCAAGGGTGACATTATAAAACCCTCCCGAAGACTTTTCTCTGCCGCTTTCTTTTTTGTTTTGTTTTCCTAGAGGAGCAAAGTCATTGCATTTGCACATGTCCCCTTCCTAAAAAAATGCGCGATAACAGGCGCATGACAAACGGCAGGCAGTTATTTTGCCGAGTACACAGTGCTCCTGAGGAACGTTAAAATGTATTTCTTCCCCTCCGATTAAAAAAAGGGGGGTGAAAAAAAGACTTGGCAAGGAGATTAGATTAACAATTTAAACATCTGCGAATTCATCCAGGCCAAGTAACCGTTTCCCTGTGTCTGTCTTTCTCCCACCCTGTTTCTCTCTCATTCTCCCACTCTGTCTCTCTCTCTCTCACTGTGTCACTCTCTTTCTCCCACTCTGTCTCTCTCTTTCTGTCACTGTCTTTCTCTTTCTCCCACCCTGTTTCTTTCGTGTTTGCCCATTCTGTCTCTCTCTTTCACCCACTCTGTCACTTTGTCTTTCTCTCAATCACTCTCTGAAGGAACTGGGCCAGTGTGCACAAAAAACTAGTGGGTGAACCAGAACTGATTGATTTAGTATCAGGTTTCAAAGCAAAGCTCTGCAAAAGCCAACAGACTCTGTGTGGACTCCTGAAAACTTAATTTTTATCTTCAGGCAAAGTACAAATATTCTGTAAAAATTTATCAATCATCAATCAATCAATCAATTTATCAATTCATCAATATTCAACAACAACGTGATCAATCATTTTTTGATCTGCAGAGAGCATTCTAAGTTAAGATATGCCATCAACCGTAACCATTGTTATAAAGATGTGCTAATCATTAAATCTAAAGAGGAACTTAGCATAGCATACTTCACCATTGTAGGCTGTTGTATTGAAGCCAGTCTGAAACTACATGTAGGGGATTTGTTTGTTATCTCAGGATCTCAACATAATATTTTCAGGCTTTCCACATCACCAAAATGCTTACGAATGACAAGAGGCATATGTGTCAGGGTTGTCATAATACCAAATGTTTTTGCAATTTTCTCTAAATTCTTAAAATCTTCTGAAAAATAACTGTTCTGAATATGAAAAGTTTGGTTTCTCATGATCCTGAAATATGTTTTCTTGTAATAATTATCTCATAACCACAAGAAAGTGAATGCCAAAAATATTACTTAAAAAGTCTTGAAATATTCATTTCACAATTTCTCTTGAGTTCAAAGCTCTAGTGTATAGTTGTCTATTTGGGTATATGTGTCTGAGTGTGTGTATGTAAGCCTTCAGGCATATGAATGCATATCTATCTACTTATCTGCCTGTCTGTCTGTCAGTCTGACTCCCTGTCTATATTCTCACCTACCGTAACTAGAATACTGAAGATTTAAAATGTTTAGTTTTACCACCATCTTCACCGTTCACCATTATAGAAACACTTAAAATTACAGTTATTAACAGAGATTTTCAATTCTGTTATGAAATTGGTCACATATTTCATGCATTACAGCTTGGGTCAAATACATGTCTCTGAAAGCTGCACTGTTCGCTTACTTGTGGGAGTTCAGTGTCAGCACTTGCTGTTAACCCTCTCAGAAATGAAGGCACAGCAAACCCTTTTTCTGATGAGGAGGTGAGTTACATTCCTTTTCCTCATCAGAACCTTTTATACAGAGCAACTTTGATGGCTTACATTTTTTTGCACATTTTCCTTTTATGAAGCTGGATATTTACTGAGCCGCTTCAGGTTAACTGCCTTGCCCAGGAGTGAACTCAGGTGCCTCACCTGGGAATTGAGCCAGCAACCTCTGGGTTACGAGCCCTGCTCCTTACTGCACACTGCTACCCCAGGGTTCATATCAAAGCAGTCGCCCTGCTCACACTCTGGCTCAGGTAAAGAGGTGATAAGACAAACTGAGTTAACATATCCTCCTCCTGAGGAGAACTAAAGCTTGGTGTGAAGACCACAAATCCTGTGTTAATTATATCTGCACCATTCCACCCTCTGACCCACTGTCACACGGGGACTTTGGATGGAAACGGTGTGACGACAAAGCAATGAGGAAGCTAAAACAGCTGTCCCCCCGAGACAGCCCGGCCAACAGCATCCCCAGCTCAGCGCCCACTTAGTGTCGAGCGCGTGAGGCCTTTGATCTGCCACTCTGCAGGGAGGGAGGTGCCAGTGTGGTGGATGGTTAACACGAGCCACAGGTGTTGGCCGCCTGGCCCTGATCACAGAACATCCGCAGACTCCTGCTCCCCAGGGCTCGATTCCCAGCATCTGTGTTAAATGCAGCTCAGTGTCCTGTTTGCCTCTCCCTCACAGCAAAGGCAGGTGGAAGGTGCTGACATTATGATGGGGTACCCCTCCACCCCCACCCCCACCCTGCCTCCAAAACCCTTTGTGTCAAACAGCAAACAGCAAAACCATATGTAGCATGCAAGAAGAGGGTGCTCATCACTGGGGTCTGCCTGCATAATCCAGAGAAGCACCTGACAGAACATGTATTTTCTCTCACCAGCCATTTATTTGCGTGCTGATTTCAAAATATTTAATCACATACATCGGCTGGGACTGCCCTCAAGTCAGTACGTCAGTCCATCTCACAAGGCATGATCCAGGTACGTTCAATTGGACTGATATACCCCTTGAGGTCTGGCTCTGGTTCCACCCTGTAATAACTGCATCTTGATGCAAATTTGATTTGCACATGTTGGTTTTGAGTTATTGTTGTCTGCCCTTGAGAGCTTACGGAAATTTTTGATGAATGGTCTCCGGGAAAACCGAGCGGATCTCATCTGCCCGCCCACCTGCCGGGAGCCTGCCGTCTCCTGCAGCATCTCGCCGATCAGCACCGCCGCTTTCCGCTGTGCTCCTGGCAGACACTCCGAGATCACAGCGGCCTTGTTGAAAGGCTTCGTCCTCCATCGTATGGCTCCTGTTTGGTACCCTCCTCCCCTTCTTGCTCCTTGGCTCAACAAGTCTATTTGCTCTCTATTGCGCGTAGCTATCCTTTTCTGCCCTGCCTAGTGCCAGATATCTGTGTGAGGATCTTTTACTGGTGTGTAGTGCAGTCCCACACCACCACTAGCATTTGTTTGTTGTACTGAGAGACTCTTGGAGTCTGAGCCGTGGCACATGGAGTCAGGGATATGGATCAGCTGTGCTGTATCCAGTTTCTGGTCTTAAAGTTCTGTCTGTTCACACAGTGCTCTGAGAATTGCTTCAGGCCTGCCATCCTCCAGGAGAAGACCTGCACATTATTCTTTCTACTTTCTACTTTCTAGAATTGTGTCAATGGCAAACAAAATAGTTGGCAAACCCCAGAAGCCCTTAACTCAACTTTTTACTGAAAGGGCAGGGAAGAAGGTGAGGAGTATCCCAGCAGATAGCTCCCATCCTCTCTTCAGCCAGTTTGAGCCTTTGAAATCCGGGAGGTGCTATAGAGTCCCTCTGGCAAATAAAAATGTATTTAAGAAGTCCTTCATCCCAAATGCCATCAAAATTCTTAACTCTGCAAGTGACTGACAAAATTCAAGCAACACTGACATGAACTGTTTTTATTTATTTATTTATTTATTTATTTATTTATTTATTTATTTAAATCTTAATGTGTAATGTGACCTTGTCTATGTATTTCTTTTATTAACTGCCTGTCTGTTTCTTAAGTTGTTGTTCTTGTGTTTTGGTGAGCCAAAGACAAATTTCCACCCTGGTGGACAATAAAGATATATTCTATTCTATTCAGAGGAGGTGATGGCCCCACACCTGGCAAGGAGGAACCAGCACAAGCTGCATCCACCTTCCCACGATCCCTTGTTTCAGACATAGGCTGAGTGTCAATATGGGGCAGGCAAAGATCCAGGTCTCCCAATGCCAAATGATGGTCAATTTGTCTTATTCTTATTTTTTACAGTGGTTTCAAGAGAGTAATAAGAAAAATCAGGGGAAGCATTGCTGGAATGAGAAAACCAAGCCTGCAGCTGCACTGCACTGCTGTTATCTCAGCCTGAGACTGTGAGGTTATGGCTTACATTTGCACACATAGATCTGAAAGCTCAGGCTGCCACTGAAGATCCTGTTGCTCTCCAAAAGGTTACTTTTAAGTCAAGGGTCTGCAGACAGCATGAATCACTCTGGGATTCCAGCATGGAGCAGCCTGACAGTATTTTATCAAGAGTGCGTTGCTTTGCCCAGAGACATTACATTATCATCCATTTTATACAGCATTATATGAAGCATTACTGAAACATTTTTCTAGGCAAGGTTAAATACCTGGGTCAAGGGTACAACAGAAGTTTGCCTCCTGGGAACTGAACTGGTAACCTTTGGGTTACAAGTGCAAATATGCTCCTTAGCTCCAAACCACACCAAACAATTCATGACCTTAACATGGAAAACTGGGAGATGTGGAAAGAGCTGATGAATCACATCAGATGTACCATTATTTAAGCTATGGTTAAAACCACCTAGCAACAGAAACCTGTTGTCTTGACTTTTCTGCAAGATATCATTCTCTTGCAACAGACGAGAAAATCTGTACTGTAAAATGAGGACAACTCTCTATGTGCTTAATCAGGATAATTATTATTAATCAATGATCAATCAAGACCAATCAATAATGTAGCAGGAAATTATTTATATATGTATGTAATTTTTGTGTTGAAGTGTGCATTTGCATGTTGTTTGTATCCTTTCATTGTTCATTTGACCAGTGCTCAGAACTTAACTTACACAAAAAGACTTTTCTCTGTACTATTTAATTCTCAGGTAGAGCACTTTTACCAGGTACCTGGGATCCCAAAATCACTACTCTCCTTCACAGGAAACAGGAAGTATTTGAATTCAGATCATCAATGAAACACTTTAACGTCTAAAATAAAACCCAGCAGCGGTCCCTTTACATGCAAGTAACAGGAGAAATGGAAAGGAAATGCAAAGGAAAGAGGGGGTGTGAGAAAGTGGAAGAGTGAGAAAAGAGAGAAGCAGACAGAGAAAGGAAAAGAAGAGAGTAAAAGTGATAGAGTGCAGGTGGAATGAGAGTGAATGAAAAGGCGAGATGACGAAGCAATCTCCCTGCACAGGTGTTCAATGGCCAATCAAATCCTTGCATGATTTTTTTATTCCTCCCTGGTCTCACCTCCTGTGTTTCCACAACGACAAGGAGCCGCTTGATGGGAAAACCAAGTGCACCTGCAGAAGAGATCAGAGCGGGACAGGGGTTTCGATGGTATCAGTGTCACTCATCTTATCCTGTGTTGATGGGCTGGAAGCAGAATCATTTGTCTCCAGGTTCTTAAAGCAGGGAACTCCGAGGACTTTCCTCCCTCAGTGTCACGAATTTACACCTCTCTGCCTTCTGTCTCTCAAAAGGTGCATGCTCTGACTGAGAACCTGAGAAATCCGCATGTTGCCCATTAAGGCCTAAAGAGATACAGTTTATGTGAATCAATTTTTCCATAATTTCAAACTGTGACAAGGACTTTTTTTAATTGTCAAATGATACCAGGACTCAATGCTCAGTTGTGAAATACCAAAATGTCATCAAAGTCATAAGTATGAAACAAAGGTAACAGTACGCTGAAGCTCTGGGTTTAAAAGTATGTGCAAGCATGTTCATACCAATACATTTTTATGACCATGAGTGTATTTCAAGTTCTCCATATTTATTCATACCACTGATCAAACAGGATCAAATTTTGCCATAAAAATGTCTATACTGGATCATTTGTCCTGCTTAAAATGTTCTTTTATGTTACAGTTTAATTTTAATAGCATTACAGTGAGCAATTTGAAATTATTCACAGATAATACTATACTGTTACACAAAAAAAATACAAGGGTCACATTTATTCACACCTTTAGGTATGATATCTGTCAAAACAAATCCACACTAAGAGTCTACATGTCAGGGATGCGGGGTGAGGACTCACACGCAGACCCGGAGGTGAGTGGCAGAGTGACTTTATTAAAGCCCCAAAACAGGAGCAGACGAGGACAGGGTAAAAGACAGGCAGGGTCAAAACCAGGGAAGTCAGTCCAAAAACAAACAGAGAGCAAGCACGTGGTCTGGACAGGCGAGGGTCGGCAACGGGCAGGCAGGCAGCGGGGCAACCAAAACAGAGCGGCAGGCAGAGACGAGATCCGAAGGCCAGGCAGGGGTCACAAACTGGGCAGGCAGGTCCGGAGCAGGGCAGACGAGAAGCGGGAGTGAAGTCTGGGAAGGGGCAGAACCAGGGAGACCGGCAACAGGGAGCTGGGGCAGAACCACGGGCAACCCAGGCAGCCGAAGCAGAACGGCAGGCTGGACCGGGGCTGAGCAGGCAGGAAGCAGGGTCTGGACAGGGGCAGAACCGGGCAGGCCGGCAACAGGGAGCGGAGGCAGAACAGCAGGCGGCCCAGGCTGCCGGAGAGGAAAGGCAGGCGGGTGCCACAGAGACAGGAGCAGACCAACACAGACAGGGGAAGACAAAGACAGGACGAAACAGAAAACAGACTGACAGAACTTACGTGACAAAACAGCAGGCAAACACAGAGACCCAGGGCGGGAGACAGAAGACCGAGGAAAAACCGAGAA
Source organism: Megalops atlanticus (assembly GCA_019176425.1). Lineage (NCBI taxonomy): Eukaryota > Metazoa > Chordata > Actinopteri > Elopiformes > Megalopidae > Megalops > Megalops atlanticus. The sequence goes on along the minus strand of CM032877.1, from coordinate 19,814,432 downwards.
ACAGAAGGCAAGGACGAAACAGGATACTGCGACAAACTGGCAACAAGAACAAGAACAAAAGCAGGGTAAATATAGGGTAGGGCTGATGAGGTGATGGGAAGCAGGTGTGCAGGCAGGCAGGTGGAGATGATCAGGTGGGCGGAGACAGGGCGGAGAGTGGGGCAGGGCTGGAACACAAGGAAAAACAAAAGCACATGGACAGGGGAAGAACACAAACACACAGCCAGGGGGGCGGAGCACTGACACTACATTTTGGACTTTCAGTGGAAACTCTTGAAAATAATCCATAAAAGCAACAGGCAGAGAGCTCCAACACAATCTGACATCTTAAGGATATGGAAGTGTCAGGAAGTACCAATCTGCTTGCTTGTGTGATAGCCACATTCACGGTGTGGGTTGCAAGAATGAAGCCTCACCTGAAGTCAAACCACAGAAAGAGACACCATGAACTTGGGAAACTACATCTGAATGATAGTTAGAAGCATGTGTTATTGTTAAATGGAACAAAAAACAAGCTTTTACTATATACTTTACTTTTACAATATGATATACTTTATCGTATTGGGGCCCGCTCGGTAGTGTTGTATGCAATGCTAAAGAGGTGAAGCTTTTGGTGACAAAAAAACTATGCTTACTGTGAAATATGGCAGGGTCTGTGTGTTTTGAGGCTGTTCTGCAATAGCAAGTTCTGAAGCCCTTGATAAGATAGAGGTGTCAAACACATCTCCTACACATACCAGGACAATTGGGTCAAAACTTGATTTCCCTCTGCCAAGAAGCTCTACATGACAACATTCCAAAGCATTCACCCAATTCCAATAAAGAAATGGTTAACTGAGCACAAAATCAATGTTGGCTACTGGCCATTTTGATTTCCAGACCAGTCTAACATTTGTGCTTCAAGGTAAAGAAAACAGTTCACAGAAAAGAGCTCACAAAACCAAGAAATATGAAGAACCAAGGAAAATTCTGCCAGGAGAGAACCCATCCCAACCCCCTTCATCCCCAGCGCCCCCATAAAACCTCATAAAACTATACAGGAAGCATCTTGTCAGCGTAATCCATGCAAGATTGACAAAATTACAGCTACACCTACATGGGGTGTGAGTAAATGTGACCCTCAGGTTTTCTGGAATAATATTTAAATTCATATTTATATTAACAATATAACATTGTCTCTGTACAGTGGTATGATGATTAAAGTAGAACATATTCTAAAATCAGAATGATGATAAGATCAAATGATCCAATATGTAATTTTTTCTTACATTACTTACATTATTTTTGTTGGTGTTCAATCAGGGGTATAAAAAAATATGGAGGGCACTGTGTATGTAGACACGTTCCTGTAAGGATGCAAGCATTCCTTGATGTACATGCATGTTTTCATAATCCCAAGGGAGCTGGGTTTTGGCTATGTGTATACAGCATGGAATTGTGTAGGTTATCCAAACTCAACAAAAACAGTACATCACCAGCTTCCCAAAGCTGATATTTATGGTAGGGGTGCCATTTTAAAACCACTTGTAACCAAGGCCAATGTGCAACAATGCATAACCTGGTGTTATGATCACAAAACCTGGATTTCTGGGCAGTGGGAGAAAGTAATGTTGTCTGATGAGTTGCCTTTTACTGATTTTCCTACATCTGGATGGGTTTATGTATGGAGAAAGCCAAAGGAAACCTTAAACTCACATTGCCTGTTCCCAACTGTTAAACATGGTGGTTGATCTGTTATGGTATGGGCAGCCATGGGAGTCACTGGGTCCACTGGGTTATTACTCTGCATGGTAGAATTATGGCCAAGGAATACAAAGCCATTTGAGGGGACCAGATGCATCCTGTGGTGTAAAAATCATTTATTTAAGATGTTTCCATGTTCCAAGACAATAACATCCCCATATATATATATATATATATATAATAATAATTCAAAGCATATACTGTTAAATTGATAAAAGATTGGTGGAATGAACTGTTAAATTGATAAAAGATTGGTGGAATGAACACCAGAATGAAGACAAACACTTTCCATTGCCTCCCCAATCACCAGACCTCAACATCATTGAACCTTTATGGGAAATTCTGGAAAGTAAAATTCAAAGTATATTTCCACCTCTTTCATCTCTCAAAGACCTGTTGGTTTGTCTTTTACAACAATGCTCCAATATTCCACTAGAACGCCTGCAAAATTTGTATATCATTCCAAGAGAGAGTGAAGCTATCCTGAAGGCAAAGGGTGGCTCAAGTAATTATTAGTTAATAAATATTCATAAATTTCTCTGTGTTTCCATTATTTTGTCTACCCCCTGTATATATCTGAGACATTTTCTGCTTGTTATTTCACCCCTCTTGAGCTTGTTATCATTTCTAAGCGAATTAGGCAGAAAGAGACAAGTGTAACGATAGAGAATCCGTCATCATCACATACATTTTCAAAGGCGTCATTTGATAATTTTGTGCACACGCGGCACTCTTCTGTCTATTACTTCTTTACATTCCCTCTTTTGTCAGTCTAATAAGCACTAAAAATATGAAAAGAAATAATAATCCTCACATATTTGGTCAACAATAACATGATATGTTTATCAAACATCAGTATGCAGCTGCTCATATGTTAACTAGAACAAAACGCTTTGAGCACATTACCCCAGTTCTAGCTTCTCTCCATTGGCTAGCCATTAAATACCGGATTGATTTTAAAATACTTCGACTCACATTTAAGGCTTTAAATGGGCTTGCCCCTCCCTATCTTAAGGACCTTCTTCACCCATACCTTCCACAAAGAGCCCTTCATTCCCAAAATGCCAGGCTTCTCATCATTCCAAGAGTGGGCAAAACTACTATAGGCGGTAGAGCCTTTTCCTATCGAGCCCCTCTCCTGTGGAACAGCTTACCCACTGAGGTTCAGGGAGCAGACTCTCTCTCGACCTATAAGTCTAGGCTCAAAACATATCTATACAGTAATTCCTTCAGCTGAGGGACATGGCCTGCTGCTGGCATGGATCACAGAGTCTCTGGTGGAGTTAGTGGTCATTGCTGTCACTTTATCATGGACTCTGTGCCATGATCTGGTGCTGACTGCCTTAGGGTCGCCCTCATGATTATGCCAGTCCTTTGCCTCCCGTCCCCTAGGTATGCTGCCATAATGTTAGTCTGCCGGGGGTTTTTCCTTGTTGCACAATGGCATCTTTTTCCCTGCCCCTCCTCTCCTGCCTCTCTGCTGTACATTCCTGCCACTCTTATCATCCACTAATCAATGTTTTTTTAATTTTGTTTTCCTCAGCCAGCTTCAGGCTCCTGCCTGGAGCTGTAACTCAAGCACCATTTCGGGACCTCCAGCTCAGCTTCCTCGCTGCCATTCCTGTGGAGCCCTCCATGTACCAAGAACTGGACCCTCGAGGACCACATGCTATGCATATTCTGCCGTATAACTTTTAAGATTTAGATTTACAAGACTCATTATGTTTTACGCACCGTATATTGCTGTGACTTACTACCTACATGTTTCACCATTCTTAAGTACTGTTAAGAATTTCTTTGGAAGAAATTCTTTCCTACTCAATCTGTCCACCCAGTGCCAGCCAGAAGCAGATGGGCTCCCCCTCTGACCCAGGTTCTGCTCAAGGTTTGTCAGGGAGTTTTTCCTTGCCACTGTCACCTTTGGCTTGCTCTGAGGGGGTATCAGGTCTGGAATACCGATGTAAAGCTGCTTTGTGACAACTCATGTTGTAAAAAGCGCTATATAAATAAAACTGAATTGAACTGAATTGAATTGAAATTATCTGTACATGAATGCCTTCTGCTCGAGTACACACGCCTATGAAAACGGCGCTGCTGTGTATCCTTTGAAAAGACGTTCAACAAATTTTGTATTTAAATTTAGTAACAGAACTGTTTCTGTATTTGAATTCGTTGAATTTATTTTAATATATGTATCAGCTGGTTATACAGTTTAAACTGCGCAGTAGTTTCGCGTCACAGTGTTTGAAACGATCATTTCAAAACTCTCCACACTGATTTATCCCCCAACGATCCTGATTTCAACAACAGTAATTCCTGTGTGTGTGTAAAAGAGATTAACAATCGACCCTTGGATTCGCTTTATTTAGATGATTAATTCCTTTCCAGGGATCCTGTTCAATCTCCCCCATCCTGCGCCTGACATCTCCATAAACTAAGGAAGGGGACCGAAAAACTTACAAGTAACAACAAAATCCTCCAAGTCGCCGCGGTCGCGGATTTACAACTGGCCAGTTAGAGAGATGCTCCCCCGACGCTGATCCACTGAGTGTTACGCTGCTGCCATAGTCGTGTTAGTTTGTGGAAATACTGGTGGTCCTTTTCCTCCCGAAAAGACAGGGTGCTCTCCTAACATACAAACAGAGATTACCCAGCGTTACCTACGACTCAGCGGTTCCGTTCACGACAATATGTTTGTACAGTCTCGTTGACCAATATATTGTCTTCAAAGGCCATTGTAACCCAGCACCATAATTAGCTTTGAATCTTAACCAATTTTCTGCTATGGCTTAGTGAAGTGGCTAAGACTGTTATTTAAAAAATATAGGCCTATGTACGTTCCTTAATTTGATGCTGATCATGAGTACATACCCATACCTTTGAAAGAAGACGTTTAAATTTACTAGCAATGTTTTTTATTATTATTATTTTTGTTTTAATTACATTTTCGTAAGGAAGTAAGTAATCATCAGAAACATCTGTTCAGTTGGATGCACCATGTTGCCGCTTAATATTTCGTTGTATTCTCCGAATTCGATCTGTAGATACCAGGCGGAACTAACTTATCACTGTTGTATTATGAGTGTGTGGGGCAGGCAGGAACAGTACCCACCTGGCTGTAGACTTCACGTTCAGTTTAACTAATAAAATGCTGTATTTATTTTTTAATGGGGATCCGTCATATTGATGTTTTGGTTTTTTTTTTTTTTTTTTTTTTTGAATAATGTATAGCTGCTGCCTGATTGCTTCAGCATGAGCTGCTTGACCAGGTGTCCTGTTTTTAGGCTTATGGAAATATGGCCGGCCTACAGACACCGCTTTCTGAAATGAATTTGAACTCGTTCTTTTTTTAGCAGAGGGGAAGCACAAAGGATACAGCTGGTTTTCCTCAACCTGGGCAACCATGAGATTGGCAGGGAATAAGAAGGTCATTAATAAGTACAGAGGAAATAAATGGAGCGCTGAAATGGGTTCTAAAAACACAAGTGCGCAAGTGCTTCCAATTTTATGTTAAAATATTTACTCTACGCTGCCACTGGGAGGTCTTCGTTTCCGCCTCCCCTCTGTGTCTGGGAGCGCTGGGTAAATTAAGACCATGTTCACAGCATTAACCTTGAGTTCTTAACGTATTACAGTGGCATTTTCGCAAAACCAAATGACATTACATACCGCACTAATTGATTTAGACGGTGCATAATGGACTGTATTCATTCAGACAAAATGTCAAGTCTTAAAACCTTCCCTTTTTTAGTTGTACCTGATAGTGATAGAGAGAGAGCAAAAAATTAAGTTTTCTTATTGATCAAAGTATTGATCAAATTCCTATAAATATTTTGGGCTCCTTGTAAACAAGTGTGAATGGGATAAATATGGGCACTATTTTATGCTGTACAAATACACAGAGCATGATGCATTTGGTAAGTTTTTGAAATACAGTAAAATTTTTTGCTTTGTGCACATGTTTTAACTAAAACATAAGGTCACCATATTCTGCCTCCTGATATAATTTATATTCACCACAAATGTTCAAACTGAGATCAAGATGACTGGGCCTCTGTGAAAAAGACAGTATGAGTTTTACCCTTAAGTGAAGAAGAAAAATATTTTTAACGTATTTATAATGTAACTGTTCTTTATCAGGCATTGGCTTTTCTCTCATCATGTTGTCTATAGCATGCTGCTTCTTGTGACCTGTACTCCTAACTTGAATAAATTTTGCAAAAGGACTCCTCGTCTTTTCAACACAGTGCAGTACTCAGCTGAAGTTGAAATGTACAGAACTGCAGCTAGTACACTGACAACTTATCAGTAGAATCATATGCACATGTAAATGTTTGTCACTAGCTACCTAGCTCAGCTTCAGTGTTTTTTTACAGGAAAACTGTGTGTATGAATATGTGTGTGTGTGTGTGTGTGTGTGTGTGTGAGAGAGAGAGAGAGAGAGAGAGAGCCCTAGACTACTAGATGCTCTAGTGCTCTAGTGTTGTACTAAGTACACTCAGAAAGGCATCCACTATATTGTACAGACAAATGGGTATCCTGTCCTCAAGAGCAGTGTGCTGAAATTTGACTGGACAAAATTCTTAGCACACAATTCCTCTTCCAGATCTGTACTCAGCATTAATCCAAAAGGGAATTAATTTGTCAATTACAACCCACAAAAAACTAAATAACACTGTGAGCCTTATTCACCTACCCCACAGAAATCACATGTCATGGTATATCTGGAAAGGATCTGGCTGATAATAATTGGCCTTCTGTGTTCCATGACTGTACTTTTTGTGTGCAGAGTATCTGACTGGATAGTGAAAAGCACAGAAGGGCTTGTTCAGCCATTGTGATTGGACTGTGGCTGAGAAAGGTCATCTTATCACAGGTAAGCCACACCCCAAGGCTGCAAGATAAATATCTAATTTATGACAGGGTAGGCCAAACTGAAATAGGGTGACACTTTCCAAACTGAGACTGAGAGACTTTGTAGACTGTCTGTTGGGCAGGCTTAAGTATTGTCTTCAAAATTGAAAAGCAGCATTGCTCTTGAGTACTGTTTCAATAGGAAAACACTGACCTCTAGTGGAATGTTTGATGCAACAGTGGAAGAGTTCCAAGTTACTAAGTGCAGAATTACTCATGACACATTGTTTTGGGAAAATATGGCTTAATGCTAATATGATCATGAAAAAGATAATTGGCAAAAACACAACAAGACAGTTGATGTATGGTAACTTTGCTTTTCATGCAGCAAACATTTCTTTGCAGTTTAGATTGAGCTCATCACAACGGTCACACAAACAAAATTTTATGTCTGTCAGCCTGGCCAGCAGAAACACTGTCTGCTCATTCAAACATTAGTTTAGAGAATGCATTGCACAGTTGCACTGACTTTTGTATCATCTTAATTGGTCGTTAAAAGACACAGTATCTTTTACACATCCATTTCATATAAAGATTAGTGTATCTGCATAGAGTTGGCTCTACACAGATGCCTCTCCATAAGTGGTATCTGCTATTTTTTTTCTTAGTCACGATAGAGTAGTTAAGTGCCAAAAATGAGATCTGCAAAGCCTGATGGTTTGACAAAGCAATGGTAGACACCATTTGGCATCTTTACTGCTGTTTGCCAGATAAAACAAAAGCATGATAGAAGTTGTCGATCATTTCATGCAACGAACATCTAAACTATAATGAGTCTTCAAGCCAGAGTTACACATACAGTACAAGTTACTGAGAGAGCGTTACCTATGCTAATACTGCTCATTATCTTAAATTCCTGCTTCTGCTACAGCTGTAACTGCCCTTTGTAACTGTACCATTTGTAATTTTGATCAGGAATTTCCAAACCGAGAAGGCCTACTCACACTTGAATTTAGGTTCTGTAAAAACATAATTTTACAGAACGATATCTTAAAGTAGAAGCCTTTATGTACCCCAAAATGCTGTAGTTTCAATGCTTCAGCCTGGGTTCAGCCTGGCCAGGTGACAGAGGTGGAGCACTCCTGGATTGGGATAGTATGGGTGCAAATAGTTTGATGTGTAGAGTATCTCCTCACTTGCAGTGAAGTCATACTGTCTGAACAATGGCATGAAGCCATCCTCTTAAGGTTGGCTATATTGGTTCATTCATGTATTTTACTATAGTGGAATTTGCCAGTCTTGATATTCAACAGGTTAAATCACCTCATGATCTGAGGCTAGCCACCTCTGTGTCTATTGGGGAAATGCAGTACTTATGCAATGGTAATATGTGTATTTTATGGTCTAAAACTATACTTGCATTTGCTTTTGTGTTCCGTAGGCCTATATTATGGCATATAGCCTTTGCAAATGTTCATATGGCTAATTTATTATTTTGGCCCATCTGGGTTTTGTACTATTTCCTGGTACTGACCATCACTAAAATCACAGTGTCTCACAATTATTGTCAAATGTTTGACAGTAAGCAATGGGATTTTTGCTGGTTCCTGGTTTGTATCACAAAAGCAAGCATTTCATCTCCATGATAAGTCAACAGTAGTCAATATGCCATGAGTAAATGGCTCTTCCAAAATAATTTAATATAGAGATCATTTTATCATGTGTTCATAATGTCAGAACAGTGCAATAATTGTGCATACATTTTTCCATGGTGGCTGTAGATTTTCAAACAAAATGTAATATTGCACAAAAGGAACCTGAGTAAACACAAAATGCAGTGTTTTGTTTTGTTTTTTTTTTTTTTTATCCTTTATTTAACCAGGAAGGTCCCATTGAGATACAATATCTCTTCTGCCAGGGAGTCCTGGTCAAGATGGGCAGCAAAATGAGATAAAAAAAGGTTTCATATAAAGATACAAACAGGGACAGATAACACCACAAAAACATATCAAAAATACAAAACAGACACAAAACATACAGGGATCATGGGCTAAGAAGAATCATGAAAAATAATGATGGCACATGTTAAAAGCAATGACATTGTTCTGTAAAAACTGATTTTAAAGCATGTCGAGAGAGGGTAAAGATTCCAAGTTAAGTATGCCTTGCAGCTCATTCCAAGCTAGTGGCGCATGAAAGGAAAAGGCAAATTTACCCAGCTCTGTTCGGGTGGTTGGGACCATGAGGAGAATTTTCTCTGATGATCTAGTGTTATAGCTACTGTGGGAATATATCAGCAAACTAGATATGTACTGCGGTAATTTTACCCAGTAAAGCTTTTGCAATAAACATTAACATATGGATTTTTCTCCTTAGACACAGTGAAGTCCATTGAACCATTTCATATAAGTTACAATGATGTGCACGGGCGCCTGCGCCAGTTACAACCTGCAGAGCAGCATGATAGACTACATCCAGTTTTTTCAAAAGAGATGAAGATGCATGCATATAAATTACATCACCATAGTCTAATACTGAAAAAAAGGTACTTTGAACTAATCTTACCCTTGGATCTGTCTTGCATCTCCATGCAGCCTATAATAGGCTGTATAAGGGCCCACTACAGTTCCTCGCCCCCTCTGCAATGAGCCATCGGCTCCGCGCCTGATCACAACTCGAGGACAAACGGTTCAAAAGTTATAAGCAAAAATGTACCTTGAAGTTTGGCCTGTTGGTGGTGCTACAGAGATGGATGTATTGACCTCAAATTTGATGCCTGGATATTTTGGACTGTCCTCTATCAATGTGCCAAATTTCATAAAAATCCACCAAGGGGTTCTATGGGCTGCCATAAACTGCCATTGCGGAAAGTATAATAATAATAGTGAAAAATTCTAATAATTACAATAGGTGCCTAGCACCTTCAGTGTTTGGCCTCTAATAAACCCATCCTTCATTTTTTCGCTCTCTGGCTGACACTCCTTGAAATACATATTCATCAGTTCTATGGCTCAAGTTTATCCCCGAGGAAATCCCCGCAAATAAGTAATAAATATATTTTTCTACGCTATAGCAGAGACACTGTAATTATAGTGTGTGTGTGGCAGGGTGCGCCCCGCTGACTGTGTGGACCGGGGGGGGGAGTTTAAATCACGATGCCGGCTCAACATTGTGATGTCTGTCTGTCAGCTATTAGCGCAACCCTAGTGTGTATGGTGACAATGCCCACTTCACGAGATGAAAGAAGTGGGGCTAGATTAGCTAGATAATACTGGGAAAGTGTACACAGAAAAAAACAGGTAGCTAGCTAACCAATATGTACATTCACCAATGCGTGGCATTCGTTTTACTGCAAGATGACCAGTTTGCAGCCCTTAATAGTGCAAGTGTAGTAGCGAGTTGCTATACTAGCGTATATGTGGCATTTTATCGTTACTTACAATTGTAAAAATTAGCTTGGATACAGCGTACCTCACTTTAAGGCGGAAGTAGTCTAGACAAAGTAAAACATGTTTGTGCGCTGTATTTTCCCAGCTAATGTGCCAGAAATAAGATGAATAACGACCTCTCAGTTCTAGAGCTTTGCCAAGTCAAAACAAAGAAATGTGTCAGTGTCACAGACTGTGCACAAAAGATCTTGTCTTGGAATTTCCCCCAAGCTGTAGTGGAGCAAGCGGGGCGGCAGAGGGTGCGGCTGCCCCGGACCCACGGTTCTTCCAGTTACCTTGGGCCCAATTTGCCTGACTGAACATGCATTTTTATTGTTTAGTTGAATATTTTGAATAAAGTTTGTTTGTATTTCTTGATTGCGGCAAAAAATAAAAAGTCAGACTGGGGGCATAACTTAACTAGGGGTTTCGACCAACCCCTAGCTAAGTTTCTCGCCACGATATTTACTTTGAATTGAGTTACAGTATACTTTATTCACTGTCCAGTATCCTTGTGTAAGTGTACAAACAGAAGAATTACGCCCTCTGTTCAAGTCCCAAAGTATAGGAACTAGATGATCGCCAGCTGTCTTGTTTTATTTCCCATCGCGGTTACTGCTGACGGAGCCACAGTATTTAGCTATTTTGAATGAGCAGAGACACAGTAGTTACTGACAACTTTATTCGCTGTCCAGTATCCTTGTATAAGTGTACAAACAGAAAAATTACGCCCTCTGTTTCGAGTCCCAAAGTAGGAACTAGATGATCACCGGCTGTCTTGTTTTATTTCCCATCGCCGTCACTGCTGATGGAGCCGCGGTATTTAAAAATGGTCTCTCGCAATGAGGTGTGCTAAAATAGCACACCTCATTGTAATCTGCATTTCTCTTCGTTCCGCCCTTCCGTCTCCGTAAGTTTCCCCTTGGCTCTGTCTTGCATCTCTATACAGCCTATAATAGGCTGTATAAGGGCCCACTACAGGTCCTCGCCCCCTCTGCAATGAGCCATCCCCCAAGAGATGGACTGAGACGCAGGTGGGGGGTGAGGCCAGCGACACTACTGCAAGGGCCTGCCTCAATGATACAGCCGGGGGTGGGGGAAAAGGATGAGAAATAAGAGAGCACCTGAACTGGGACCAGTACCTGCGCTTTCTGTCAGGGGTATGCATGTCTGTCTCGATTTAACTTCAAAGGGTGGACGTGACGGGCAGCTCTCGGAAGGTGAGCACGGTGGAGGCGAAAGTGTGCCAACTTTGGTTGGGTTCACCGCGGATTTCCAAGCCTGGAGTACCAGCAGTGAGCAGTCCATCAGAGTCGTGGGTAGACTTCACGGTGTTTAAATTTCTAAAAGAGGAGGCCAGTTTATCGGCAGCGCGTGACTTTCCTCTTGGACAAAGACATCTGGAGCTGTTGAGCCGAAAGGCCCCTGGAGACATGGTAAGGATCAGTAGCGGCGGGTGAGCTGGAAACAGGGGAAGCCTGAACACTACCTTTAAATCTATCATTACTTTCAACCTGTTCCCCTTTATCCTCCTTGATTAACAATAAAACAAATAATTCACAGAATTTACGTAATTAGAATGATTATGCTTGCGAAACAGCGCAGATTGTCTGTAGTTTGTGTGCTTCCGAAAGCTACAGCAGTAAAGATGTCATACGTCTTTCCCTCCTTCTGTCTGGAAGGCCAGATTCACTTGGTTCCATACAACAGTATTTGAAAATCAATGCAGAACCAAAAAAGGCTTCAGCATTTGATCCTATAAACACAGAATATGGTTCCTCTTCCAGCCTTGAGGGCATTCTTATTATGCAATAAATATTAATTTTGCATTTTAATAGATTTTCAGGTGGTTACAAAAATGAACTGCAGTCTCCCCTGAGTTGTAATGTGTTATAGTAAGTTCAGTCACGTATACTCACTTAACATGATGCTAAGAGCCCGTCTAAATCTTAGACCAGCGTTTCCCAACCTTGGGGTCACGACCCCAGGTGGGGTCGCCTGAAATATCTTACAACTGATCCGTACCAAAATATATATATATATATATATATACAATATATATACATTAAAATAAAAAATAACAGTACGGACAATTAACCAACTAATCGTATCCTCCTTCAAAAAAATCGACTTAAAATAAACTTGTTAATGACCTCGGCGGCAAGTCTAATTGATGTAACCATGCTTGACCAAGCTACATAACATTCAAATCAAATCAAACCAAACCGGGCGCGCAAAGTTAGCAAAACAAATGAATTAAGGCAGAAAATCAAATGAATAAGGACAAAAATTAGGAAATTAGAAATTAAAAATTGTAAAAATGGAGAGGTTTCTTCGCCCACCTGTGACCCCCACGACATCTGCAAGTGAACCTGAGAAACATCCACCAAAAAGAATGCAAAAATATGATGAAGACTTCCTGCAGTATGGATTTACCAGTGTAATGGAAAACAACCAGGAAATGCCTAAATGCCTCCTATGTGGAAACGCACTATCCAGTGAGAGCATGAAACCAAACAAACTTAAAAGACATTTCGAGACAACACAAAAAGAATATGTGGGCAAGCCAAAATCTTTCTTCGAAAGAAAATGTGTCGAGCTGAACAAGCAGCGAATGTACTTCAAGAGGGCAATGATGGTTAACGAGTGAGCTTTGAAAGCATCGTTTGAGGTGAGCTATCTTGTTGCAAAGGCTATGAAGCCACACACCATTGCAGAGACCTTGATATTGCCAGCTGCCGTTGAAATGGTAAAAACGATGTGCGGGGAGGAAGAGGCTCAAAAACTGAAGACAATACCACTGTCTGATAACACAGTGAAAAGAAGGGTAGAGGCAATAGCTAACGACCAAGAAAGTACGCTAACAGAGCGACTTCGGAATTCCCCGGCTCTTCAAATGGATGTCAGCACAGGAGGAAAAAATGCCCATCCTTTGACATTTGTTCGTTACATGCAGGAGAATGTAATTCATGAGGATATTTTGTACTGTCTTCCTCTTCTTGAACATGAAACTGCCAAAGCAATGTACGATGTCCTCCATAGCTACATGGAAAAAAATAACATTTCATGGGACTGAATGGTCGGATTCTGCACAGACAGGGCTCCATCTATGGCGGGACGGCGAGCAGGCTTGCGGACACTGATCATGGATGTGGCCCCCTCTGTGGTATGTAAGGAACTTAGTGTGCCAATCACGGATGTATTGCAGCAGGTAATCAGCATTAGAGCTGGTTGATTCCTGAATCACCCGGGTTATTAACTCAAATCCTCGCACTAACTCAGGATTCATGAGTCGGAGGTCTCCATTAACCCAGATCCTATAGTCCTATGGCTGCTGCTAACACCAGGCAATGCACATTGAAACAATAATCTGTATCACTCTTATTATGACCTGTATAACATACTCTGCTCATCTACCTAGCGTTTAGCAGGTAACCCAACTGTCTGACGTTCAAATAACTTAATAAATGATCAAATATGCGCCTCTGAATGTAGTTGAGTTGACTGAGAACGGATCAGAGTAACTTCCTACATAGTCAGAAACACAGCGGACCCAGAAGACTCAGATTCACTGACTTGAGTTGAGTAGATCCTCCCTCCACCACAGTGAAGCTGCAGACTCACATCTCGTGTTTGCGCTTCGCTAGCATACTGAGCACACTACACAGATTATTTGACGCCTTTCAAAGGCAAACTTCACCCCTTTCCTTCAGCTGTGCAACTTTCTGACAGACAACAGCATCAATGAGTGTCCCACACAGATGATGAGTGACCACCTGAAACGCCTTGAGCAGCACTTCGCCACTTACTTTCCAGACATGGATATGTTAAAGTTTGACTGGGTGAGGGACCCATTCCACTGTGATGCAGGCTCTGTGCACCTGCCTGCCGCCGCTGTTGAACAGCTGATCGAACTATCATGTGATAGAACACATCAGGGATTGCATTCGCGAGTGACTGTGGAGGAATTCTGGTTTGGAGTAAGAGAGGAGTACCCAGAGGTCACACTGTGTGTGTTAAAAGTCTTGGTTCCTTTTGGAAGCATATATTTGTGTGAGGCCGGATTTAGTGCACTTGTGTGCATGAAGTCGAAGTACCGTTCCTGACTGGATGTGACTGCAGAGATGAGATGCACTCTCTCTCCTACACTACAGAACTTTGACAGGTTGCAATGCAACGTGCAGGCCCAACCGTCTCATTAACTACGGGAAGATAAATAAAAGATGTAAAATGAACATTTACTTGTAACATAATATTTCAAAGTAGTCCATACAAATCAAAACATGTCTATGTTGTGAATGATTGGGGTCGCTAGAGTTTTGTGACATCAAAGTGGAGTCACCAGCCAAAAAAGGTTGGGAACCCCTGTCTTAAACCATGTGTTGTTTGAACTGCAACTGTAACAGACACAAGATGCATTTCAGAATTTTGGCCTCATTCTTTGGAAGGTTTGTACCTTAATGACTCGGTAGAGTGGGCTTGTAACCACAATGACACATAACAACCAGAGGTCATGGTTTGTTTATTTTCATGGTTTCATCTTGCCCCATACCAGGCGCAGAGAACGAGCTGTCACCAGCTGGTGAGAGTGACTGCCCAGCAGGCCAGTCCCAGGAGCCACTTTGCCCCAAGCTCTGGCAGTTGAGACTAGGGTTTTATTACCAGAATCGGCATGCGTCATTTCCTAGCACACACACAGACCTCATGCCCCAGGGCATGGCCTCTTCTCTACCTACATTTAGCCATCATTACACAGCACAACCACAAATGGTTGTCATTACTGTTTAACAGTGGTTACTGTAATGAGTAATCTCGACAGAAATTTCTAGTGTTGTGAATCATGTAAATGTTAAAAAAGAAATAGATATCACCTGGTCAGAGTCAATCTCCATTTCCTGGCCCTCTTAAAATGCAGCTGGTCTGTTTCCATTATTTAAGCCACAAAGAATCTTGTCACAAGCAGCATTTTAAATATCTTGCTGTCTTTGTCTTTTACTTGCCAGTGTGGAGATAGCTGAACTGTCACTCATTTCATCACCACCTTTCAGTTGCGTCCTTCCCTCTTTTCTTAATTATTGTAGTGGCAGACTGTGACAGTTTGCTAGGGGCATTCAATTTAAGGCAGTCACTCAGTTTAGTTATAAATAAGATGGGTGACAAATCTGCTTACTGAATTCAGCGCCACTGTAAACATCACAGAAGACAAATCTTAGATTACTCACTTGTCTGTTTAGACTGTTTCACTTTTTCAGATATTAAAGGCAGTCCAGCAATGTCTGAATTACACTGAATACATGTGCTTCATTGGTGTTGCTTTATGCCAGTTTGTGCCTTTGCAATTGGTTGTCACCTTACGCCCCTAGCATCCTTTATGAAGTGGGAGACGGGACTGAGTGCCCCACAGTGTCTGAATTACATAGCTCATGTCTCCTTCATTTGTGCCTCATGTTTTGCTGGTTTGTGATATTGCATTTGTTCAATATTATGGTTATTATAACAGTGATGATGATGATGTCCTTATTTTTTATAATTATGATAATTACTAATTACTTCTAGGCCCAGCCACCCCCCAACGGATAAAATACACACATCATTAGATGTTGCCTTATGGTCCAAGACCTCAACTTTGGGAGAAAACCATAAATATATGTACTTGAAATGTGTCGTTCAGGGGTGTACGGCATGGCACCATTAAAGCTAAGGTTGTGTCATTTTCCATCTGCATGACAGTGGTCTGAGCTCTGTGGTGCTGCGGTTTTGGGGGTTATTGTTTTGGATGGTTGTCTAGCAGCAGTACAGTGCTAGGCCTGGCTGGGCTTGTGTTGTGTGGGTGGGGTGAGCTTTGCCCAGGATGTGACAGCTGGCATGCAAAGTAGGGGTGCAACGGATCACAAAATTCAAGGTTCGGATCGGATCACGGTTTTGAGTAACGGATCGGATCATTTTACGGATCAGCAAAAAAAAAAAAAAAAAAGGGACGACAAATATAACTTTGTTTTCTATTTCTTACTTAAAGAACACTTAAAGCAAGAACTTTTGCCCATGGTCTTAAATGAAAACAACATTCAAGATGTCCAATGTTTAAATAAAATCTTAAAATAAAATATTCCATACTCAATTGTTAAATTAAAGTTCAATATGAGCGCTTGTTCTGCTATTCTTCGGCTGTGTCAGAAATCGCTCCCTATTCACCACATAGTGCAGTCTATATAGCCTATACATTTTACACTTGAACATTGGACTTACCTGCCAGCTAGCTAGCTAACGTTAGTTTCAACTAATTTGAACAGATGAACCTGGATGCTAGTTCTTTCATTAAGTTGGCTAGTGATAGCTATATAGGTAGAGGTATTAGCTGGCAGGTAGCCTAAATGTCATTTGCAACTAGCTAGTCACATAACTAGCTAGCTAGCTGGCACAGTTAGACACAAAAGATGTTCATACAAATGTTCGATTAAACTTGCAAACATAAAACTATATCCAGAAAATTATTAATTTATTGTATGACTGTGAATAGTGAGTGAGCGATTTCGGACGCTGCCTTCGTCTTAGCAATGCTTCTGCTAAGTAAGGTTGCTGGTTTTTATAATGGGCTTGTATCTTTTCACTTTTCATCTTTGCAATTCTGCATCGAGATTTAGGGAATTATTAATTTAAAAAGTAACAGCAGCAGTAAAACTGAATTTCACACTATTAATAAAATGTGTTTTAACCGAACGCGGTTCGCTTTCCTCGCGCGGGTTTGATCGCTTGCCTGAAAAATGAACAAGCAAATTTCGCGTACGTCACAGCAAGCATTTTGATTGCCAACGCTGCTAGCAAGTTGCTCAAGAGAGGGGGCGTGGCTTCTAGCCCTACTTGAAAGTGATTGGTTTTCGCCAGGCGAAATTTTCGCTCGAGTTGAACATTTTTTAACTCAAGCAAACCGTTGCGAATGCGAACGCTCATTTTGCGTCGCTTGCAGTTTCGCTGAGATTAACTCCGCCCATTCGCCTTCTGCCATTGACTTTTCATGCGTTCGCGTCGCTCGTAAATTTCGCTTCGCGTTCGATTAAAATGCAGTTTTATAGTTAAACTTTGTAATTAATCCGCGGTTACATGCGTGCCGAACCGTGGGGGGTGATCCGTACGGATCACGGATGAACTACGATCCGTTACACCACTAATGCAAAGTGTTCCCAGATTCCAAAGCGGACCCCACAACTCAAGCCACACGTTTGGCAGCCAGTGTTTGGTAGCGGTTAGCTACTGCAGGTAGTGGGCTACCACCCCACCCACAAATTATACCCCCTCAGCGTGGGAGACCGGCTCGTCCCCTTCACTCTGGAAGTATGTGACATAAGGCACGGAGGTAGGCTTGTCCTGAGTAACAACATGCGCCGAAAGGGTGTGGACCAGGTTTATTTTGACAGTTATTTTTGAAATTGTGAAAATAAAAGACCTTTGAAGACTTGGCAACTATTGTTTAGTCTGATGGTATTGTTTGTGTGAATAGTCCGTTTAACTGTGTCTCTCTGTTAGCTCTCACACCCTCTATATCCTCTTCATTTAGGATTTATTTATTGATTTTCATAGTGTAACACAGTCTGTTTGCTTAATCCCTCACTGGCCAAAGTGACTCAGCACTGAAGCAGTTAAGTGACCAGCTCACAGCTGATAAGGTGAACTGTGCTGTCCTTGACAGATTCACGTATAAATGCAAATTTTCCCTACTGCTCTTTTGCTGACTCTTTCCCCCCATTCCCTGGGTTGCTATGCTGTTTGGTTGTGCTTTGAATTAAGTTTTTAGTTCTGAAGTGGGTCCCTTGTACCCCTAGTAGGTTTGAGGCTTAACTCATCAGAAAGATTTAGCTGCAGTGCTTCCACCTTCTTAAACAGGCACACACACCCCTTTTCAACATCAAGTATAACTGTCTAACTCCTGTCCACTGTTCTGAATGGATGTTAGAGCACTGCTGTGCATCTCTGCAGAGGCAAACTAGGAGTGTTCAATGGGGCTTGGTCTGTTGATGCTTGAGTAGATGTGAAGTGGTATAGAGCTCAATGTGTGCTTTATTCAAAGGTGGGCTGGAAAAGTAGCTGAGATAAGTGGTGTGAGGTTTTGTAGCTATTCTCTTTCATGTGAGAGGAAGAACCTTGGAAAGAGGCACAAACAGGCAAGGGACAAGAAGAGGAAAAGGGGGCTCTTGGGATAAGGGGCAGAAGGTATGGAATTGTGTTTGTGTAATTATGAAACATTTGTGAAATCAGCAATTTTTGTGTACAGAGCACACCAGTGCCAGTCCTAGCAGGTGTGGATGTTGAGACGTGATATTAATCCCCTTTGACACCTTCCTCGAGGAGTGAGTTTCTTTGTGGTTATGTGGCTGGCAATGTTTATAGGGAAAAGAAATTGTATATGAAGGTCAGGCCAATCCAAGTTACTCCTCTAGGGAGCCAATTGGGGAGCATAAACTTTAGAACATCAGATCTTTGTGTGTCCTTTCTGACTCACAGATAGAACAGCAAATCTTTGTGACCCTTCCCAAGACATGTTTGTTGTTGAATTCCTTCAGCAGTGAGCAATTATTTTTCCAATTTTCCACTCCATCTCCATCCACTCTGCAGCCTTTGTGAAAGACCAGAGACCAGAGCTGTCTAAATCTGGAGCAAAGCAGGATGCTGAAATAATAAAGACGGTGAGATAAAGCGAAGGGCAGCAGGTCAAACTTTGCACTGTCATGCTATTCTGTACCGCTGCCACAGCCGGAGATATATTCCCACATACTCATCTGCTCCACCCAGTCCTGCTGTGTGTTCCTGAATAGTTTTTCCCTTGGTGCGCACCCAAGTTCAGAGAACAGCGTCCACAACAACAAAACAAACCGAACTAACGGCTCAAGTGGACTTGTGTCCACACCAAAATCCTCCTCCTCAACAGGAATGAAATCTTTAAAGAAGGATAAATCAGAGTTCATGGTCTCCACTGTGATAAATGGTCTCTGATGGCACATTCATTTCTTGCTCCGTAACGCATCTTCTGACTTCAGTTCACTTAATGTGTTTGTAGGCCTCCTCTTCCCTGCCCATAACCAATCAATAACGCAGGGTGTGATTAATCACACCTGGCAGGCACGGTAGGTCAGGCATGTGAAACTGAGAGGTGGACTGATTGAGGAAGGCAGCTGACCTGGATGCATGGGTTAAAGATCTCCGGAACCTGATGAGATATGATGAGATATCTGACAAAGACTGATGGGAGGGGGCATGTCTGCATTTCAAGCAAAAAGTTTTGTACATGTACATTTCCAGCTGTAAAGGAGTAATACCGTACTGTATTTACGGATGCACCCAAGTTACCAATGTAGTTTATCCAATTGCAACAATTTTTTGTGCATTTTTTATCCAAGTTGTTCATCTCCATCTTGTATGCCCATGCTGACTGCTGCTTGTGCACACTGATCACTGATATTCTGTGTTAACTGGCTGGCTGAAATGTGTGCACAATGCCTATGAAATGCAATGACTCACAGCTCAGATGACGGCCCGCCACCCTTGGCACCATATGAGGGTGTGAGGGCAGAACCCTCCTTGTCAGCTTGCTGAATAGGTGAGCCATTGTACATGTGTTGCACACAGGCTCTTTAATTAGGATGTTATGGAGTAGCGAACGACACTGGAGAGTATGGAGAGCCCCTCTGTCCTTGTGTGTTACTGATCCCACTCTTCTTGGTGTCCCCACCAGGCCAGAATGTGACAATGGAAAAGGTTCTCACTGCCTACAGGAAAGCCTGTCAGAAGCCTAGCTGCAAGCCCATTCCCAAAGTGCTCAGACAGATACAGGTAAGGCTGCCAAGTGAGTCCATCAAAACACTAGGCCTTTTGGGGGGGAAAAATCCATGCCAATAAATTTGAGGATTTACAGTTAAGGAGCATTGCTGGGTATTTAATGAAGAAATTCAGGCTAAGCACTCTCCTGAAGGGGATCACAGCCGTGTCCCACCAGGGAATCAGTGCCGCAACCTTTGGGATATAAATCCCGCTCCTTATTCCAGTACTCCCATAATGCCTTTGGTTCTGTTGTGAAGCCTTCCTGCCGGTCTTCTACCCACAATATCTTTGGTTTAGTTTTGAAGCCGAGGAGGAACTGTCTGTATATGCCTTCTACCCATCCTTCTTGCCTCTCTCCCCCTGTCCCAGATGATGGGGATGTGATACACATCTCGATGCATTGCCAACAATCATTACATATGATACATTAAAGATACATATGAAGCAACTACTAATGCGATTCGATATGATTCACCCCTATTGCGATGCAGTGCGATTCGACATGATTTGATTCAACACAATGCGATTCAACGTGATACAGTGCGATGCAAAAGAATATGATGCTGTGCAATTCAATATGGTACAGATAGTTTGAGTACTTAAGTTAGTCGTGCTGCCTGTGTACATTATAGCGGCGCGGCATATTTTGCAAATTGCATGCCTCTTGTCAAATTGTCCATTTCTCTTGAAAAATCCGGTCACAAATCATTGGTCACATTTCTAAATAATAAAGGCATAGGGCCTCTACAAATAATTATATGTAAATAAACTGGATTTTACCAATGTAAAGATGTTAGAAACGATGCATCCTGAATTCATCCCAAATTGTATCTGGTGCAAACTTTTTTAATCGGGGCAATCGCATCGTGAACTTTTATGCCGGTGCACCGATGCGAGTCGGTGAATCTTACCATCCCTACCAGACACGCTCCCTGCCATGCCTGGACGTGCGGAATACTTTACCAGTCGGCCCCCTTGTTGGCACGTGCACTGCATGTGAGCAGCAGCCTGCCCATGCTGCAACTGGAGAACGCTCGCGCTGCTGGGTCAGTCCGGCGGGAACGGGAATGGGCGGGTCCATGGAGGGGGAGCAGGCGTGGGGAGATCAGGAGGATAGAGCGAGCAAGAAGTGTAAAACATGAGGAGGCCTGGCACTCTCCTTAGGCAACTTTCTTCATCTGTGTCCCAGATCTTCAGTTACAGGTCAACAGTTTAAATCATTATAGTAAGTGCCTGACCTAACCTCAGCTCAAAACTTGAAGTTACATGAGACTGTGGTTGTGGCTGCGCCATAAAGTAGGTCCCAAAGCTTTTTTGTGGAGTAGTTGTACAGTGAGCACATACCACTATTTCACAGATATCCTATCAGCACATGCCTGTAAAGGTCACTCACTGGTGGAATTATGTCAGATGAGATAATTTTACTGAGATGTTGACAGGGAGATGCGAGGGAGAGGGGGTGATACTGGAGGAGCACAGGAGTAGGTCTGCTTTTTTTTGGGGAGGAGTATTTGATGTATATTGTGAAAGCTCTTGCAGCACATGCCTGTAAAGCCTACACTCTCCCTGACGGATGTGTGATTTTGTGAAATTTGCCCTGTGGATTCAGAGAGCAGGACAGAAAAGAAACTCTCCAATGAACCACCTTCCTTCATTTAACCCTCTCTACCTCCCTCTCTCCTCCTCCCAGTCTCAGCCCTGAAGATGAATTTGAACCTGCGAGATCTCTACCTTGCTGACAACTGGCTCAGTGGCCTGCATGATTTGGTGCAGCTGGTCAACGTGCTCAAGTTCAACTGCTGCATCCAGACCCTGGACCTGCGGAACAACCACATTGCCAACACGGGTCCATGTGCTCTCTTTCCCATGGTCTGCTTCTGCCCATCGCTCTGGCTCATCTCTGATTGGATGGGGGTGTCTGTTTGCTTTGTGAACAGAAGGGTGTTTTTTCTCTCTGCTCCTTCCGTTTTGACTGTTCTCTCAGCACACAGGGAATGAGTCTCATTTAGATGTGTTGCTCTGGTGTGCTGCCTCTGCTCTGGTGTGCTACCTAGGTGTGTATGTGACCTGTGTGTGACCCAGGTGTATGACTCAGTTGTGTGTGTGACTCAGCATGTTGTTTTAGCTGGGCCCTCCGCTTCGCTGCACGTTGGCTGCTCTCTTGCTGACTGGCACACATTCAGCTGAGGTGCGTGTGAGTGAGAAGGAGGAGACATCTTTGGAGCTTGCCCGTCTGCTTCAAGGCCCTGACCAACTCCCATGCTGCACACCCTGTCACACTCCTAACCACAACCCTGTCCTGTCCTGTCCTGTCCTCCATGCTGCTGTTCCACACACCACAGGCCAGACAGGTGACATTAGCCAGCAGGAAGCAGGTCTGCAGAGATAGGGCAGATGCTCCCTGTTGTAAGAGCAAGACCCTTGCCACTCGTGGAGGGCGCCCTCTATAGATACCCACAAAGGGTGTCAGGAAATCCACCAATACCACGCTGTATCGAGAATAAAGGCTTATGCACACAGGGGATTTGTAACCAACACAAAAAAGATATTTACAGAATAAACACAGCATAGCAGTACTGCAGTTAACAATAAACAATCATTCTGTCATCTGTGCAATAATGCTATAAACTTATGTAATTCAAAAAACACATAAGGGTGTTCCCTGTGGTGCGGCGTGTGGAAACGGAACATTCCGCGAGAACTCCCAGGACTCCAGCACGCAGAACGGTCATCAACATAAGCTGAGAAAGCCACTCCAGATAAGAGCAGTTTGTTATGTTTTTAAATAAAAAAAAAACAATATGTGGGGGTATACAGGCATGTGTATACAGGCTTTTTGGATAAGTCTCTACCAACTTCTCAGATCTAGATTTTGCCAATTTTTCCCATTCCTCTTTGCAGTAGAGTTGGAGTTGGAGTGGGGGGACCACTTATGAACAGCCCTCTTCAGGCCAATCCAAAGATTTTCAGTGGGTTTGAGGTCAGTGCTCTGATTGGCCCATTCCAGGACATTGATCTTCATTTTTTCAGCCATTCCACTGTGGATTTGGCTGTGTGTCTTGGGTCATCATCATACTGAAAGGTGAAACACTTCCCCATCTTCAGCTTTTTTGCAGAGGGTTGCAGGTTTTTTCTATAATCTTTTGGTATTTTGCAATACGTATTTTCCCTTCAATCCTCACCTGTTCCTGTCCCTGCTGAAAAGAAATGGCCCAATAGCATGAAGCTGCCACCACCATGCTTTACAGTAGGGACTGTGCTCTTAGGCTGATGGGCTGTGTTCGCTTTGTGCCAAACATATCATTTATAATTAACGTTCTAAATGTTAAAAAAAAGTTCTACCATAGTCTTATCAGACCAGAAGACCTTTTTCCACATGGCAGCAGAGTGTATTTTTGCATAATTCAGATGAGACTGGATGTTCTTCTTTGTGAGAAGTGGCTTCTGTGTTACCAGTGTACCGAACAGCTCAGAACTAAAGAGAACACATGAAACTGTTACTATGTACATATGATGGCCAGTCCTTGCCATGTAGTCCTGAAGCTCTTTTAATGTTGCTGTCAGCCTCTTGGTGGCCTCCCTGATGAGTTTCCTGCTTACACAGTCATCTGTCTTGGAGACACGGCCTGATCTAGGCAAGGTTCTCGTGGTACCATATTTAATCCATTTCTTGATTTTGGTTTTTACTGGGTCCCGTGAGATATTTAAGGCCTTTGAATACTTTTTACACCCTTTTCCTGATCTGTACCTTTCAAAAATTTGAGATGTTTTGGTAGCCCCTACA
Source organism: Megalops atlanticus (assembly GCA_019176425.1). Classification (NCBI taxonomy): domain Eukaryota; kingdom Metazoa; phylum Chordata; class Actinopteri; order Elopiformes; family Megalopidae; genus Megalops; species Megalops atlanticus. The sequence continues at coordinate 19,790,813 of CM032877.1, read as the reverse complement.
TAGTTGTTTCCATAGTAGCCTGCACTTAGAACAAAGGAAACCTGCCAAGAAAAACTGCAGCACCACTGAGGACCCCACCTTCAGCTTCCAACTAGGGGTCGACCGATTATCGGCCTGGCCGATTATCGGGGCCGATATTCAGCATCTTTACGATTATCGAAATCATAATTTTTTTAGCCGATAACCGATAAAATAAATTATTTTAAAAATGCGCTACTTTGGCTCTGATGCAGCCGCCTCTCTCTGTCTGTAGTCACCACTCTGTGGTCTCGAGCAATGTCCCGCCCACAGCACTATCTGATTGGTTACACGTCACGAGTAATACCCTATCAACACTGAAGGCTACTGTGCCACAGACGGGCAAAGAGGAACGTATTTGCCGACTGGAGCCGCTCCGGTGAGCGAGCGGAGCTATGTTTCTAAGGTAAGGCAGGAGATATTGTCGAAGTTGCAATAAACATCACAATCCTCCAGGGGTGTACTGGGAAAGAAATTCAGCCCTGGACTTATCCGCTAGGACCGGCCTGGGGGGGAGGGGTTGCTCGTGAATTAAAGTATATTTGGCTACGATTCTCAAGTTCTGTCTACAACTGAGAGTACCTCTTAATTAGTTAATTTGCATGGACTGTACAAACAATTATATTCTTCCGAATATACGTCACGTAACAAGGTTTACCATCGCGTTTAATGCAGCTAGCTAGCTAGGTACAACTTGGACATCAGCGGTCCTGAAGTTCCCTTTAACCCGCTAGGTAGCCAGCTAGCTAGCTAGCTTGCTTGCCTTGATAACGGCAAGCAGCTAACATTGAAAACTTGTCTAGTTTTATTTAGCGTTAATTAAAAAAACAGCGGTGACAATACAATATTTTACTTAAGTTAGATGAGCGCGTTGTTGGTAATCTTACGCAACTAAGCTCTGTTTGAACTAATCGTGACGTGACTTTGCAGTGTCAAAGTAAAGGATTACATACGAACGTGTGTCATTGAAAACTGCTGTGCAACATGCCTTGACAGTGAAAGTAACAAGTGGCGACGAGGCTGTTTGATCTCACGCGAGCGAGCAGAGTGAGTCCGACTCCCGTGTTTTGTGTAACGTAGTAGCGTGTCCTCCCGTGTTTTCTGTAATGTAGTAGCGTGTCCACATGAACAATGGAGCTCATACTTGTTTTGACTATTTTATCGAGGCAAATGACATTGCTGAGACCAAAATAGTGCCCGCTTTCCTGTCAGTAATGGGACCAAAAACCTTCAATCTATTACATGACTTGCTACAACCCACAAAGCCAGGAGGAAAGACTTATGAGGAAATAGTTGAGGTCTTGCCACAACATTATTCGCCGAAGCCATTGTTAGTTGCAGAGAGATTCCGATTTCACAAGCGTGACCAAGGGGAAGGGGAATCGGTTATCATGTTTGTTGCTGCACTAAGAAAGCTAGCGGAACATTGCGAATTCGGGGCGGTTTTGAATGACAGTTTGAGAGACAGACTGGTATGTGGCCTTAGAGATGAAGCAGCGCAGAGAAAACTGTTGACTGTGAGTGATTTGACCTTGGAGAAGGCCATTAGCATCAGTGTCTCTATGGAAATGGCATCAAGGGAGGCTCAACAGCTACATGCAACTAGCAAGGTGCACACAGTGAGCACGGAGAGACAAAGTGGGCAGGGCCCATGTTACCGCTGTGGCAGAATGGGACATCTGGCCACAACGTGCAGGTGTAAGGACATGGACTGCCGCAGCTGCGGAAAAAGAGGCTACATAGAGCACGCCTGTCAAAGCAAAAAGAATGCCGGAAAAATGTCAAAATATGGAAACAGTACAGAAAAAATGCTCAAGTCAGAAAACAAACAAGAAACCAGGAAAGAAAGGAAGAAAAGACCGGTTCACACAATGAGGCAGCAAGAGGAACTGTCTAGTGAGTCCACAGATGAAGAACCAGAAGTGAGTGTGCATACACTGAGAATTAACAAGATTGATACAAATGATGAGGGTTATTGGGCAAAACCCCTGTTAGAAGGGCACCCAGTGGATATGCAAATTGACACTGGATCTAAAGCATCCGTTATCTCAGAAACAGTTTTATAAGAGTTACCTGCGACACCTGCCCCTGAGACCTTCAGACACCAGGTTCAGCACCTACATCGGAGAACCAGTGCCCATGGCCAGCATGACTGATCTTACTGTTGAGAGCAACAACCAAGTGAGGGAACTTCCCATCTATGTTGCTAAAGGTAATTACCCTGCCATCCTAGGTCGAGTCTGGCTAGAGAATTTGAAACTGAATTAGCAAACTGTGAAGACGTTGTAGCCCAATGCCACTGAGTTAGCCACCATTTTGAGAAAACATGATGAAGTCTTCAAAAATGAGCTAGGCAGTATGAAAGACATCACAGTAAAGCTAAGTATTAAACCGAATGCAACGCCAAAGTTCCTGAAAGCCAGACCAGTACCATACGCGATACGTTCGAAAGTTGATGCCGAACTTGACTCTCTGGTCAAACGCGGTGTTCTGGAACCTGTAGCTATCAGTGAATGGGCCACGCCTATTGTTCCCATGCCAAAGAAGAATGGAGAAATTCGGATCGGTGGGGATTTCAAAGTGACCCTGAATCCTGTACTGGCTGCCGAACAATATCCTCTTCCCCATATTGATGATTTGTTTGCAGGACTCAGTAATGGACAAAAGTTTAGCAAAATAGATCTAAACCAGGCATACTTACAGATGCATGTCCAGGAAGAGTCAAAAGAGCTGCTTACAATAACGACACAAAAGGGTCTGTTCAGATACTGTCGGCTTCCGTTTGGAATCACGTCAGCCCCCGCCCATTTCCAGCGCGCCATGGACCAGATCCTCAGTGGTCTCCCTGGCGTGCAGTGTTACCTGGACAATATCCTGTGCACAGGAGCTACCGATGAGAAACATCTACGTAATTTGGATGCGGTTCTTCAGAGGCTACAAGACTACGGCCTCCGGGTTCATAAAGACAAGTGTGATTTCTTAGCCTGTGATGCATCCCCCTATGGAGTGGGGGCTGTTATCTCCCACATAATGCCAAGCGGAGAAGAAAGGCCGATTGCATTTGCATTGCGAACACTGAACAAGACAGAGTCTAATTATGCGCAGACAGAACGAGAAGCGTTGAGCATTATCTATGGGGTTCGTCATTTTCACCAGTACCTGTATGGAAGACGATTCACCCTTTTCACTGATCACCGACCCCTAACTACTATCCTGGGGCCGCACTCAGGTATACCGTCACTTGCAGTGAGTCGCATGCAAAGGTGGGCTCTGCTGTTATCGGCACACTCGTACAACATCAAGTATCACAAGGCAGATCAACATTGCAATGCAGATGGATTGTCCAGGTTGCCCCTACCTGTTACCAAGCCAGAGTCACGCAGTACAGGCATTTTCTACTTCAGCCAGGTAGAGGGCGCGCCCATTTCTGCTGCCCAAGTGAAGAGGACAACACGTACTGACCCCGACCTGGCGGGGGTCATGGACATGGTGATGAGGGGCCATTCCAGAAGCGGTGTCCCCAGTGTTCAGCTGTACCTTTCAAGGCGAACGGAATTGTCAGTGCAGTCCGGTTGTTTGCTGTGGGGGAGGAGGGTGGTCATTCCACCACCATTACGCAAGACCGTTCTGCAACAACTCCATGCAGGTCACAGTGGAATTGTTCGCATGAAAGAATTAGCAAGGAGTTACTTCTGGTGGCCTGGAGTGGATCGGGAGATCGAAAACGTAGCCAAAACATGTCACGCATGCCAGAGAGTTCGGAACACCCCGCAGTTAGCTCCCTTGCACCCCTGGGGGTTTCCAGAAGAACCATGGCAGTGAGTTCACATAGATTTTGCGGGACCAGTGGAAGGGCGGATGCTACTGGCAGCTGTAGACGCCCACAGCAAATGGCCCGAGGTGGCAATCATGAAGTCCACCACCACTGCCAAAACCATCAAAAAATAGGGGAAATGTTCAGTCGTCTCGGTTCTCCCCTACAATTGGTGTCTGACAATGGTCCACAGCTGGTGTCACAAGAGATGACCGCATTTCTGCAAGCAAACGGTGTACAACACATTAAATCAGCACCATTCCACCCGGCTACTAATGGGTTAGCCGAAAGGTTTGTTCAAACCCTGAAACATGTGCTGAAGGCCTCTCAAGGCCAAGGAACATTTCATCAGCGTTTGCACCGATTCTTGTTGACCTATCGCAACACCCCCCATGCCACCACAAAGGGCTCTCCAGCAACCCTGATGTTCAAAAGAGACCTGCGGACCAACTTCGACCTGCTGAAGCCAGCAGCGGTGAAGGACACTGTTCACCGTCAGCAGGAAAAGCAGGTCCAGCAAAGGAAGCAATGAGCCAAGGAAAGAACCTTCTCTCCTGGCGACCAAGTGTTGGCGAGGAATTACAGTACTGGCCCACAGTGGGTTCGCGCGACCACTGTGGTACAGACCGGCCCTGTCTCCAATATCGTCCAGACTACTGAAGGCCTCACATGGAAGAGGCATGTCGACCAACTTCTACAGATGGCAGCAGCAACACCCGAACTGCCTTCGGTGGAGTGCGCCGAGGAGTCCCCTGGAGTCTACGCCAATGACCCAATCTCACCACCTGGGGGTGCCTCTATTCCTGAGGTGCCTGTTCCTGACTCTCCGCCAGAGATGGTGGGGCCTGCGCGTCCGTCCCCGGCTGTTCGGCTATCACCTTCCAGAGACAGTAAGACTGATCTACCCAGTGAGCGGTGATACTCGTTAAGAGAGCGTCACCCTCCAAAACGCATGGACTTATAAACACTACAGTACAGACACACCCAAGCAATGGGGCAGAATAATCCCCATGGGTGTCGTCACGGGATGAGGTAGTGGGTTATATTTTGTATGGACATTACAAAAAAAAAAGTGTGCAAGCTATTATTTTTGAGGGTCCAGAATGTTCTTGTTTTGGCAGCTAATTTATGTGCAGAAGAGTTTTGCATTGAATATCCAGTTTACTATTGTTGTCTGTCTAATCTTGTTATCAAGATTTGTGGGGACATTTGTTCTTAGGGGGGAGGAGATGTTATGTTTGTCCTACTCTGCTTACCGTAGGAGATGTGCAAGGCATGATAGGAAAACCGGATGTTTTCGGTTGTGATGTTGAGTGAAGCCGAGTAAAAAAATCCACGTTGAGTTTGCTCCGTGTCTCGAGTGATTTATTGTTTTCTAAGCGAAGTCCTACAACATCCCCCCCCCCGGATATAACAGAAAGCATTCATGAAATTATGGTATCTTGTTATTGAAATAAACGTTCATTTCTCAGTCCTCCCAACTGAACCATTTCAATCAGATAACAGGTACACAGAGAGGGCTGGTAAAAACTTTATGGATTTTTTTGACGGTCCACCGGCCCACCGGGATGATGACAAGCATGCCCACTTTCCCAGTTACACTGAAACTGCCTGAATAATGCACTTTGTTGCAGTCATATACAGTTAATTATAACGAGATAATAGAGTTTATATATGTAGCGATAGCTATATCTTTGAGTAACGTTGGTGCCAGTGCAACTGGAACTTATTTTAGCTACCATATTGCGAACGTAACATTACTCGCCCGTATGAGTTGTTGCTTTTACATGTTATAGGTAGCCGATGGTCATAATAACATAAGCTAATGTTGAGACTCGTAAAGCTAACCTGAATGCAATAGCGAACGTCAACGAGTTCATTTGTTGATCCATAACTTAGCCAGCTGACTAACAAAAAATTGTGCAATCTGTCTTTCAAAACGCCTTTTAGCTTCCCTTATTTTTTTCTTAACTTGAGCTCGCATATTACTCTATTCAATCTTATTACTCTCTGAGCTCTCCAACTTGTATTTTCTAAATAATTTCCTTTTTTGTTTCAAACTGTCCCGTAAGGACTTATTCAACCAATGTGGATGCTTCTTTTTCACCTTCCCTTTTCTCACTTGCGGAATGAATTTAGACTGCACGTCCAGAATAATCGTTTTAAAAATGCACCACATTTCTTTCACAGTTTTTCCATCTAGAAGAGGTACCCAGTTTATATTCCTTGTATAATCACGCATCTTGATAAAGTTAGCTCGTCTAAAGTTGAATACTCTAGTAATCGAGAATGCAGACTTAACTTGCCAAAACTTCAAATGTAATTGAACTATGGTCACTTGTTCTGAGTGGTTCCCCTACCTCAGTACTGCCGATTCTATCAGGATTATTACACAGAACCAGATCTAGAATTGTGTTCTCTCTCGTGGGTTCAGTAACAGACTCAAAAAACAGTCATTTACAACATCCAAAAACTCTTACTCACATTTGCCTTGACCTGACACAGCTTCCCAATTAATTGAAGGGTAATTTAAGTCCCCCATTACTATTGTCTCACCCTCCTGACAAGCTAGCTTAATATTATCAAAGAGCATACTGTTGACAGTACTGTCTGAGGCTGGTGGCCTACAGCATACTCCAACATTCAGACCTTTTTCATTTTCCCCCAATATTTTAATCCATATGTCTTCACTAACACCAAGGGGCTCCATTCCTGGAATTTCCTGAATATTAAGATTATCCTTTACATAGAGAGCTACGCCTCCTCCTCTTCTATTGATTCTATCTTTTCTTAGCAGCTTGTATCCCTCTACGTTATACTCATCCCCATCCCCTGCACCAAGCCACGTCTCTGTAATCCCAACAACATCATAGTTACTATTACTCATAACATTTTGTAGATCCAAAATTTTATTTTTTATGCTTCTAGCATTTAAACAGAGGAATTTCAGGGTACCACGTGTGCATTTCCCGTCCTTCCCCCCTGCCCCCAGCTGCTCAGCATCACCTCTATTACAGTGCTGCACTGACTGATTTACAAGCATCGTTTCCTCACTACTAATAAGATACTTAGCCATGGTATGTTCTATTCCGGCAGTCTATGTATCCCTACCCATCTCACTGTATAACCTCCCTGCCCCCCCAGACCCTAGTTTAAATAACCCTCTGCTACCCTAAGCATACACTGGCCCAGTGCAGCTGTACCCCTCTGGTTCAGGTGTAACCCGTCCCGCTTGTACAGGTCACCCCTGTTCCAAAAGGAGTCCCAGTGCCCCATAAACCTGTACCCCTCTTTCCTACACCAGGTTTGTAGCCACATGTTAAACCTCCATATAAAGGCTTGCTTCCCTTTGCTTGCATGTGGTACTGGTAGAATTCCAGAGAAGACTACCGTGGAGGTTCTGCTCCTAATCTTCCCCGCTAGCTCAATAAACCTACCCTTTCCTATGTCATTGGTTCCAACATGGACCATGACCGCTGGATCCTCCCCCACTCTGGCCAGGAGCTTGTCCGCATGCTCCAGGAGGTCTCCAACCTAGGCACCAGGCAGGCAACGGACCATGCGAGACTCCTTGTCGCACGAACACACTATGCTGTCTACCACTCTAATGATTGAGTCCCCCACTATCACCAACTCCCTTTTCTTGGAGGATGAGGCCGCCTGGGTGCCCTGGGGCTCTTCAGTCCTCCCACTTTCAGGATCATGGGCCAACTCGTCCTGCAGTGGCACGAAACGGTTGGTCACTGCGATCTCTGGAGATGCCGCCCTTCTTGGAATTGTGTGCCCCTTTCTACGCCTACGCCCTACTGTAACCCAGCTCTCTCGCCCTATCTGGTCTGTATCTTCCCCCCTACCCGGCTTTGGTGAGCACACTATTTCCCTATAGGGCGTACTAATCAGTTCCTGGAACTCTAACAATTCAGGATTACTGTGGAGTCCAGCTAGTTGGGCCTCGAGATCAAGAATCTTGTTCTCTAAGTGCTCAACAAGTCGGCAACGGTCGCAGATGAACTCATCCTGGAGGTCTCCCTCCAGAAATCAGATCATCCGGCAACTCTCGCACAGTTTTGGCCACATTTTTTCCCCCTAACTGAACACTCTTTCCCTAAGTAAAGATTTACTGCCGAGACAGAATTACCAGCTAAAAAAGTGCTAAAAGCACCGAGGTGGCTCAGAACAGCCAAAGGCAGAAATCAAGCACAAGAAATGCCACTTAGCCTAAATACAATAAAACTACGTTTAAAGTTCAGCAGACGCGCTAACACAACCAGAATCAGAATATCCTGAAATCTAACGCTGAAGAACAGTAGAAAAAAAATTAAACAAGCGAACCGGCTAGCTAGCTAAACTACCAGTCTAGCTAGCTAAAGTATGCTGCTTATATATTTAAAGATTTATATATTTAAAGATTTGCTCCTGAGAGGGCGAAAAACCACAAAAAAACCTCTCATCGGCTAGTATATGTGCCAAATTAGCTGTGTTTGCCAACGAGCTAACTCGTTGGATAACGCTTTGACGGAGGAAAAAAGTGGAAAATTCCCTCTCTGTCCCCTAATGGCAACAAAAGATTTAACTTTAGGAGCAGATCAGACCTACCTTATTTAATAACTGGGTAAATAGCCCCAAATTTCTATTTTTATCCTATTGAATGTAATAGCACAGAGACCACTCCACAAACACAGCAGGAACTCGTCCAGGCTAGAGCAATCGAGCAAGAGCAATCGAGCCTCGAGCAAGAGCAATCGAGTGTTTCTGTTGTCCTGTTTGTCACCCCTATTTTCTCATGTCTGTGGAGTGAGTCAGCTTCACTTTCCAGTGTATCATCTGATAAGCCATTTCTCATTTTTCCTTTTTGCCAATTCCATTGTGCACCAGCAAGGTAACTTGTAGGTATGGCTGAATAACTGCTGATACAGTTCATTACTCAGCTCTAATTCAGCAGGCATCTAGTTTCATAGATGCCCGTATTTGCAGTAATTCACACTGCTTACAGGGATCCTTCAGTCCAGGTGAAGGTAGGGCCACCTGAGCCTTTCTTACAGCTTTCTCCTCTCTGACTTGTAGCACACACCCATCATGCCTACCATTCTGTCCTCCTCCACTGACAGCTGAGGTGCTGTAGATTTCTCCATGACTTCAACACAAACGTGTTCCAGTGATGTGCCAAACAGCATGTGGAAAAGGGACAAAAGCTGCACCTGTGTGGGCACGTCAGCATCGACCACACTGAACACCACCCACAGCCCGCAGCAAAAACCACTTGTGGAATACAATTCTTCACGCCCAACACCACTTATGGAACACTGTCGACCACACTGAAAACCATTTGTGGAATACCACTAACCACCCTGAAAACCACTTACTGAATGCTGAGACGCACAAGAAGGGGAAGAAAAGGGTCAGGCCTTGTTCTTCACCTCACTGCTATGTAGACCCAGACTGTAAGATCTGTCAGGCATAGGAAGCAAACAAGAGATGGAGAGACAATCTGGCACACAGGACAGCACCTGCACAGTACTTCCCCTGCCCTGCTGTGCCAGAAAGATGATTAGCAGAGAAGCTGTTCACTGTGGACACCAGAATTATTGAAAGTTTGGAGGTTGGATTGCATATCTGCACCGTGGGAAAAGGGATGGACCAGAGATATCTAGTGGACCCTGCTTACTGAAGCACCTGGGGGATTACTCTCTGTATGACTTTAGTTTTTTTTTTGTAAATACCTGGGAGGGGGGTCCAAGTGAAAAGGACACAATATTGAAGTTCTGTGACAGTCATAAACCATGTTGTAAATCACGCCTGTTCTTGCCTATGCAAGATACTTTCTGCTGAGTTCAAATTGTTAAGAATCTTGTTAAGCCTCCCTCAGTTCCTTTTGGTTTTGATACAGTGTAAATCAAGTCAATATTCTTTTGAAACTAATATGAAAATTAAACACTGATAAAAACAGAAAAAGTGACCTTCAGTTTAAAGTCTTTATTTCATCTTGCTAATATATGGTGTGTGTGTGTGTGTGTGTGTATGTGTGGTGGGGGGGATGGCACCCAAAGGCAGACCTCCCAAAGCAGCAAGGCATTGGTGAACTCCCTGCCTCTCAGCATCTCCTCTCAGGTAAGTACTGTCTTCCTGTACCATAGAACCCCCTCCTAAACCAAGCACAGAAGTAGAGGGGTGAAAAAAAGTCCACTTCAGGGAAAGTGACCTACCACTGGAAATGACCTACCACTGACAGTCCTTGTGGATTCAACCATATGCTGGCAACCAGGGACACTAGTGAAATAGCTTCAGTGGGGCTGACACCAGTGTTGTGAAATTTATAAAAATATTTAAAATAAAATGTGTTTTGGTGTGTTAATGGATTTATGATTGAAATGACATCCTAATCACTCATCTGTTGTTTGTTAAGGCAGTTCTTCTGGCCCCAGTTTGCCCTTAGTCTTTGAAAAATGTAAATTGCATTAACACACAAACATACACTCTCATCACATAGTCTCACACAAAGAGCAGTAGGGCCTGAGGCCTTTTCCCCTTAAGTATTTAGCACTGGAGTTTTCAGGGGTGATCACTCAAAACAACATGATGCATCTAATCAAGAATCTTGCTCTGAGTCCAGTTTTCTCACAAAACCCAAGATGGCAAATATTTAGTTGCAATCAAAATTATTCAACCCCTCTAACCCATAAGATGTCTTTGTGATGTGAATAAAATTTCATGACAATGTATCAACTAAGGCCTTTGTAAACAGAAATACATGTTTATTAGAACATGTTCAAGTGATTTTGAAAATATACAGTTGAGTTTACTATTTGTTATTTTTGTTATTTGTTAAGGAAAAAATGAAATTCTCTCTATCAATGACAAAATTATTCAACCCCCAACATCAGTACTTTGTGGAACATCCTTTAGCTTTTATAACTTCCAGTAAATGCTTCCTATAAGTGCTCACAAGCCTCTGACACCTCTCTTTTGGAATCTTGGCCCATTCTTCCCGTGCAAATGCTTCAAGTTCACCGATATTCATTGTTTTTTGTGATACCACTGCTTTCTTCAAATCCCACCAAAGATTTTCAATCGTATTTAAATCTGGGGACTGAAAAGGCCAGTCAAGGACATTCCAAGATCCCTTGGTTCCCTGAACCAAGCTTTGGTTGACTTGGATGTATGCTTGGGATCATTGTCTTGCTGGAAAGTCCAATAATAACCAAGCTACAGCTTATGCACTGAGGGCATCACATTCTTCTCCAGAATGGCCTGGTATTTCAAGGAATCCATGGTGCCAGTCACATGCTGAAGATTGCCAGTACCAGAAGCAGCAAAACACCCCCACAGAAGGACTGACCCACCACCATACTTGACTGTGGGGATGGTGTTGTTCTTGCCATAAGCTGCACCTTTCTTGCGCCAGACATACCGCTTATCCATGGGTCTAAACAATTCCAGTTTTGTCTCGTCACTCCATAAAATATTCTCCCAAAACTCCATAGACTTATCCAAATGACGTCTTGCATATTCAAGTCGATTTTTCATATGCTTACTGGTTAAGAGTGGAGTGCAGCGAGGTGTCTGGCCATGAAGGCCTTGCTTGTTCAATATCCTTCTTATCATCTGTACTGATGCTTTTGTCCCAGCTTACAAAAGGTCATCCTGTAAGCCTTTGGCAGTAATATGACGGGTCTTCTCAGCAGTTCTTACGATGTGCCTGATACCAGTTGATGTAACTTTACTCTTCTTTCCATGTCCAGGCAGGTTTACTGCTATTCCATGACTTTTAAACTTCCTTATGATGCTGCCAATTGTGTCTCTTGGAACTTTCAATGGAGATCTTGGAGATCTTTTTGTATCCATTGCCTTTTTTATGCAATGAAATAATTTCTTTTCTTAACTTTTGAGAGAGCTCCTTTGTCTTTAGCATGTTTGCTAGTCAGCTTCAAATTGATGTGATGAAGTGCATCAGTGGGATTTATATGTTTAACACAGGTGAAACTAAGTATTGTTATGGATTTCCTAAGGGCTTAAGTGTGTTTCCACAAAATGTAGTCACTCTACAGACCAGCAAATATTTTAAAAATGGTGATGTTGAATGGGGGTTGAATATTTATGATATGGCTGAAATACAAAATTTACATGCTACTTGGAAATCTTAAATACATTTTTATTTTGAATTTTAACAGAATACACAAGTGACATACATGTTTTTTTAGTTTCAAGTCTCCCAAAAAGCATACATTTAAAAATATTTACCATTTCCACAGGGGTTGAATAATTTTGATTGCAACTGTATTTGGTCACTATTTCAACCTATTCATTTACACAGTGGGAGCAATATAGGTTAAGTCTTTTATAACAACAGCAGAGTACCCACCTGAGAATAGAACCTGCACTGCATGAATTACAAGATCATATCTTTAAACTCCACAGCATGGGAAGAAATTTAAAAGTATAACGTAAAAGTATAATACACATTGTATTTGGGCAAAAAAATTAACTGCAATAGAGCACAACAAATAAATCCACAATTACTGACCAAGAAGTGGAACTGATGCTAGAAATATAACTATATTTATTCTGGTATCCCAGATGTTTGCCAATGTTTGCCTTAGGGTGGTGAGCATGACCAAAAAGAATTAAAATGCCAAATGTCATCTGATTGCACAGGAATTCAACGCCTACTCTCCTGCAGTTCTGCAGAGTTTAACAACTTATGACTAACTGCGGATGTAAGATAAGTGTGAATCTACTGTTCAAACATTCTTAATGTACCATAACAACACAAGTCATGCTTCTTTGCATTACCTACTGCCACCAAACCATGAGTTACAGAGGATGTACAATAGTAAAAAACTCAACAGTAAATACAAGTCCTTTCAATTATCATTGAAATTATCACAAAAAAGGATATAGTATTTTCTTCTGTTTTCAGATCTCATCTGGGTTTTAAGGCCACAAATCACCCCAAAAACGGTTTGGAGGTTAGGAGAGAACAATTCAGAGGAGTGGGGCAGAGTCCAGCGCCTGCACCCGAGCCGCAAATAGTAGAACCTGCTTCTCCACTTCAGCATTGACCTGCTCCGGCAAGGCTTGGGGGTTCTTCTTCACAAAATCTGCCACACTCAGGATACACTCCTTCTGCGTGCAGAAACAATTTGGCAGAGACACAGCCTCAGAAAACCACAGAATGGACCTCAGGGTTTTAATGCATAGGGTTCCACACTAGGCAGCACTGTGGCAAAGTGGTAAGGAGCAGGGCTCATAACCGAAAGGTCGCTGTTTCAAATCCCCACTGGGCCACTGCGGTTGTACCTTTAGGCAAGGTCCTTAATCCACAATTACCACAGTAAATATCCAGCTGAATAAATGCATAAAATTGTTACCTATTTAAGTCAATCTGGATAAGAATAAGAAAGTCTGTAAAATGACAATAATGTAATGTAATATTTCAAAGGACCGAGATGCAGGAGAGCACTTTGGGGAAATAGTTCAACCACGCATGTCACAAACTACCCTAGTGTCCCCAAATGCGGTGCTACAGCATAGTGCCTTACATCTTGTACAATAAACACGCAACACGTAATACAACTCAACTCAATCTGAGCGGTGGTACAAGTCTGCCTAGCGCTGCTAATCTCACCCTCACCTTGTAGGTGTCCACTCGGCTTTGTCCAGTAAGTCTATTGAAGACCTCTCGTGCCACTTGTACACCAGTCACCGCCCTGAGTACTTCTTTACTCTCTGGGCTGTCTGAATGAAGCCAGTTCAGCAAGGCCATCTGTTAGACAGACAGACAGACAGACAGACAGACAGACACACACACACACACACACATAGGATTCAGAACCAAAAGCAGTGCTGCTCACAGTATCGGTACCTCGAAGACAACGAGTCAGGATCGAAGGGAATGCAGGAATAATATGGTTAAAACAATGAGTAGCTCCGGTTGTGGCCAACGGCTGGCAGCACAAGACATCAAATAAAATAGCTCTTGGAACGGGCCACTTGACTTTACCCGCTATTAATGTTAACCAGAAACGACATCCACTTTGTATACCAATTTCGAACGAAACAAAACAAACTACAGCTACACCAATAATCATACACACGAGAAATCTTTAACATCGACAGATTTAGCAAGCTAGGTGGATCAGTAAATAATATTTCTCAATAAACCTCAAGTTTGGTTGGCAAGGTACCTTTACGTTTATCAAGTTAAATACACCAGCCAGTTATACTGACAAGTATTAAATAGGTAGCAAGACTAGCTGGGCTACGTATCTCTACAAATATTATGACTTTGGTTTGTCAATATACCATTAAATATTCCATCATCCACAGATAACAAATTCACATTAGCATGCTAGCTAACGTAATAAAATTAGCAAACCAGCTATCTAGCGGGCCACAGCTATGAAAACATTGCGAGGGATGTTAAACAAACTGCCAGTTTTTGGACTGTACGCTGAAAACAAATTTGAAACTGCATTTCGCAGGGGTAGAACATACCTGCTGAATAAGTTGCGGATTGGACATCTCACCAGCATTGTTAGACTCGGACATGATTTGATTGTTTTTTAGACAGCTAACTTACGTCAGCTATGCTAACTACCTATTCGTTGGTTTACTCTCTAGGCAGCTGTTTTCTCTCTTTTCTTGCGCTAGCTACCTTGTTAAATCTATATACAAAAATTAGACAATTCGATTCCCCTGTCTAACAGAGTATAAAGTGTTTAGCAAATTTTTGAAACAGTGGCATACATTCCTGCGGACCCTTTTCCGGATCTTCTGATGGCGTCCAGTGGTCTTGATACCAGTATACAAAGCTACTACCGCCACCTATGGATGTGGAGATGCGACGCCTAAAGTGCCAAATCAAGCGTTCGCGACGCTCAGAAAGAGCTTTAACTTTCGTTGAACTGAGCTGGCACATCCGCCTTTACATCTTTAAAACTTTGTCTCTTTTTGAGCTGCCCATAAAAAATGTCCACAATGTCCCTGAGGTCTGACGCCTTACAAACATTTCCCCCCGTATGCTGCCATCTTACGTCATTCAAACACAGACAATTAAGTTACAAGTTCAACTAGTCACAGAACAAAGTCTTGGTCCATTTTGCTCCATCTTCTTTTTCCTCTGCTACTGCTGTTGCTGCTATTGCTATCGTAATTTTTCCGCCGAAACTGCATCATGGCAAATCTTGCAGGACCACTAATAATACCTTTCACTGGTGGTTTCTTTCGTCAGGATAACATATTTCATCATATTCAGCCTGTAGCTACATTTGCTTATTGTAGCTCTTTGAAAGATATTGTAATTCTGATATGAGAAATCACTTCAGCTGTGGTTTCTTTTAACTATAACCTAATTCATTTTGTAATGTTATATTAAATCACGTTAATTTCATTTAGCAGATCCCAGAGTTTGGTTATTTCACAGTCATGTCTCTACATGGAATGGAGCTCAAAATGTCACAGAGGGCCCCATACTCCCACCCTAACCACCCCTCTGGAACAGCACAGCGGCCTCTGAGCTTTCACTGTTTGGTTATTTAATAGTCATCTATCTACATCTAACCATCTAACACACCTTACCAGTCAACAGCAAGTGATTTTTAAGATAGCGCTGCCACCTGTTTCGTATGAAGGTGCAGGGTATGGTGCCAAATACAGATGAAGCGGTATGAAAATTTAATATCACGATTATAGTGACCAAAATTATCACGGTTATCAGTATTATCCCGGTATTGTTAAAATCTGCTGAAAATGTTCAAAAAGTACTGATACACAAACTGAAATAATTTCACCGAGTTTTATATTGAAATCCACAAATAAAATTAGTAGCACTATTCAGTTTTTATTTGCATAAACATTAAAATAATAACATAGCCAATGAACTGTACAATAGTCTACTATGTCTTTTATAGATGACATTACTTTCTCAGGCTACAAAAACACTCTAAAATGAAGTGCAGATACGTGTTTTTAAATGCAAAACTTATGCTACCTGGTCAAACATTCCCATGCATGGCTCCAGGTGCTTCAATGAGCTTGTAAGGAAGACGTGAATTTCCGAGTGAGGACGCTAAGGATGCCTTATTCGCAAATCAAGCGCAAAGGGAAGAGTCGAGTCTGCTTGTGCATGTTGTTTTCTAAAAATCTTGGTATAACATAGGCTAATTTGTAGGTCATTTCAGAATATCATGATAATAGCTGAAGAGGGCAAATTAAATAGAAGTGTTTTCCAATGTTCAGTTCCCCCTGACAGCAAAGTAGGCTGACTCAAGACTTCGTAAGAGTTCAACTATTTACTGAACTTCAGACAATTACAAATAATGCTGTCACATCGTAGTTACGCTGGAAAATTCACACAGAAGGAGGAAATAAACTGGTCTAAACAGTGTTCTGTTTCAAGAATATGCAAATACAAACGTACAGGGAATTCATTCTTAAAAGTAAATTAGTCCTCTTAGAAGGCTCAAAAATCTCCAGAGTGCGGTCACTGCCTTCCGCCATGTTTTCACTGACACAAAACAAACCCAGGTTGCATGCTGCGCCTGCGCGTCTGTGTCTGGGAGACGTGCTAACTTTGGTTGATGCTGAACAGTATTTAACGTGAGTTTTTCAAAGCGCGGTAATCAACCGCGGTTTTAATGATAATTAAAATTTGAAACGGTAATACTAACCGTCGGGAATTTTACTGCGGTTTACCGTAAAACCGGTCACCGTTTAATCCCTAGTGCCAAATCTCTTTGGACCTCACAATGAATATGGGCAACTGGATATGTCTAGATGTAGATGTCATACTCCAGGGCGTCTGTTTTATCCTGGCTTTTGAGTTAACATTAGCTAGCATCATGGATTGGCTATTTTAGTAATTGCATGGGATAATGTTTCTGTGAAAGTCAGGGTTGCTTGAATTGACACTGAGATGTAACTAGGAAGTAGTTTGCTAAAAAAAAAAAAAAAAAGTCAGTATACTGATAGCTAGCAGGCTTGATTTCTGTTATAAAACAGTCGGTGTTTGCAATGTTATGTTAAATATTATTTCTCACAATTACTACATTTAACATTCGTTCTGAACAAATTGTGATGAAATTAACATTAGCTGTTCTCTGTTAGTAGCAAATTGGACAGAAGTCCTTCCAAATGGCTGAAAATAATAATTAACAATGGCCCCCAAACAATGTTTCCCAATGTCTTTGTCGCTCTCACATTTTTCCTCACCCTATCCATGACAAACTGTGAGGGAGAACGGTCCTTTTCACAGATGGCACGCATCAAGGGTGAACTCAGGACCACCATGGGGCAGCATCGACCTAGCTCTCTTTCTATGATGGCCATAGAATCTGAGCTTGTCAGGGAGCTGGATTTGAATGATGTAATCCATGAGTTTGCGAGGAGGAAATCGAGGTAGAAACTTACCTGAAATAGCCAGTATTAATTTACAGCATGGTTATCTTTTAATGCACAAGCATTTCACGTTTGTAAACAGGAGCTGTTATGGCCTATGCCTGTTTTCTACGCCAGCGCACACTTTTTTTCCGTACCGCGTAACCATACATTGAAACTTAATATGACGTTCCTCATCTGCATTACTCTGAGGTGTGAAACTTCATACCAAGCGTTTAACAACAAATTAGGCTACGAGTAGCCTACTCTCCAATACACTCCTTACAATATTTTATGAGTCAATAACACCCTTGTTATGTTAAACTCAGTCTGCTGCTTTGAAATAACCAACAAATATCTGCCCACTGTTCAGTTGTGCAGCAGTTAGGGCGTTAGTATTATTAACATCTATCCTATTAATGCTGTATTAATGGATAATGTGTGAAACCCATGTGGGTTAAGGGCCTTGCCTAAGGGTACAGCAGCAGTGCCCCAGCAGGGACTCAAACTAGCAACCTTCTGGTTGTGAGTCCTGCTCATTTGCCACTATGCTACACTGTCATCCATACATTAAAACATTATACACTGCCATATATTAAAGCATTGAAATAGAACATGTACTTGTGCATGAGGTTTTGTTTTGAATCAATTTTATTTTGATCCAGTCAATTTTGGGAAATGAGCTGAAATTCAATTATTGAATTGGAAAAAAATAATAGAAAATGATTTATGACTTATTTTCAATTCATAAATTGAATTTTACTTCATTCCCTGAATCCCAAGCTCTGATCTGGATACTGAGATTGAGTTTTAATAAATAATGAAGCATGAATTGTGCTCCTCTGCTAGTGTCAAAGCCACTTAATGTCTTAGGAAATCACGTACAGTAACGCAGTAATTTTATGTGCCAACCCTGATATAGTTGCTGTTCCACCTGTGCAGTGGGGAAATTTAACAGCATCTGTCCTGCTGTGAAAATGCATCACTGTGTGTTCCATTGTGCACACTTTCCCATCATTCATTTCATCAGGTGTGTGCATGCATGTGTGTGTACATCTGCTCAGCTTAGGATGCACAAAGTACATTTACATTACATTTACATTTATTCATTTAGCAGACACTTTTATCCAAAGCGATGTACAAATGTGCAAATAGTGGGCAAACAACAGGCACAAGGGCAAGATGTGTACAGGGCATACAATGCAGATAGTGCTGAAGCTGAGCGCAAGGTTAGTGTAGCGAGACAGAGCTAATCTGATCTGAGGTTACTTATATCAAATACAGTCACTGGGACACTAAACTGCTGCTATACTATCTAGGCAAAGACATGCTACAAATACAACGTAAGAGACAGTGCTGCAAGTACGAGCCAAGAATCTTAGATTTACAAGGACAAATGGCAATGGTGTCAGTCCAGGTATAGTCTGAAGTGGTGTGTCTTCAGCCCACGTCTGAAAGGTTGGAATGAAGTACGCTTCAAAAACACGTGGTATCCACAAGGAAATGGCTTTAAGCTTACACATTGGTCCAAATCTTGCGGTTCCGTGGGTGGTTTCGCTGGCGGTTCCGTCGTCGGGGAGCCAGGGCTGGTCTGGTTCGGTCTGGATGAGGGTTTCTTTCAGGAGACACGCTGATGTGGATCCGGTCGCACCTTTGTCTCCGGCTGGTAGCGAGTTTGTGCTGCTCTGCTTGCGGGAGCTGAAACTCGGCTCTTGCTTCATTGATCTCCGCTAGCAATGCGTCGCTAGCTTGGAGAATCTACGCCAGGACAGGGCCTTCGGTTCGGCTGTCCGTGTCCCGTCCGCGTGGTGCGGCCTCCGGGAACGAGAGAGATACGTCCGTCTTGTTCGGACGTGTGAAGCAAGAGAGAAGAAGGGCTTACGTCCGTCTCCTTTGGACGTATGGGGCGAGAGAGATATGTCCGTCTCCTTCGGACGTATAGAGCAAGAGATACGTCCGTCTTCTTCGGACGTACGAGGCAAGAGAGTAAACAAAGGAATGCACCCGGTTTTTAGTGGCATCGCTGCATGGGGCATTTCCTGTTTGCTGTAGTGGTCCTTGGTTGGGTGAGAGGTCGTAAAACTGCGACATCACTTCCAGTGAGATCGCGTTTCACATTAAAAGCGATTTATGTGTTACCGTCCGTAAAAGTTGAACAAATAAAATGAACGAATCTATCTGTGGACGGCGCTGTACCTACACTGCCAATCCAAAGAACCATGCCAGTCTTAAATGCAACTCAGACTCCATGTTTAGGCTTCCCTTTGATTCTCTTGCAACGTAAGTTAATCGCAGATATTGTAACTGCTGTTCCCAGGGACATTGCAGCACAGCAATCTCCCTGAGAATAACCCTCAGCTGGGGCATGACAGCCCAAACTTGTGAATAACACGCCTTCTGTCTCACAGGAGTGTGATAAAATCCAGAGCTCAAGCTGAACTGCAAACTTTGCACTCACAGAGAATCCTATTCATGTCAGTGTTCAGGACATGAAAAAATCATGTATATATAGTATTTATGTAAAGTGTCACAGCAACATGTGATGCAGAGTTGAGGGACTCTAATCAGAGCAGATGTGGTCACTAGAAACCATGGTTTGGTCACAGATGTTCTGTATATTTGGACATGTGTTCCAAGTTGGCCAAGCAACACCAGCAGCACCAGAACCTCCTTTTATGAAAAAAACCCAACATGGAGGAAGGTCTGTGGACCATAGGAGTCAAACATCTAGTCATAATATTGAATGTCTGTGGTTTCTCTGCAGACACAGAGGAATGTATTCACAAATCAGTCTATAACACAGGAGATAACATCTCCTAATTACATATCAAGACTGGGTTTCCACAGGAGATACAGAGGCAGGTTTGCAGTGCCAGATCAGATTATTGCAATGATCAGTATCCTATTTTGCTGTGCAGGGTCCCTGAGGACAAACTGCCTGTAGCATCATTCTGTGTGGACATTGATTGCATCGGGCCACTGACTGCCCTGCTAATTCCTGTTTGCAAATAGACTGTAGCTGGGAAGTAAGTGTGGTTGTTTCACATCCATTGTTCTGAGGCTTTCAGAAGCCTGCAATGCCAGAAATGTGGTGCGCTGGATTCTTCTCCAAGGAAATAAATTAATTGTGCCATGCAGCATACTTTTGTAATTGTTGTGGTTGCATCACAGGTGTAACAGGTTCTCACGGTGGTTTCCCCAGAGTTGGGCTTCTGTTATAGACGTGGTTGTGAGGAATACATTCAGGTCAGGTCCAGTGTAGCAAAGGGAGAGAGCCGTCACCTCACCTGGCCTCGAACCCGGGTCTATGGGATACCAAACCTGCTGCTTGACTGTAGTGCCAAAGAGCCAGGCTTAGTACCCTGTAGACCCGGGTTCGAGGCTTAAACTAGTGGGAACTCCCTGGGAAATGGCCAAGGAGGTCATTTAAAAATCCATATCAGTGTATACAAAGAAACCAGTTCTCCTGTTTGACCTCTATTTTCCCATCCAGATGAAAGTAGACTCATGTTGTGCATTATTAGATAGTGGATGTCTGGTGAACTTTCTGTGTGAATGGTGATGTCGGTTGCGTTCAGGTCCCTAAACGTTTCTGGGCGGAGGATTTATCGACATCTTGGATATTTGGGTTTAAAGAGGAAACAGAGGTTTCATATTAGAGAGTGCTGCTGCTCCAGTGCTGGATGGGGCCATAGTTGTTGGAATTATTGTTGGAATCATGCTTCCTGTGGGAGGCTGACTCTGGTGTACCACTTCCTGGGCTTGTTCCAGCTGGGTTTGCTCTTACTTCAAGAAGCCAGTTGCATCCCCCCAAAGCACAGATACACACCACCCTCACCAGGTTGTAAGGTTGTATGTACTACTAATGAGTCAGATTCTGCTCCCTTCTTACCCTGCAGGTGCTGTACGTGTTCCAGACAAAGGCAATATTAACGATAAAATTGTATCAATTGTACCAGGGAAATTCCACCACAGGTAGGCCTACACCTAGATGGTGCTATTGAGGCGTTTAGAGTTGGCTTCCTTGCGGTGGTAATTCCTTTAGGATAACGACATGACTCTATACAATTTTGATTAGGCTATTTTTATGGAATGTTCCTCGTGGTTTTTTCTGCATTTTTCGTTAGGTTGAACAGTAGGAAGAAATGACGTTTGGGGAAACGGTTTTTTTGTTTGTTTATTCCCTCCCATTTTATACTCTATAAATAGCCCGTTAATCTGCTCTTCAGTTGCGGGCTCACGTCGACATCAAGATGCTCCTCTACTGCGTATTCTTCTGTAGGTCAACTTGTTGCCGCTTCTTCTTTGACTGTCATTTAATCATTGGTCCATAGAGGCATTGTCTTTTTGACATGAATGGTGCCACAGCGACCACTTTAATTTCGCGATACCATAATTGCAGGTCTTTTGTACATGGAAAAGTAATGACTCGTTAGAGTAGCCCATATTGCTTGCAAAAGTTGCTGGGAATGTGGAAGACTGACGGATGGCCTGTAAAATTGGATGGTTTACATATTTTCGTATCATCTGTAACATTTGTGTAGCCAAGGTACCTATAAACAGTAATTAATCCCCGCTTTACTGTCCCCAGCGGTGACTATTGGACTGATGCTGCCGGCCGGTTATTGCCAGGCAGGTACAGGCAAGTGTTCATTTAAATTTTTTGCATGCGAGTCTGAGAAACTGAAAGATTGATACTGTCGTCCCATTAAGACATTTTTAATAAAATAAGGACAAAATCACTCTGGTCGTTTTTTTTCCCCCAAGCAGAGTTTATATGCGCTGGAGTGCGGTATCCATGGCGCAGGAACTACGAGTGTTGTGGAAGGCGGCTGTACAACAGGTAAGATATTGCCATGTCGTATATTTTTATACAAGCAACAGGGTGACTGTGGGAAACGACCCAGAATACATCGCATAAGTGTAGATACAACCGATTCATTGTGTTTCTATGGCACCATGATTACCCTGTCATTTGTATTCCGCAAATGCTTAAAACAGAACTGCGAAAAACCATGTAATTTATTGTGGACTCGAGTTTATGACAGTTTCCCAACTGAATAAGTCCGAAAAAATGTATTTCTAGTCACATCTTATATGGTCATAACTCTACTTCTATTTGAACTATACAAATGTAGCCTTCGGCGTTGATTTGATCAGAAATGCACTTGTGTCGTGTGAATTTTTGTTCATACAAACTCCAAGTGGAAACCAGTAATTGTTGCCGGCAACAAAGAATGAATAAGTACATAGGCCTACAGTTTAAGTGACTACAATCAAATAGATTTAATAATAAACCAGTTCATAATTCACTTAGAGTACTGATAAAAAGAAAAGCTGCTTTCAATGATCATCGAATTTGTTCTTGTGGTCTATGTGGTCAGCTGATCTGAGAGAAATGTGAATACACTGCAGCTGTGAAGAGTTACAGATATACAGATATACAGTCCTGTTGTTTTCTGACATCTGATTAAACACCATTTAAGATCCACGTGTCTGGTACATGGCAAAAAAGAAAATGTTTCTACATCCAGAAATGACGGATATATTGAACGCAGATGAATTGGAATTGTTTTTGAAGTAAAGAACCGCTGGTGATGCAAAAATATCGGCACTTTGCGCAGCTGTTGCCGAACCAATTTTACGGCTTCGACACATTGAAAGCGACAGATCTCCTGTTCTGGGCAAATTAAAGTTAATGAATAAAGTAAAGTAGCCTACTATGTACTACTAGGCTAAGTACTGTCTCACTTGTAAGTCGCTTTGGATAAAAGCGTCTTCCAAATTAATAAATGTAAATGTAATGTAAATGTAAAAGAGGTCGAGTAATTTAGCGTAGAATGAGGTAAACACATTTCGCCGCAAGTCCGGTTTTCGTGTTGAAGGGGTTCCGCCTAATTTCATAGGCTACAGGGTGCCGAAGGAACAGTTAGCCTACTGCTTAAATGCTGGGCTCTACACCCCCACTAATACCGTTATTTAAACGATATGGCGTCACATTTATGTCATATGTCGCGAGCGCGATAAAACATGCTCACGAGCAAATTAAATAAAACGACTCCGTGCGCCTCGCGTGCATGTACGGAAAAACTTAACGCCCACTTCTACTTTTCTTTCTCGCAAAAATGACAAGGAAAATCTGAGCACTGTTTTCGCTTCCAGTTGAATCTCATTGAGAGGACAAGGGAAAGGGAAATTCAATTATATCTTGCTTTGTAAAATAATAAACAGTATGCTAATGCAAATCGTCCTCATTTATAGAAATGTGAAAGTACATATGGGGCAATTGTTTTGACTGGAAAAAAGAAATGTTTTTTATTAAGAATGACTAATGTTATTTGCCACACACAATGAATTTTAGGATACCTAAACCCACAGGTGTGTATATTCACAGGTATACAGAGGTGTGCTGTGAGGACGGGCAGGTTGTGGCGCGTCACCACAGTCATGGGACTGCTTGCTGTGGCGCTGTTGCATTCGACTCACGCTGGCAGAGCTGTTGTGCTGGTCACGTGATCTATGGCGCGGGACTCGGCTGCTGCGGGATGAAGCCCTACAGCAAACGCAACGCCACCTGTTGCCAGGGTATTCATTGCTTGTGTAGCTGAGAATCTGATTGTGTTGTGCCGCAGTGCTTTATAATTTAAGGACTTAAATAGAAAAGGACACAGAACAGAAAGTGTTTTTGATTAGCGTTTATGAAACAGCGGTTGTGTATATTGTTTCTCCACATGTAGGCGTGCTGTCCATGGGGCTGAGCGGCCTGCTGTCCCAGTGCTGCTCAACCCAGGCTTATAACCCTCGCGACAGAATATGTTGTGAAGGCCGGCTGTGGCCTCGGCAGACAGGACTGCAGTGCTGCGGCCCAGGTGAGTGAGAGAGAGACAGCAAGCCCACTGTAAATCATTCTGCCAAACACACTCCACAACACTGGCCAAAGCAGTCCCAGAGATAGAATACAGATCCACACCCAGCAGTGAGGTGTGGGCTTAAGCAGCAAGGACTGTGACCTAATCTGTGATCCAAAGGTTAATACTTTGGTTGCCTGGTCAGATGCTGTTTTTGCACCCCCTGAGCAAGGTAAACGAACTTGAGCGAAAAAAAAAAAATCATGTGTCAGATCAAATTGGTCTGCCTCTGGAACACTATTACTCATTGGTATCAAGCAAACACACAGTGCTGTCCCTGCCAATCAGTATTGATAAGCATCGGCTGTCACAAAAGATGTATTCAAGCACTCAAGGGTTTAAAGAAAAGTAGGAGTGGGCATTAAGTTTTTCTGTACTCACACGCTAGGCGCACAGAGTCATTTAAGTTGCTCAAGGGTATAGCAGCACCACCCCAATGAACCTGCAACCTTTAGATTACAAGACCAGGACCTTACCACCACTCCACACAGCTGACATAGACACATATTGCTGGCCCTTACCACCCCACACACACACATGCACATGCACATGCACACGTACTCACGCACACATACCCGAAAGTATCCCACTCTGCTCTTCCCTCCCCACCTTCCCAGAGCTACACAACAGCAGCAGTCAGTTCTGTGTGCAGAGCAAGATTCTGGCAGAGCCACGCAAAGGACCACACCATCTGCTTTGTGGAGAGAAACAGTACGACAGTCGTACCCAGACCTGCTGCAGCTTGTACAGAAATCCTACCCCCAACCCACCAGGCCTCGGCTGCTGTGGCTCTCCTGGCAACGTCGTCCACTACAACCTCAGTACTGCGTGGTGCTGCAGAGGTCAGGCTCCCCGCACTGGTCACTGCAGAGACTACTTCTTCTTAGGGGCCAGAACCCAGAAAGGGGTGAATTATACATCTGCACCCTGTGGCCCGGCTTCTTAAATGGGATTTGCAAAGTCCATGCTCACTCCTCTTTCTTCTATGCACCCATGCAGTGTTTGGTCGGTTATATGGATGTTTTTTTTCACAGTGCCTAATTAAAAATGGTGCAGGCACAGCAGACATTTTCAGTACAGTATATGCAGCATGTTGTATATAAATAGCAGAGACACATTTTGTCAAGAAATTATCACTTTCAGCATAAACCATCACATTGCTATTTAGCACATGTTATTTCAGTTGATGATCAGTTTGGAAAAATTAAACAAATCACCACATAATCCAATTTCTGGCATACAATCAACAATAATTAGGAAACCTAATTATCAGTAATAACACAAGACATTAACTTGAAGTGTCCTAGACATGTAGACCATGACTATGTCCTACACATGCAATGCTGGGGTTCCAGTGTTAATAATTAATATTCATTTGCATATTAAGTACACTTTTTTCTAAATGGTCAAAGACTAACATTAGGTCCATTTGGTCCCTGAGCCCCAAGTTGAATAGCCCTGCTCTAAAGAAAGATTTTGCATTGACACCATTATCTGTTGATATGTCATGGGTTCTGTCATGTTGACTGCAGATGAGCCCTGTGACACACCTTTTTACTTACAGCCAAGTTGAAGTTGGGTTTTTTTTTTTTTTTTTTTTTGGGGGGGGTTCATGGCGCAACAAACCCCTGGCAAAAGTGTCGCTTGTGAGTTTACACCCTGGAATATGAATCACCTGTGTCAGTGCAAATGGGGGTTACATTCTCTCATATGGTATTTTTCCATTTAGTTACATCTAGGTGTTACAATAGTGAACAGGGTTACCAGAATTCTGAGCCTCAATGAGATTCTGAGATTTCAGTTCATTTTCACAATATTCAATTCCATGGTAAAAAGAAGCATATGAAAACACCAAAAAAAGAGAACTTTTTGATAGTTTTGCTCTAATACAAATTAAGATTGAGGTTGGAAAATCTGATTTTGACTAGCACTAAAAATGAGTTTTGTCTGTGGTGTCACTGCACAGAAAGAAAGGGAGGCTTTATGTTGTTGGTAGCTATATGTCTCTGTTGTACATGAATGCAAAGATATCATTCTTCCAGTATAAGCACAGACAGCTGCCCTACCTTTGCTATTTCAGAACTAATGAATGCATAATAAATGAAGCTTGGAACCATTTTTGAAATTTAGTATCATGGCAGCATTGAAGTATCTCTATTTTTGACAACTTTAGTTGTGACTCCATTTTCCATAATTTCAGAGAAAGTCCAACATCAGGTCTGTGACACTCAGAAGAAGTGCCAGACACCTTACGGCTTGCAGTCCTACAGCTCTCCCTCCATGGTAATGTAACTGCAGTTCTTCATTAGGATATGGCAGAACACTTTACTTCAAGTGCATGTGTAGCTACAGAAAGAGACAAATGCACAGAGATTATGCACTGTCATAAATGAGTTAAGAATATATGTGTATGACTATGTTTTATGTCAGTATATTATATATGTCAGAATGTTTTGAAAATAAGAACTATCAGTTGCTAACACTTTTAGGTATATGTTCTGGAACAATACTAGTTAGTACAAGTAATCAGGGGCTTTTTTCACAACCTTGCTACATGTGACCTGCTATCGGCCAGTGTATGGTTTCTTGGCCTTTTTATTTTTCATGAAGAGGCATTGTACAGTATGCCACATTGTCTCATATAAATGGAAGTCACACAATTTGTGTTTGAAAATGTCTAGTGAATATACAATGCAGCACAACTGTATTTTCTTAGGCCGAAACTTTGTTTTGTAGTGCATCCAGCACAAGTGGATTGCAGGTGGATTTCATCAGAAAGTGAGCGAAGACTGAGCTTGATTTTGTGAAACAAGCCCTATATTAATGATTCATGTGGATGCCCTGGTGTTTTCCATGAGGCTGTGGGCGTGCTGGAATTGTCTCTGCATTTTTTTTTTTTTTTATGATTACTCATTCTTAGGAGTGCTTGAACGGTGACGTTGTCCCGCATGAATACGTGAGAAAGTGTGGGGAAGCCTATTATGATAGCAGAGCTTTGACTTGCTGTGATGGATATCTGCTCTTCCTGGTGCCTGGGTGGACCTGCTGTGGCAAGGCACTCTTCAACCACACCTCCCAAAGCTGTAATGGAGAGATCAGGTCTGTTCCTCTGTCCTTCGTGACATGGGGCTGGGGGATTATTTGAATGAAATGGTTGCTTACAGTACAGTACCTCAGTAGGCTAGTAGCCAGAGTGACAAACAATGCCTGCATGTCAATCATTTATACTGTTGTAATACTTTTCAGAGGAAATCTGTGGTTAATATCTTCCCGAGGAAAATACAACAGCAGTGGCCACACCTAGGAGTTGAAAAACATATTTGGTTTCAACCCTGCTGTTTACCACAATATCACGCTGCAATCCTGCTGGCTATGTGACACTTCATGACTTCATGACACTTCGTGTGAAGTGGGCAGAAATATGCTGATGGTGGTTTCCACTATTTAAGCTTTGCCTCATTGCTATTGTTTAAACAGTCCACACATAGATGGGCAATGAGCATTCCCCAGCTTGTCTCAGGATTGTCGTGGTGGTTGATTGATCACATGGTTGATTAGTTGATTGATTGATTATGTAATCGTTTTAGTGCAGATATATAGGACAGCTGTTACGATGCCCAGCTGTTGCTACACAACGTGGACTGTAAGCAGTATGATCCATCTTGAATATTTGTGTCTACTGTGCATTTGAGGAATATTATTCTCTCAGAGCAACACAGTGGCTGTGTATGTTAGAGAGTGTATAGCTTTGTTTGTGCCCTGTTTCCAGGGAACAATCTGATGTGCGGAGGACTCTAAGGATGTGTGGCTGGAACTCCCACTACGAACCCTCGTCGCAGCGTTGTTGTTTAAATGCCAGCCACTATGGCCAGTCATACACGGCTGGTTACACCTGCTGCAATGGAACAGTCGATCCCACCCCAGGTAGTATAGAAAAACCAGTGCAACAAGAACACAAACTGACTAAATATATGTATTATTGTTGATGGTTGGACTCCATTTTCATCAAAGTGGTCGTACCAGGTTTAAGTCAATGAAATTTAATTTTGTGGAGCACCCTCAATAAAAGTATCTACACTGAGCGATTCACAGGGTCACTTTATGTATAATTGAGTTGTTAGCTGTCTTACAGGAACGTAAACCCAGTAAAATATTATACGATGTATATAATAAAAAAATGTATCCAATTTTCTCTTTTCTCTTGGAAAAAAAGCAACTAAAAAGTAAAAATTTCCCTCTCAATCCAGGGTGCACATAAAACCAATGTTGATAATCTCCACCCCTTTGTCTGCCAATCATGTGACTCCAGGGACCAGTCTGTACGGAGGACAGTGCTGTGACGGAAAGGGGTACAATCCAGACACCCAGTTCTGCTGCTCGGGCCAGATCATGAACCATGAAGGCTGGCAGGTGAGTACTTCAACCTGTGAAGTGTCAGGATTTTATTTAGGGGACACCTGAAGAGCACGATCCCAAATGTTTGCTATCATTCTTGCAAACTTGTCTCAAATGGTATATACCAGCTTGTCAAAGACACTTGTTCCACTTGTCTTGACTACTTCTATGTTATCACCACAATCAGCCGTTAAAAGTTATTGTTCCATGTTCATGTCTCATTCCTCTTGCTCAAAATCTTTTAAGTGGCTTATAGCGATGTCTTTAGTGACAGAGAGGGGACATAATGACAAAAGAAATACACATACACAGTATAATTAACATAAATTTAATGATGAACATTTCTATATTTGCATACATACATTGCAACTAAAGCGTAGGTCAAGTACATTACATCACATGAATTTAGCAGAAGCTCTTGTACAGAGCTACTTCCAGCAAGAGAACAGAAGTGAATCTATCCAGGTTAAATGAGTAGCAGTGCCAGACCTGGTTAACCATACTCCCAGATCATGTGCATGCACAACACCATTCAAGCTTCATCACAGCTGTGCTAACCTGAAACACAGATAGCCTAGAAACTATAGGAAGTCATTCAATTCTACCATATTATGGTAACATACACATGCAGTGCCGTAAATATAAGTCCAAAGACATAGAAATCCATCATTTCATAAGCACACTTGACTTTTCCTCATTTCTCATTGAGGAATGAGCGACCCATATTGCCTGTTCACAGAGAATCGGAGAGAACAGTTTCCTTGAAGAAACCCTGCAGTCAATCTGCTGTGCAGGAGAGCATTTTCACGTGTCATCTGGAGAAACAGCTTGCCATGGAACAATCCCCTATAATCCCAGGACGGAGGTAGTGTGTGAGGGCATGGTCCATGCTGTTGGCATGGGGCACTGCTGTGGAGAGAGTGTTTACAATCCAGAGACTCACGTCTGCTGCAGTGGATACAGGTTAGTGTAACTAGTGGTATCATATTAATTTACCTCCCTTTTAACATGGAGACATTTTACATGTCTCCTTGATTACCTGTACTTTCCATTCCCTTTCTTTCTCTCACTCTTGTCTCTTCTTTCTGTTTCTGTCCCTCACCCTGGTAACAATAGTAAAACAGCCCATAGTAGTCATTTTGCAATTTGGGCCAGATTATGTAGCACAACGGGAAGGGCCCAACTTCCCACACATTGCCCTTTGCCTGCAGTTCTTGGATATTCTGTCTTTGGGTGCATTTGCACAAATGCGCCCATAATTCTCTGTAACTATGCATGACTGCATATCTACTGTATGCCCTCTCTGCCCAGTCATCCTAGACCCAATGTCAGTGACAACAGCACTTGGTTAGAGTGCTGTGGCACCCAGCCCTACGACACCGCAGACCCAGGGCTGCGTTGCTGTAGCAACCGTCTCCACCGGCTGCCCCACGATCTGCTCGGTGTGTCACATCGCTGCTGCGGAGACGATCTGATCAACACCCACACGCATGGCTGCTGTTCCTCCGAGGGCCAGCAGGTGGAGTACCTCCTGGGCACTGACACAGCCTGCTGTGGGCACATGCCTTACAACACATCAGCAGAATCCTGCTGCCAAGGGAGGCTTCACCTGGGGAGGCCACAGCAGAAGATAGGTGACATCTCTTTGTTCAGCTTAATCAGCTTTAAAATTGCTCTATGGGGCCAGCAAATGTGTAACAGCAGTATGTAATATTTACCGTGTTCCTACAGGAGAGATTTGTGAAGGAATGAAAGTACCTTCTGCTGAGGGTTCTCCTAATCAGAATACTCTCCCGTAATGCTTAGCCTTTGGCCCACACAAAATGATTTTCAGAATACAGCAAGTGTAGGTTTTCTTCTCTTTCCAACATGTGGAGGCTTCTAGGGAATACTATAAGAATGGCAGTTAAGATAAATTAAAATGTCACATGTCATGTTTCTGGGTGCAGGCAAAAAATGTATGATAATTATCATTTGACGCCCTGGAAGTGCAGGCTCTGGTGAGAATAAATCACATATACTGACATAACCACACTTGTTTTTTTCAGTGGAATGCACAGTCATCTCTGTGAAGGACATAGACCTACAAGCTGCTTGCAACCACAGTGGTGAGGCCCTCTTATCTCTCCTTGCACCCATGTAGTTACTGCATATGGTCAACATAGTCTCAACATAGCGTCACTTTAAATTTTCTAGTGTGTTCTTTTTTCTTTTTTGCTCTTGTTCTGAATCCATTTTAGCAGGTGAATAATATGGTGTCTTTTCCTTTTTTGTATTTTTTATGTTTGTTTTACATTTACTTTTATTCTTTTCCATGTGAAAACTTTGCAGGTACGGGTTAGCTTTGTCTCTCTGTTTATATGTCCGTGTGTGTTTGTGTTCATGTGTGTGTGTCTGGTCTCCCTGCAGTCCTGCTCGGGCAGCTGGTAGGGGTGGTAGCAGCTGGAGGGTATTTGGAGTACACCGTGCGCAAGTGGCCTGAGACCTGGACGTCGGGGACCAGGGAGCAGTTTAAGACCCAGGACGCCTCTGTGGAGATCAGACTGCATGCCTGCAGCTGCCCCACCCTCACACCTCTCCAGGACTACGCCTTCTGGGTGTCCCGTGGCCAGGAAGGGCACACAAAAACCCTCACCTCACAGCTTGTGTCCCCCCTCTACCTGGCATCAGACGTGTCCTACCTGTCCCGGCTGCTGGCTAAGTGTCAGCACTGAAATGCCTGGGGGGGATTGCTGGCACACATGCCACCACCCCCTTCCCCTCTCTCAATCCAATACCCCTCCATTTATTCTGACGAGCTGCTAGCCCGTTACGGAATGCATCTATAATTGAGACAATAAAAACTAACAACATACACGACTATTCATAACTTACCCTTTATTATACAGTTGCATTTATAAAACAGTTTGCGGAATTCCAATGTAAGCTTGTTAGTACGCGACTGAGCGCACTGTGCACATGTTCAGAAAACAAAGTTTTAAATTACTGTCAGGCTATAATGTTGTTGTTAGGGTGGCCAACTAACAGGGCAGTGAAGCTAACTTAGCTAAACAGTTTTAACTTTGTTTTAAATGTTTTATGGTACTGTGTTAGTGTGCTAACTAGCAAACTTCTTACTGCGCATCTGTTTGTCGGTCAGCAGCCACTGTTTCTGAGGCAACGGGAAGAAAAGGGTGATTCTTTGCGCTGGGACTGTATTCATAATATAATGTACATCGGGTGGTATATTCCACTTAACACCAGTTTTCATACATGGGTAAATCTGAAAATGTGAAAAATGGTTGTTATAATTGAAATGCTACTTATAATTCTAAATTATTTCTGTTATTTATTGCAATATTAACAGTTTGGATTAGAAAGAATTAAAATAGTTTTGGATCATCCCAGCCAGCTAGGAGGGTATTTAAGGAAGTCTTTGCACTCATTTTGGGTTGGTTGGTTGAAGGGGAGTGAAGACTCGTCAGAGTCAAAGGCCTTTTTAATTGTTTAATTAACAAGGATGGCATTTATCGATTTAAATTACGTTAAATGCTCATGACACATCACAGCTTTTGTGAGGTCTGTGTTCTAAACGTTATTGTTCATTGCACTCAACCTAACCTAAAAGTTTATTCTCAGTAATTTAAATCGATTTAACTAAAATTAGCTCCGTTTTGTAGTTTGAATTTTGTAACACAAGAAAGCTATAATGTGAAACATTTAAGAGAAAGCTCTGGGATTACTTGCCACTTAATTATTCAAATTGCCATCCTTGTTAATTAAACAATCTCATGCTGTAGCTTTCTCAAGCACACAAACTACAGACAATCTGTGGTGTTTCACGAGCATAATCATTTATTCTAATTACGCGATTGGTGTTGATTATTCTGTGAATTATTTGTTTTATTGTTAATCAAGGAGGATAAAGGGGAACAGGTTGAAAGTAATGATAGATTTAAAGGTAGTTTCTGGGCTTCCCCTGTTTTCAGCTCACCAGCCGCCACTGGTGTTGTATTATATTTGATGGCATAAAACAGTGTTGTTTGTTTTTTACTGCACAATTTAATAAAATTGCATGTTGAAATTAAATAGGTAATGAGTTTACCAGAGCTGCATGCCATCAAGGCATACAGGTCAGCAGCTCCATGGTGAGAGCTAACTTACTTGATTCTTTTTGTTACTGTGAAAAACAGTACTGTTACTGTGGCGATAAGAAATTAGGGAGAGAGAAAACACCATTCTTTGTCCTCTGACTCCTCTGCAAAGCCTTTAGTAGGGTTTCCAGCATGGATCACCCTGCACTGGAAGTTATTGCATAGGCCTGTGATTAGGTAGTCTCTGAAAATTTGATATTTAAATTTGAGTGGTGCAACAAAATGACAAGTGTATGGACTAGTGTAAGGGCAGCACCTGAGGGTAAGATGCTGCCAGCAGCCAGTAAAAATACATTCAATGGGAACGAGGAATATTTATTAATATGCAGTTTTCTACAGAGAGACTCAAATAAAAACAAACAGGAAATGGGGCAACAGTAGTGTACTGTTTAGTATATTTTATAAGATTGCACACAGTCACCTGCATAGTTAATAATTACTGTTCCTCAGCCTGTTATATCTGGCTCCTTTCCATTGGATGGGACTTACCAAAAAATCGAAATGTTTTTCATACCTGGCTTTCATGTCATTGTATGATATCTGTTCATTTTCACATATTTGCATAGAATCAGAAATGCCGCTTGTGAAACCAGCAGAAAGGAATGCTTTGAAGCACCACTGTGTTACTGTCTGGGAATGTCTTCACACATCCACATGAACTGCTGTAGTCACAGCAGTTGAGAACTGCTGTCTGAGGCGTTGTGTCAAGGCAGCAGTGTGGCTAAATGGACAGTGTGTCTGGGCTCCCCCAATGTTGCCAGTTCAACAGGTGGGGCATTGCTGTTGTACCCTTTTAGCGAGGTGCTTACCCTGTGTTACCTCAATAAATATCCAGCTGTATGTAAAGTTGCTCTGGATGAGGGCATCTACTATGCAATGCAATGTCATGTGGTTAAAAAGGCTGCTGGAGTTCAGCCAAGGCCTCTGAGCTATGGCTGTCTGAAAAGTAAGTAACAAGAGAGGGTTGTTGGGAAAGCAAACAGCTGACTGTCATGTCTACAGGCCAGTTTGATCATCTAGCCACTGGAAATATTCATCCACCCACCCCCAACCGACAGACAAAAGAGTCCTCCAAGCCTAGGGCAAGTGTGGGCTGTAAAAACCAGTCAGGTGTTTGTCCCGTGGTGGAGCCAAGTAGATTGTTGCAAAACACTGAATAATTGAAAAAACAGAACATCCAGAGACACACTGCAAAAAATGAATTTCAAGAAAGTTAAAATGGCTTATTTTTAGGAAATTAATCTAAAAATGGAAAATTATCTTATCATGGTAAGAAAAGTAATCTTCTTTTTAGAATTTAATGCTAGTTTAAAGATGAAAAAATGCTTGCCTGGTTGGCAGATTTTTTGGCTTGAAACAAGAGACTTTTACTACATTTAAGATATTTTTTTCTGCCAATGGGGCAAGCAAACCTTTCTTCAAACTAGCATTAAATTCTAAAAAGAAGATTACTTTTCTTACCATGATAAGATAATTTTCCATTTTTAGATTAATTTCCTAAAAATAAGCCATTTTAACTTTCTTGAAATTCATTTTTTGCAGTGCAGTTAGGATATCCCAAAGTTTGGGCAAAGTTTGGGAGTGGGCCTTTCGCAGGTTGAACTTTTATTTTTTCCAACTATGATGATTGGCCCTTAGCCTGCTACATACAGTGAGGACGGGTTATTTTCAATTTCAGCATGTGCACCAAAGCTGACTCACTGCATCAGAACGCCTCATAAAGTAGACTGTATCGCACTGCCTTAACCCAGGGCACCGCTATGATTTTAACACATTCGGGTCTAAGCCCATGCTCTGTGATCTTGGTAGTGTAGGGCAATTTGCAGGACCGCATCTCCTGAAAACCCCCCAAAGGAATGTAAGTGTTTACCTCTGGGCTTGCAGGAGGTCAGGAGGGTGTATTAGTTATCTGCAACACCCACCAAACATGACTGTTAAGCATCTCAACTGAGGGGGTAGCGGCAATCCAACCCTTGTCGCTAATCTCTGGTCAGCAGGTCACGCTAAGGGAAGCTGCATCCTGGACTCTGGACTCTGTCTGCTGCCAGGCAACCTACAGCACAGCCATACTCAGGACCCTGTTCATCTCTTGTCACAAGTATGGAATATGGTCATTCTTAGGTGCAACATAATCATGTTTGGTGTCATTTGAAAGCTAATTTCACATGCATGTCAATGATGTATGTAGCAGGGAGGTATGATGGGTTCATAATAAAGGTTGTGATAGGTGGCACAAAATGCACTTATCTTCGCATTCCTCACCCGCTGACACCCCTCCTACCCCCCTGGTTACAACGGTATTTGTGATTGCTGAAATCGTGACTACACTGTTGTTTTTAGAACTTACCATATTTGGTCAGGGCGCCAAAGTCCAGGTACCACATTTGATGTTCAGGTATATAGGGGGGAAAGTGGCATAGTTCGGGGAGACTCGTTGGCACGACCTCCTGTGTACTTTTGCGTATAGCCAATTCATTATTCTTTGCCTCTCCGTTGTACTCTGTTTTTTCCATTGCATTGTCTAATGTTTTTTATTTTGGATAACCATACATTGTAACAATAATTTCATTTATCGTAACTCAATGCTCATCGTCCGTCTTACTCGCTGCAGCTGATCACTGTACAGTAAGATAACCGCTAATTACGCGCTCATAGAATCATTATGCTGTTGGTATACTCCGTAGTCCCTTGCCTGTACAACTAGTGCCACTTTAGGTCAAGCGCAGGCCACAGGCATGTATGCATTTCCATGAGAGACTGCAACCCGTATAGAGCAACACTACGCGAGACCAGAGGCTACAGTCCCTCAGTTGCATATATAAGCATTCTATCCTAGCGATTAGCAGAGAGGCATTTGAGTAGTCTGGTTACTAAATTAAAATACGTTAACAATAACAAAATTGGAGTCAGATGTATCAAAACAGTTATATTTAATGAATTCTGTTCCAGAACCACCAAAGGTAAGACGGCATGCCATCCTTCGCCACTCGCTCACTTCTGTCGTTGGTGTGCTCAAGTGAGAGCTCTACGGGCAGCTCTACAGTAGTAATCACAAACGTGAACAACACATGATGTTAATGGCTAGGGATAGTTAGCGGCGGTATTGAAACATACTGCATGCACCTGCTTTTAGTTATGAGCTGATGGGGAAAATGTTGGTTGAAGTAAGGCCTACTAACTAGGGAGACAGAGGAAAAATAACTAGACAAAATATACAGTTGTTGAAAGGGTTCATTAAACAGATGTCATTTAAGGGAGACTTACATGTTGTTCCCTTTAAGAGGGCTTTCTATTGGTCCTCAAGGTGCGTGAGGTCCCTGTATCAAAAATGATTTACATGTGTACATGTGTAATCAAACGGGTTATCGGTGGATCTCAACTTTTCTTCTGTTGGCTTTTGCTACGTTCCTCTGTCTAGACTGAGTGGATTCAGCCTCTGAATTGTCGCCATAGACCGCCGTTTTCCTGCTGCAGCCTGGAATGTGGTCCCTGGATGTTTTTTTTCCCTCAGCCTGTAAATTAAAAAAGCATTAACATCAACTCTAGCTGTCACCGCTAACAGGAATGTGCGAGTGGGGTGAGTTCTGAGAAGAAGTGGGGGGTGGAAGGGTGATTACCTTTTCACTTGGTGACCCCTGAATGAAGTCAGCGGAGTAAAGTACTTATAACGGAGGGGGTTGGGGAGGGGTTTAACGATAAGGAATGGGAAGTATACGGAGAAAAACTGCTCTCTCACATGATAGTGATTAATAGACAAAGGGGAGCCGGAGCTTGGGAGGGGATCAGTGTAAGTGAGAGTGAATCTGCTGGATGTGGAATTTTACTGGAGTTCTGCACAAGTTCCTGTGTGTTGTCCTTTGATCAAATCCTGGGGTGAATTTCTCATGTTGAGCTGGGCTGGACAGAAACTCCAGGTAAATCAATTTGACTTGAATCTGTTTGCTGACACAAAGAGCCGTGAGTGGTGAAGCAATTTTTATGGACTAAATGAAGGTCATACCGCATGGATAATTAACCCTCTCATTGGATTACATTACCAGCAATGATGTCATTCACTTTACTGGAGGGTCTTGAATGATTGCTTCCTTGTCCTCATTACTATTTAACAGTCAGGAAAGCTGGGCCTTTATCAGAATAGATGGTATAACAAAGGTATTGCTGACAGAAGAATTTTGTTTGTATGGCTAGGAAAATCAGCTGTAGCTCTAATAATGGTTCTGAGGTGGAGTAACGCACTAAACTGAGGGTGTGTTTATGCACAGTCTACCCATATTTACCTCCATCTGCCAGGAATAATATTATTTTTACTGCTCAACACCACCCTTAGTGTGAGCGTGTGCGTGCGTGTGTGTGCGTGCGTGTGTGCATGAGTGTGTGTGTATGCGTGCGTGTGTGTGTGCGTGCCTGCGTGTGTGTGTGTGTTTGCATGTTACAGTCATGGGAACTCAGGTGTTCTACAAAATAGAGGGGGGGGTTTCAAATATATGTGCATATTTGCATCACAGATGTGGTTAATTGTGTTAACCTGTGTAAACTGTAGTTAATTTCCTCCTTTGAAGTAACCTGGCATTACATAGCCCAGCAGTTATAATGTTCATGCCCCAGTGACTATGTGCCTTTGCTTCTCTGTTCCAGGCTGCCTTTTGGCTAGTCTTTCAATGGACAGGCTTTCTGGCTGGATGACACAAACTTTAAGACTTCCTTTTTACAGACCATTAGCGTATTGGCTTGAAGTTTTACAGGAATCCAGAGACATAGTGTTTTATCTGTGGCCAGAGCTGCTTTGACCTTGTAGTATTGATCCAGGGTTGTATGTTTGATGTGGTTGTGTGGGTGGTTGTGTGAGTACTGTCTGTGTGTGTGTGCTTGCAGGTGTAATGGTGTGCAGGTCAGATGTGCTGGCAGGCACCAGGTATGTCTGCTTGCTGTGCCTGACTGCCCTGCTGCTGCTGTTCAAGATTGTCGTCAGCCGTCTCTGCAACTCCCTCATCAACATGGTTGACTGCTTTCACACGTTCTTTATCCTCCTGCACCTGTCCTTGCTTTCCCTGGCTTCCTGTGGGCCCAGATCCCCATCTCTTGACTCCATCCCCAATCCTGCGTCCCCCCCTTCCTCCTCCTCCTCCTCATCCTCCTCCTCTCTCTCCCCCCAGCCCACCCTTCCCACCCTTCCTCCAACCCCATCCCCATCCGCCGTCCAGATACCCACCCAGATTGCCCCTCCCCTTTCAGTGACCCGCCCCACCCCACCCAAGGCTCCTCCAGCACCGCCCACCACCCCTCCCCTGACCCCTCTCTCTTCCTCCCTGTGCCTGCCATACGGCTGGGCACGCGTTCAACCCCTCGGCGCCCTGGTGTCTGCTCTGCTGCTGGCCTCCCTCTGCGCCTCTGTCACATTGGACATCCTAAGCCACGCCCTCCAGCCTCACCCCATACAGCGCCCTCTGCTGGCTACAGTAGCTGGCGCGGCCAGCCTGCTGTTCAATACCCTGGTGCTAGGGGCGCGTTGGGCTGGCCTGCTGAAGCTAGACTATGGACAGTCACGCTGCTCACCTAAAGACGAGAGGTGTCAGAACTCAGGGGTGCATTATAAAGGTACTGTAAAGATACACAAAGATGCAATATTCAGGGACAATGTCATTTCTACATCTGTTTTATGACACCTACAGCTACTGTACATAGAGCCAGTGTCAAAGCTGTATGCCATTTTCTATGGAGTGAGCTGATCAGATACGCCCTCTGAACAGGGCGCAACGATTTTGTTGGGGTTGTTACATCTTTCCCATGTTGCCACTGTGTACACAGAAGAAACAATAGAGATAGTGCTCTCACACATGGGATGCAGGTTCAAAATTCTGTCCACAAATAGTGCATCGCAACAGCAAATATGTGGGTGTCAGTAGGCCTGTACAATGTGGCCATGCAATGATAACACTCATATCAACTGCCTCACTTTTTCTTGGCCCAGTAGTCACACCTGAATGAATGTGGCTCTGAAAAGCAATCCAAGGTGGCTGTTATTTATGCTTTACGTTTAAATTTACATTTATTCATTTTGCAGATGCTTTTATCCAAAGTGACTTACAAGTGAGGCAGAGTATAACACAAGCGAAAGCCATACATGGAGTCACAATATTAGAAGTGCTGTATGATCAAGTTTCAATAGTTGGTCAGACAAGGTACAAGCTAGCTAGTAGAAACACAAGAGCATTAAACCATTTTTTAAAGGAAAACAGAGTTTAGGACGTAAGAAATTACTTTAGTTGGTAGTGATTCAGGTGATCAGGTGAGCGTGGAAGGGATTCATGGTCGTGGTCTTCAGATGTTTCTTAAAAATAGTGAGGGATTTGGCAGAACGGGTGACGTGTGGAAGGTCATTCCACCATCGGGGGACAATGGCAGAGAAAGTTCTGGATAGTGATTTTGTGCCGCAACGTGATGGGACCACCAGACGCCTTTCAGTAGTAGTAGTGCGAAGTGCATAGAGCGTAGTGGTCGGGAGGGAACATATGCTTGTAGTAGAGCATTGACGTAGGTAGGTGCAGCTTTGTTGGTTGTTCTGAACACAAGAAACAAGGCCGTTTACCTGATGTGGTCAGCTGCAGGGAGCTAGTGGAGTGAGACAAAGAGAGGTGTAATGTGGGCCCTCTTCGGCTGGTTGAAAACCAGATGCACAGCTGCTACTGCAGAGGCTTAATGGTGCATGCAGGAAGGCCAAGAGAGCGTTGCAGTAGTCATCTTGCAGTGACATCTTGAGATGACAAGAGCCTGGACAAGGAGCTGTGCACCATATTCAGATAGGTAGGGCCTGATTGTCCAGATGTTGTACAGCGTAAATCTGCATAATCTGGCAGTTGCCACAATGTGGTCCTTAAAGTTTAGCTGGTCATCAAACACTACCCCCAGGTTCCTTACAGACCAAGATGGAGTTAGTGTCGTTGAGCCAAGCTGTATGGTGATGTAGTGCTGAATGGACGGTTTGGCTGTGATGACGAGGAGCTCCGTTTTATATGCTTTGTTGTCTTATATGCCACCAACCCCCCAGATGTGACATTAGTGCAGGACTGAGTATAGATTGTGAGCTAAGTGATTGACTGGTGCCATACTCATTCAGTTTTAATGTTTAAGGTTTTCTGTGATTTTTTTCATTGCACCAGAATGATTGCCTATTATTAACCCAGTGAGAGCCAATGCTGACTTGAGTTGAGGATCGACTCTTTGTTGACTGATCTGTCAATTTTGACATTTCAATGGCATATCCATCGAGCCCTCTTACCAAGCTGAAGTGACTTTGCCTCTTCTTTCTTTCACAACCTGAAGCAGGGGTCACGGTGCAGACAGAGGAGATCAAAGTAACAGAGGATGCAGAAAGCAACTGTGGCTCCATCAGCTTCCACCAAGCTGAGGACGGGTCCCAAAGTGATTTCAGGGACGGGACGCTCTTGTTCTGTAACCCTGGTGCGTCTGCTGGTCTGGATCCTAAATTCCTGTCCTGGCGTTGCACCCCGCCAGCACTCCTCTCCCACTCACAGACGTCACATAACTCCCTGAAGCCATGCAACCAGCCAGATTATGTCTACAAGTGTTCCTGTAACCATGGGAACCCTGCCAACTTCCAGATTCCAAAGGGCGAAGTCATTCCTCAGGGGAGCCCTCAGCTGTCTGCAGATGCAGCCTACGTGACACTAAGGGGTGAGGACACCTGACTAAATCACACGAACATGTCAATGGTCCCAAACGTAACCTTTTCAAACAGTTCCAGCTTCATTCAGCTGCAAAACCACAATTTCACTGAAACGCAAGAGCAAGCTTTGTAAATGAATCAAATGGCTCAAAGCATGACTATGTATGGTGTCTGTCTGATTCAGTGCCAGTAAGCATCTGTCCTGTGTTTGTCTTTCCACCCTTCTGTTTGGAGCCCAGATGCATCCTTTTCTGCACTCAGCAACATTTAATAATAAACAGATATGAATCTTAATAATTAGGCGGTTACTTACCTTGTCTCTGAATGGTTTGCCTTCCTCAGTTGCGACAGTTTCAGTTGTTTTCGGCTGTCGACACACTGTCACCACCGGAAGGTTTTTTGACGCATGCCAACTACAATGAGTGTCTCAATAATAAAAATGCACCTTGTTTGCCAGGGTTTGATCCTGCACTTTCAATGCATTTATGATTACGTCAGCGGCACCAAGAAGTTATTAACAGTAGATCAACACCATCCTGATGGAGACAAAAAGGCATGTGTCCACAACTGCCTGGTTTAAAGGCTAAAGCTGCAAGGGAGGATATAAATAAATGAGGGGGA
Organism: Megalops atlanticus; assembly: GCA_019176425.1. Taxonomy (NCBI): domain Eukaryota; kingdom Metazoa; phylum Chordata; class Actinopteri; order Elopiformes; family Megalopidae; genus Megalops; species Megalops atlanticus. The sequence goes on along the minus strand of CM032877.1, from coordinate 19,749,866 downwards.
CATGGTGCTTTCATTATAGCGATCAGAAACATCCCCCTGTTCACTGTCTCTGTTGCATTGTACCCCTTTTCTCAGATGGCAGCACAGAGCTGACTGCGCACCCAGTAGTGCGCTCTCACGCAGAGGCCCCCACCTTCACCAAGAGCTGGCGCTGCAGTCTGCATTGGCTTGTCACGCTGGTCCAGTCCCTGTTGGGCTCGGTCCTGGTTCTGACCAACGGCTTGGCGCTGCTCCTGTCCGACCCCGACTGCCAGCACAGCCCGGCGGGCTGCGGGATCTTCCTGTATTTGGACCCGGGCTTCTCCCTGCTGACCGCGTTGATGCTGTTGGCCACTGCCCTTCCACAGGCCAGGCGCCATGGCTTCCTCCTCCTGCAGGGGGTGCCGCCCTACATTTCCCCGGACGGGCTCGCCCGCCGCATCGCCACCGTCCCCGGGGTGCTGTCTGTGCACGAGCTGCACGTGTGGCAACTGACGGAGGCCTGCCTCGTGGCGTCCGTGCACGTCCGCTGTCACCCGGAGCTCCGCCCTTCTGGGGCGTCTGAGCTGCTGGCCAGCGTCACGGAGGTTCTGCGGGGCGCGGGGGTGACGTGCTCCACTGTGCAGCCTGAGTTCCTCCCTCCAGCCCACTCTGGCATCACTGCCATGGCTCCTCAGTCCACCCCAGAGCACCTGCCAGCACTGCCTTGCAGCCTGGCCTGTGGGAAGCAGTGTGCTGCCAAGATGTGCTGCAAGAGCCAGGGGGAAAGTGTGCCATCTGGTGGGAACCCCAGGGATGCGTAGCACCATGTCATGCTCTATCAGTTATGTTTCCATTTACAACATGCATTTAAAACATCACTTTAGATTGTGCTCATTACACGCAAGGCCCAGTTTTTCTTTGTCAGGAAAAAAGAAACTATCACCCTGTAATTTAAGAGACTCCCACATCTTTCAGCTGGCAATCACATCAATTAATCATTTGTATGCAAAGTAGTCAAGATGTGGGCTCAGCTTTATGTGCACTGCAAATGTTTTCAAGCTTGAAGCCAGTTATTTAACATTTTCCTGAACTGTCAACTTACTAAGGCTAAGGTGTAGTGTTTTTTCAAACATGACAAATGTTTCTATTGGGTTTGTGGCAAAACATAGGCTACGACACCTTTAACCACCCGCACTAAAGGAAACATAACTATTGAGAACTCCTACCTCTGAGGGATGAAGCTAGAATGTTACAGTATATCTAAATTTAAGCACTGCTTATGGCTGTGTGTTTGACATAGATTTGTTTCATTGACAGGGGGTTGAAAGGTTAAATACACATTTTTTCAACCTCAATACCAAAGATGAGATGGCAGGCCAAGAGCAACTGGCACAGATCAGCGTTGTTGTGAGTAAAAGTCTGCCAAAGGTCAAGGAATGCAGCACTGGCATCCCATCAGTATTAATGTTTCTTAAAGTTCATTTGTTGTTACCATTACAGTTAATGCGTGATGAGGATCAAGTGTTAGTCTTTATGATTGTTTTAATAGTGAATAGTGGGTTTAAAATGTAATTATATCATTTCAAATGAACACTGTGAGGACACTCACCATTCACCATTCATTCATTTTTGTTACATATACCTATGTACAGTATATATAAATCTGATTAGGTGCACATTTGATATGTACTAGTTTATGCATTCACATGTAGAAATGTATAGACAATGTTTAACTGGATAATGTCTCTCTATTGTATGTGATATATCAGGTCTACTAATTTTGAAAAACCACATTAAAATGATGGGAAGAATACTAACAAGTCAGCTGATTGTGGGTTATACTGTATATGTGTAACTATTATTGGCAATATCACTTTATTAACATTAACATCCCATCCTGAATAAAGTGCAGATTGTCATCAGCACTAAAGCCTCTGTGTGTAAGAGCAAAGAATCACATAACCAATCATACTGTAAAAAAGAAATTGTACTTGGGCCATGTGAATTGTAGGCGTTTGCTGCTTTGCATCAGTCATGCACAAAGGTGTGTTTCAGTCTCTTTGCAACTGCAACAAGAGGCATAACATTTCCATGACTACGGTTGTGTGATAACAATTGTGTGATTGTCATGTTTATTGGGCTTACGTCATGCATAAGTACATCATAATTGACGTGTGTCTTACCTGAGTGTCATAATGGAGATTAATAGAGTCAATCATTAATGGCAGCCGTTTCTATGGTGCTCTTCACCCTGAGGCACACGCTGTGTGCACAGGGCTTTTCAGCATCCGATTTCTGCAGTTTGAAACATTTTGCTCGGTTTGGTACTGATCCACTTCGACACATGAGGTCAGTTGCCGTTGCGGGCTGAACTTACTTGAAACCTGAGACACAAAAAAGTTAACAAGAACATGGCAAATTCAGTATTTGATCCCGTACAGTATTATGTGTTGTTCAATGTAGGTGGCTCTAATTATAGGTAAAGTAAGCATAATGTTCCTTAACATGATAATGCCTGTCACTGTAATATACTCTACTATTTTGGCTTGGAAAGCCATTACAGAATACATGGAGTCATAATAAATCTGATCTGTTTATGTATCCGTTGAATACACCATGTGCTTCAGGGTGTATTTTTTAGTATAATACTGTGTGATTACTTCACATATAAGCTGCACTTCACTTTAATGAACGATCTGTGTTGCAGTGAATTAACTCTGCCAACAGAGTCCAGAGAATATCATTGTGTTTCATGGAGACACACCCTGTACTACTTTACTAGCATATTATATAATAATAATAATAATCATATACTTGATTGATCCCTCATGGGGAAATTCATCCTCTGCATTTGACCCATCCTACACACACAGTGAGCTGTGAGCACACACACACACACACCAGCAGTGAGCATGATGTTATAGATGAATATATGCTTAAATATTAACAAAATAAAACAGTAAGTATACAGGATATTGAGAGTAGTGAAACAGACATAATTTTTACCCTTAGCAGAGGCTTTTGGAGGCCATTCAGACATTCAAGCAATATTACCACTATATCTGTGCATTTTGCTTTGAACTGTGTAGCCACTAAAACATAAATACCACAGAGAGATATAAAAGCAAGCATTATTCATCTCTTAAAAGTGAGTGCATCATTTGTTTGCATCATGTTGCATCACACCATCATGTTGAAATATCAGTTGATCCCAGGTCAAAATAGGAAACTTAGGGTGGTGACTAGTGCAATACATGACAGGAAAAAGTACCTCTTCCAATTGCACAACAATTTCTTCCCAAAATGGAACACTACATCACACTGAAAAGCAGGTTTGTAAATGTGTTATGTTTACAAAACCTCCTGTTTTTTCTTAGAAAACAGTTTGAATTTGTTTGCTGACATTGTGAAAATAGTTTTCCCTGCTGGAATGGGTAATTCTCATAATTCTCAGTGTATTCTCATGTCACAGTTCAGTGAGATCTGTGTACAGTGACACAGAGCACTTCCCTATGGCAATGAATATGTTGTCGTTTCCACGATAGGGATTGCAATAACTTATTACATATATCATTTACATAGTTTGAGTTTTATTGATGTTTTCCTAGTGAAACTTAATTCAGCGCTAGGCTGATCTCCCCTTGGGCCTCTATGTTGCTTAAATGGATTAGTACTGATGTACATTCAGCATTTCACTGAATAAAATGAACATTTCTGTGTTTTTGTTTCAGTGATGTTTTTGTTTCTGAGTGAGTTGGGGTCATGTAGTTATTTTGTTATCTTCATTTCACAATGTGGGGATTGTGGTAAAGTCATCCACTTGCACTGTCACTGTAATAATTGTGTTAGGAACATACACCTGTGAAATGTTTTACTTAAGTATACTCACAAAGCTAAAAAAAAGTAGAAAAAGAAAATAAAACATTAAACCAACACTCTCCCCCTCTCTGTCAGTGGTTAGCCATCAGTTTTTCCACTGTGCTGAATTTTGTGGTTCATAGGTGGCAGCTCCTATTGGTGCAGAGATCAATAGCAATGACGCAAGGAGCTCCTCAGCCAATGTCCCATCACAGGGGAATCCCACTGAAAGACTCCCTTGAGGTTGCTCTAAATAAAACAGGGGGTGTGGCTCCGTGGCTCTAATCTTAGACCCAATAAACAGCATGGAGCTACCCTGCCTCTTTTGCACACTTACACTTTCCTGCTGTGGTCTTTTTGTGTTCTGCATGCAACGTTGTTCCTGCGACTGTATTAGCTGCACTTGTGTACTCTTGCTTTAGAGAGAATAGAAGCTGACAGCAGCGATTGCGAAGCGACTGGATGCAAATGAAACCAGCGCCTTGCAGTATTTTCCTGTGTTGCTCCGTAATCCAATCCCATGTGAGAGCAGACACATTAAGACATTGGCGAGAGAATAAGCGAGGCACTGTGAGGCTTTCCAGGAAACCAGGTGACTCTGAGTAAACCATAGACAAATTACGATCACTGTGCATTGCGATTAGATAATGATATGGCAGTGGTTCCTCACTGAGTGTGAATCAAGTCAGCGCTGTCATTTGACAACTGCCTCTGACTACCTATAACAAGAGGATGTGTATAATGATGTGTGAAAATGCATTCACAAATACAGAAGTGGAATATGAAATATTTGGTCAAAATGTACATTAAGTTGGACCACATAAAGCCTATGTAAGCATGACATAAAGGCTGCATTCAGTGTTCATATCACAGTGTGCATGATACATGACATACTTTATAGCATGTCATGACTGAATATCACATCCAACCCTGCCACCTTTGTTACATGATGCTAGGACACTTAATGCAAAGTGTCATTAATAACAAAGACAAAAATTATGTAAACCTGAAATTCTCTTTTAACCCGTCTTTAACAATTTTGAAACATGAATCATTCAACAGCATCAATTTTACAGTTAATATGAACAATTCCATAAATATTCCCTAATCAGTATGTATCGCCTGTTGAGAGGATTTACATTTGCATCAAAGGACAGATTAATCATAACAATAATTTGACTCGCCCAATTTCCTAACTGTTACAAAAAATTGAACACCTTACACCATATATGGTAGAATGCGGCTGCGATGCAATAATTTAGCGAGTAAACATCTGACTCTGAGTGGTCTTTCACTTTGCTACACCGCACTGGATTTCCCCACGGCTGTTGAAAAACTGTTACTGCGGAGTGCGACTGTAAACAACGGCTCTACTTTCGGTTAGCCGCACCCGGGACACCGCGCCTGAACCCTTGAGCGCGTGACTTTCCTGTCCTTATATGGCACTGCTGGTTGAAATTACGTATTGTTTTCCTGTACTTTCTCTTTGCTCTCGTTCTCTCGTTGGCACAAATATGTTATATTTACACAGCGCAAAGACAAAAACAGGTTAGGCATGATGTTTACGTGCACACGCATGAGGGTCATAGTTTTTTCTGAGTGGTCCTTTTTGAAAGGGAATTACCAAGGGAGAAATATGACCTCAGGCAGAGATAAAGAACTTTGGACACCATTTACAGGTGGTTTGCTTTGTAGATTTCTTGCATCATCCAGCAGGACTGTGGATACAAAGTCTTAGCAGACACATCATGTTATCAATGAAACGACAACAACAAAGCATTGGTAGCTAATGTTTACATAAATGCAGAATGTGGAAAGCTGGGTAGAATCACCAATACAAAATGAAACAAGTAGTTTTGAACCTGAATTTTTTGTCCAATAAGTATGGTTCAATGATAAGAACCCACAATCAAATTTCTAATTGTGAATTTTAGCTATTATTCACATCAGCTTCAACAGAGTACTGTATGGACACCCCTGCTGCATTATGGGAAACTGCATAAACGGCATACACATACATACATACATACATACATACATACATAAATACATATATATGTGTGTGTGTGTGTGTGTGTGTGTGTGTGTGTGTGTGTGTGTGTGTGTGTGTGTGTGTGTGTGTATATATATGTGTGTGTGTGTGTGTGTGTGTGTGTGCAATAAAATGAATTCTTAGTGGATGAAGGGTGTGAGGACTACAAGGATGAATGCCATTTTGCAAGGTTTGCAAAATCAGAAATGTCTGATTCTGAAACAAAGTTTGAAACTGATATTGAAACTGTTTAACAGGTTTCTTTTTTGTCTTGTTTTTTTGTTTCATGTCCCCCTGTCTACATCCTATGTGAGAAAAGTGGTGTGGCTTGGTTTAGCCAGAAGTTATCCTTCCCAGGGGGGCATTCCAGACTGTAACTCTTCATTTCCAGTTGTTGATCAGGGGGATTTCTGTATTGTGTTTGGTGAAGAAGGCCACTTGACCATATTTTACCTGTCAAATGCAGGTCCCAACCATGCCTGAGTTTGTACTGTGCCTGTTGCTATGGCACTCTGTAAGGCACAATAACTGCCTCTACACAGAGGTGTAGAAGGTGGGTGAAAGCAAGCTTTGCTCATTCAAGTACCGTTGAAAATATTTTGAGTGTCCTCTCTAGTTTTGTTTGACTGTCATTTCAGTTCTACATTATGAAATCATCACCATAAGGATATTTTTTCAACAGAGTTTTGTAATTCTCCTTTTTTCGGTTGAAACACTCTGGCTGATGGTAAGGCCAGCTACCGTCATTGACTGAAATGGGGTTGGGTTCAGACCTGCCAAAAAGCTCAGTGGTGTGTTGATATACTCCGTACATAAATACCCTTTCCAATTAAAAATTGTGACCAGCATTTTCCTTTAAGTCCACAAAATTAAACAGCTGCCAGCAAGTCAGAAAACATACTGTTGGATAGTGTTGTTACATGGAGAGAATCAGGTCTATATTGTTGGCCACCAGCACTACAGACTGTATGAGGCAGGTGGCTGAAATGGTATTTTGGAGGAGTTATTCCCCCTAAAAATATTTGATGAGTTCCTTTGAATTTAGAGGTCAACTCAAACAGCTCAGCAGAGAAAGGAGTAACAGTATAACAGTATAACACTTTGCCAATACAAACACTGATTCAACAGCATGTGTGACCATGCTGCACACACACACATTAACTCAGAAAAGTCTTGAACAACCCTGACAAGTACCCAGTTTGCTTGACAAAGTGCTGTGTCAGTGCTGAAAAAATATGACAGTAAGCATGTAAAACCTGCACAATCTTTCTTTTTCATCTGTGGAGAAATGATTTGAAGTGAAGTGACAGAATACCGTGGTGTACACTTGAGAGCTTACTCCTCTCTTCTGATGGTGTTCTCATGTTCAAGGTTATAAGTAAATATGGTTACAAAACACATTTTGAATCCCATATGATTGATGTACACATGATATCAGTATTTGGGTTAAAAAAATGAGTTGTGTGTTTCTGTACATTTTCTCATTAATTAAATATATAGTAATTAATGTATATTTTCTGCTTGTCACAATCCAACCCAGAATAAGCAAACTGTGTGCTAATTCAGTTACATTCAATGTGTGGAAAGTAATAGAAAACCATATTTGCAATCTATTCTCATAAAATTATATTTTTAAGGAGATAGAGATTAAGGGAATTCTTAGTAAGTCAATGATTAACCATTGAAATTAACCCTAGTGGCCTTTCACTGAAAAGAGAGGCCTTTAAGTTAATGTTTAAGACATTATTTATTCATGTCAGATCATTCCATAATTTTCCTTACGTAAAAGATTATAAGGCTGCTTCACAGATGTGTTTTTATGTCCAAAATTTATTCATCAATATACAGTATATGTGTATATGAGGATATACTTGATATCAAAAGATAAACAATGTAAAAGTTAAGAGAACAAATTACGTTTGCAAGGAGCAGATACACTAAACTATGTATGTCATTGGCCAGCAAAGATACTACTCATTCGAGATCAGCACACTAACATTTGTGCTTGAGAGACATCAGGCTGTCAAATTATTAATACTGAGTTGAACTTGGTCCATCTGAAAGCAGAGCTAGACTCCCATGAAAATCATACATCTATCAGAACCCCTTGTGTGCTGCAACAGTACTGTAACAATGCTATATAGCCATTCTGAGCTGGGAATTACATGTATTAGCTGGGAAATGCATGTCACCACACCATAGAGCCAAACAGATGGATGGTCTGGAGTTTGAGCGGGTGGCAGACCAGCTACTGAACTTAAATATAGATGTCAAGGAGCAGTGAAGCAATGAAGCCAAAGAAACAGGAAAGGGATGCAACTCTCTCCTGTTTTCCCTTCTCCCACCCTGTCTATTCCCAATGTTCTGTTCAACTTAATAATAACTGAGTGTGTGGCAGTGGAAAAATATGCCTCCAGTGAGACAGGTGGGCATTCATTCAGGGCGTGGCCTAGGGGATGGCTGTTATTCACTTTGTGCAAGCTGTTGGATTCAAGAGCATTTGGCTCAGAACTGCTGGCATTCACCATATCCGATTCCTATGTCAGAGGCATACAAATTTCATTTCATGTTAAAAACTCCACACTACAATAATTAGTTGTAACAACCCTCAGTGAAGGAATAAGATATGCTTTGGGATGAGAACCATAATAAATAATATTGAGATGCTGTTCAAATAAACTTTATTTGGAGCAGGAAAAAGAGCAGTCAACAGAGACGGGGGAAAGTTTACTTCAACGCAACCAGCAATCAAGACCTTACTTATGAGACAACAGTATACACAAGGAGACAAAACACCTAGGAATGAACATGGTGTCAACTTCAATGGTTGTTTCAGAGAGTGTATAGCCTGGGACATGCTGTCACAGTTGATAGGATGTACTGATCAAAGGCCGCTTTCATTTTTTATGGGATAAATTGATTTTTTTATTTTTTGAACTAGGAAAAGAAATTCCAGAAGTGAAAATGAATGCAAAGATATCTGTTAGTGGAAAGTTACAGCATGAAAATCAATGTGAAGCACATCTGCTGGGATCTTTGGCTTTGGTTTAGAATAATTTGGGGAGAGGAGATGTGAGAATAGGAATTCTGTCTTCACTAATTCAAATTTCATTATTTGCATTTACATAACCAAGCACAATACTATAAAACAGAAATTACATCTTAAACTAATATGTAATTACATAGGAAAACATATTTCATTTTCTGTGGTGTGTTGGACGCAGCATGTGACCAGTGCAGTCTGGCATCGCTGTGTGGGAACCAGAATAATTCACACCAGAGCAAGAGAGCATGACAGTCTGGAATTTGTGTGGGTGGACAGATCAGCACAGCAGTTCCTGAAACTAAATTCAGATGTCAAAGAGAAGCGGTGAGGCAACAAAAACAAAGACAACACTCTCCTGTTCTCACTTCTCCCAGCATTCTGTTCAACTGGATATGGCAGTGGGAGTAGGATTGTTGGACAGTCCCCATGCAATTATCCGTACACTAGGGGTTTCACGACTTCAGATTTTTTTAAATCGACAGTTATGTGATGAAAGTCGAGTCAACGTCGACTAATCACTGATGATGTACGTTCACACCAGGAGCGGCGAGAGTGTCAAAATTCGCTCTGGCTTCCCTGCCAACAACGCTGTCAAAGAAGGGGACATTCTGACGTAGAACAAACGTGTCGACCGGTATAGCTGCATGTGCCACCATACATATTTAATGCCATTTATCATTATTTTCTCCAGCTAAGCAAAGTCTATGTGAGCTCCTGGCCATGTATGATGTACTGGTAAAAAAAAACAAAACTAGTTAACAATACCGCTATGCTGAGGTCGGAACAGAGGCATGACGCTCTCTTATTAGGAAAACAGTGGCAAAGCGAGCGTTGGGAGATTTTGAAGCTAGTCGTGTGTAAGCAGCTTAGTGTCACAATCACTTGATCAGCGACTAGTCGACGTCAAGCTTAAAGCATCATTGCAGAGCAGTAAAGTCGACTAGCGGACTAGTCGACTAGGCTGTGCAACCCCTAGTACACACAGAAACCAGTGTCATCCACAACCATGAATATCCCACTTATCACTTCCTTTCTGCATCAGCTGTTCACTGCATTCCTCCTCCACCCCACCTCCCCCCTTTCTTTTCCGTTTACGGTGTCCAAATAGGGGGTCAATAACCTCGGCCTGTGACCAGGTGAGATTGCTCCAACAGACTCCAAGGCAAATATAGGTGCTGCTGTACCCACATTAATAGCAACCTTATGCTTTGATTGCATTGAAAGTCCTATTGCTATTCCAATCTTCTAAAATATGGTTTGGGATGTGAATGACAATAGATAACATTGACAGGCTGTTCAAATAAACTTTATTTGAAACAGGAAATGGCACAGCAACAGTCAACGGAAATGGCGGGCAAGTCTAGTTTAACACAACGAGCAATCAAAACCTTATCTATCCGACAACAATATACACAAGGAGACAAAACACTTAGGAATATTTACAAAAGCCACAACATGTGCAAAACATGATTTTAAGCTGATAATTGTCTCTTGATCCTTTTTAACTGGGTTTTTAATGCAGCTGTTTTAACAGTGATATTGAGAACAGCTGTTGGATAAACACAACCCTGGAAAACTGCTTCTTCCGTGAACCAGTTTTCCTTCCACCCTTTTTCCTTTCCACACTGTTACTTGTCAGCCATAATTTTTTTCTTTTTTTGGCGCAGCTTTATAGTTCCCTTATGGGTGCTACAGGGCATGTAAAGACCACCAAAGACAGTGTAAAGGCCTTGAGGGGATTAGCAGATGCATCTGAGGTCTTCAGTGATGTGGGTCTGTTGATTCCAGTGCCACTACCACAGCTTCCTTTTGCTGCTCCAAGCTTAAATCAGTTTTAAAAGCAGCCTGGAGCTGGATAAAATCCTGCCTCCCCATAAAAAGCCCATCCTATAAGAGTGCCAGCTCACCTAGTGAAATTCTATATTCTGACCAGATATTCAGCTCCTGCATTTCCTCCATCCTCTGTACTTCCTTGTTTAGGAGGTTTTTGTTGGTAACAGCAGGACCAGGTGCTGTATACATGGCTACATAGCTATGAATGTCATGTTTTGGACCACACCTAAGTGTTCATAATGTGACACACAAACTGTGAACACTTATAGTTTCAACAACTGACAGAACCTTCAGTGTGAAGCATGGCTATCATACTAATATGTTCAATTTATAGAATATCTATGGTTCCACTTCGCATGCCTTCATTGATCCTCTGCATACCAAACAGGGGCTCCATACCTCATTGCTGCTCTTTACCTGTCAAAATCAGCCATGCTTTTCAGTGCAATGCAAAGCTGATGCTAAACTTGACAAAGGGATGGATGCTGACAATCTTCCAGTCCTAGACTGGTCCTTTTCATACTAGCTGTCCACTTCCACAGCCAATTATATCTCTCTAGTTCTCCTGAAGAGGAGTCCAGCCAGTAGTAACAGCTACAACAACAATTGTTGGGATTCATTAGACTTTTACATTGTTTGTGTGATTTACAAGAGCACATGGACTAAAGTCTTGAAATCATGCTAAATGAGGCCTTTATGGCTGTAGTCTTTCATGTGAAGTTAGACTCCACCGTCCATGGCTCTAGGAGGTGTGGCAAGGCTGGTCATGTGGGAGGGGCTTCACCAGACCAATGAAGATTCCTTTCCATTGCTGTCACCAACACACAAGCTGACCTCACTCTCTGTCTCTCATTGGCTCGTCAGAGCAAAGGGAGGAGTCCGTGCTGGCCATCAGCTGAGCGAAAGCAGAGAGGTCGATGTCGCAGAATGCGTAGTCAGAGTTGCCATTTTGCTGCTCTTGCTGCCCAGTGGAAATGTTTGAGGGAAAAATCTCCTGACCACTGTTGGCTATATTGTGAAGTATCAGGTTGTAAAGCAGAGCTTCCTGTTCTGGGCTGAAATCAGCCTGAGCCAGTAGAGTAGCATAAGGGCATTCCGCCCCCTCAGTGGTGGGTGTAGTCAGGGGGGGGGACCCTGGTGGCAGGGGAGCTGTGGTCAAACCTGTGCTCTCAGATATGCCAAAGGCATAAGGATCAAAGAGCAGAGGTGCAGATGGCTCTGGTAGGGCCAAGTTCTGTGCTGTGAGCAAAAAGAGGAGTAAAAGATGTCAAGGGGAACATAGTTAAATCAGATGAATTTCAAAAAGGAAATACAAACAGGCAGTGATTCCCAAAATCATCTGAGAACACTTCCAGACTATCAGACCAACAGGTCCCCACTTGTGGCTGACAGTGAGTGAACAGTTTTGATCCACAAATAAGTCTATACTAAATCTCTCCGTGAATGGTCCAAGGTGTATCAGTTACAGTTAAAGAAACTGTATTCCATTTATAACCACACCCTTTGATACACTCTTCACTCTTGATACACAACAAATGAGACTATGTGAAATGAGCCGCTCTAACCTGGAATGTTGCACACGTTGGCGCTCCTCTCCGATCTAATCTTTCGCTTCCGGTTTATTTCATAAGGGTCTGCATGAGGCAAAAATCAAAGTACAGACATGAAAGCCCGCAAAAACAAAAAAAAATTAACCCCCACAGAATGCATTTTTCTTGCATACCATTCCACACTCATTCAGAATCCAACAGCATTTACAAAAGCCAGCATGGTTAGCATTTCATTTTTACCCCTTATCTACTGTGATGATAGAGACTCTATTGATTGGTTTTCACTTTCTGAATGCCACATAACTCAGAGGTGCAAGTCCCACAATTGCTGGTCCCACAATATATACGTCTTTGACTCAAACTGTTAATAAGATTTCATAGCAGCCACCTGTTCACAAATGGACAAAATATATATCATCTGGTAGTGATGCGCGGGTCAGAGTTTTTTCATACCCGCACCCACCCGACCCGCATAAATATGCATTAATCGACCACCCGAACCCGACCCGACCTGCAAACCGCCAACTTTAGCCTGTATAGTGATGGCATCCATATCATAGAGTAAGAGATAGTGTTTTCTTATTTAGTGCACGTTTCAAAAAGGACAGACACTCGTGTATGCAACAAGGTTTGGCACAAGCCACAGTAGGCTACAGCAAAGTGAGCAGTGTTGCACTATTTCGTTTTTGGGCCGTTTGCCCAAATGTTAGCATAATACATTGATTGCAAGGCATAACCTATTGTATCTCAGCCTAATAGCATCTGGGTCTAGGCTACTAAATGAACAGACAAATTGTTCCAAACGGTGTTCTTTATTGTTGAATAGCAGCAAAACAAGTAACCCTTCATTAAAGACATGAACTCTCTCTCTCACACACACACACACACACACACACACACACACACACACACACACACACACACACACACACACAAACGATGCATCCTTCACATCTTAACAGTGAAGTTTAACATTTCTCTTAAATAAGGCCATGGATGGGGAATGTCTTGCTGCTCTGAATCTGCTCCGTCGGCAATGTTGTCTGGTTTACTTTCATCCATGTCGCTACTAGTTCTCCCAGTCACAGACATCACATTCAATAGAAACCTTTTCTCCACGGTCGAGTCTCCCTTTCTTGTTTGTTTCGTCTTGTTACGTCTTTTACGTAGTTTTCGTCTTGTTATGTCTGTCGTGCGCGATATGCACCAATGGATACACCAAGGGATTGTCTTTTCTATGTGTTATTGTCCCATCCATGGTTGAAATCGGTCTTGATGTTGGGAAGGCGCGCAATGATGCAAAATAAAAATATTCAATAATTCCCCTCAAATGCATTAAAACTAAAGTAACGAGCCCGTTTTGAAAATGTAAGGAGTAGAAAGTACAGATATTTGTGTTAAAATGTAGGGGGTAAAAGAAAAAAGTTGTCAGAAAAACAAATACTCAAGTGAAGTACAGATATCTGAGAACTCTACTTCAGTACAGTAACGAAGTAGGCTATTTGTACTTCGTTACTTCCCACCTCTGCTTTATAGTTCGGTAATGCAGATTATTGACAGCCAGGGCATAAGAGGACCTGCACCCTCCGGTGCGTGCGTGTGTGGAAGGTGAACTAGTAATCACAGCCTAGCCCGGAGCACGCAATTCGGAGAGCCTATAACGCAGAACCTATTGCACGCAATGTTTCTGTAAGTTATTTATAACTTAGTTGGAACGCCGCTTTGTCACTTTTTGACCCGACCCGCCCGAACCCGCGATATTTTCTAGTAAGCTTACCTGAACCCGCGGGACCCGCAGGTTATGGGTCAACCCGCGCATCACTATCATCTGGGCATCATTTGAAGAGCCACATATTTTGTGCCTCAACAGAAAACAAGTTTCTCAGGTCCTTTGTGAGACTTTTGGTTCCAGTCACATACTTTCTATTCATCCTCAACAGGAACCAGCATTAATTTTAGTTCCTGACACTGGTCACATGTGAGTTCAGCTCTTTCTTGTTTATCACCACCTCGGTGACATATTTGCCCTTCACAGAACAGGCAGAGAAAGAGAAAGAGAGAGAGCTGAGAAAGTACTTTAAGATAAAGGGAAACACAGCTACTATGCTGCTATTGTTGTAAAATGCATTTAACAGATAATCCAAGTTGTGTTTTTGTATTTTCGTAAACCTGACCCAAACCACCCTGTCATCTTCTGCACTCAGTCTGGGGTCCCTCACACCTACATGGATCTTAACCACAAAAAGCACCTGTTGGGCTTCAGACTCACTCTGACCAACCGAACGTAGCAGCGGTGGTGGGAGTGGCTCACCTGGGTTGTATGGCAGGTAGGTGAACTTGACGGGCTCGCTGTCCATGCCATCAGAGAGGCGGTGCAGGGTGACGTTGACCTCCACCTCCTTGCTGATGTCCAGCTCTTGGTAAGGGGGCGACTTGAAGATGATGGCAATCTGCCTGTGGACGTCTGTCTGCGCAAACTCCGCCTTGGCCTCCCACCCGTCAAGGCTGAAGACGATCTCAATGTCGTCTGCCCAAAAGAACGACCGCAGCTGTTAGCAAAGTCTGATCACCCAAGAATTCACACGTCTGCAGAGCTAAACAGTTACTCCTAAAATATGCATCTGATATCAGATATTTTTTTATATGACTTAGTTTATATTATTTATTTTATTTCATCTTATATCAATTAAGGCAATCACATCTCAGTACAATTCTATTTACCAATGCATTGTACAAATGCATGCTTTATGCCACACACATAGATAGACAGACAGACAGACAGATGGCTGGGGTTTGAGCACACCTTTCTGAACCTTGTCACACAGCATGTAAATTTCTGTTTTGCCGGTGCATGGTCCCTGTTTGACATTCAGCCGGTAGATCTTCAGCTCCGATGTGATGGTCGCCTCTGTCGCCACAGAAACACAGCAGTTGAGCACCCTCAGGAAGCACAGATTATCATACGTTGCTGGTGGATGACTGCACTGACTCATGATACACTTGAGCCGTGCCACTTCCAATCACTGAGGCTTCATGTTTCAGCAAGAATAGAATCATAATGTAATATATTTAATTTGGTTCTCTGATATGCTTTTATCCCCTTTACGCAACCCTGTTTGTAATCTCCCACTGTATATTAGGTCAGCCCACACCCAAGACAAGCTCCCTGCAGACTGAGCCACCTTGGAGCCCAGAATAACCAATTTCCATTCTGCTCTCCAAATGTCTACAGTGGATATGTACTAAGGCAAATCTGGTTTGTTTTATATGTTTAAAGCACCTTGCCCAAAGGCTCAACAGTGGTACCCAACCTGGTAATTCAACGGGCAAGCTTTGGGTTACAGTCCCTGCTCCTTAATACTACACCACATTGCTAACGACTCCTGTAAGTGTACCAAGGTCTATGCAATAGTTCAATACCCTACAGGTGTCATGGTGAAAAGAACTCAAGTTATTCATGTTTATTCTGCTGAATTCAGGGTATTCATGCTGAGGCAAGCGAGCAAAAAAAAAATCAGAGTAAACACGTAATGGAATAGGGTCCAAGGGTGTGGGGCAGGGTGATGCGACTCACTGTTGTCGTAGATGGGACTGGATAGCACCGGCCCCAAGGACACCGTCTCCCCGTCATCTCGCTCCACCTCCGCCTGGAAGCACAGCCGCACCACGTTCATGTCCATGTCCTCGATGCTCTTCGTGTGGCCAGCTGCCAGGAAAGACAGGGCGGGGGAGACGAAAAGCCCCTGTTACATCCTGCAGTGCTTAGGAGCATTTACCGCAACAGACACCCCTTTCAAGTTGGCGCATGCTGGCAGTATCTCAAAGGTGACTGCAGGCCTGGTGATATCAGGATTCCTGTGGTGTGCGTGTCAGAATTAGTCATTTGGGGAATGCGAGGATGAGGCCTGCTGTTCAAGCGGAGGCATGTGGCCTCCTCTTCACTGTGTCGAGGGCAGTGGAGAGAGCCCTGTCTCATCCATGCACATGTTCCCCACTGGGACCCTCTAAAACCAGGCCCAAATCTAACGCTAAAGGTCAGAGCTGCTGGAGACTTGTCTTCTCCCTCCGCCCAGGCTGCAAAATGAGTCACAGGGCAGTTGCCTCCAGCCCTGAGCAACAATAATTAATTCAGCCACTGCCAGACCTCAGCCTTTATGCAAAACCCCTGTACCCTGCACCAAATGTGCTGTCAGATCATGATCACACAATAACACCACTGAGCGTACTACCATCCAATTCAGATCTTTATTAATGGTCTGCCACAAAATTTTGAACTTTAAATCAATTTTAAAATGAATTTGAGTTACTTGTTCTGCAACACCATGTTTCTATATCTCACCTTGAAAGGAAAAAAGCTGAGCAACAGGAATCTTTCTGCTTAAAACCACCCAAAACTGGAAATGATACTGGACAGTACAGTAATGGCAGTAAATACGTTTTTAAATTAAATCAGAATGCAGTTCTCTATGGCCCACTCTCCTTAACTCCCAGTACAGATTTAAGAGTTACTTTTTTAGAACTTAGGCAGGACAATTAGTTCAGTAATCTCTGAAATGATGTCATAATCTCGTATAAGGATAACAGAAAAAACTGCCAGTCTGACACTCCCCTATAGTTAGTAATGTCTGGCTAGCTCTCAGAGAGTTCAGAGAGCGCTTGAAAAGCGGCGCTTCAGATACAAAAAAACCACAGAGAAAATCCGTTGGCCTGCAAGGTGGGAGGGGATTTTTATAGAATTCTATGAGGCTGCATGCAGAATGGGGAGGTCATAAAGATGAAGCAAGATTAGACTAATAAATGAGACCTTCTGAGTCATCAATCTCATTCTGTCCTTTTGGTCATGTGGGAAGTGTCCAAGGAAACTGCTGGAGCCCCTTGGTGGGCTGAGAAGGGTTCACAAACTTTGTTTTTAAGTTCTATCTAAGCTCTGACGAGCACCTTTTTTCAAATCAAACATGATCTGCCGTTACTCCCTCAATATCTCACAGGGGGACCTTAAATAGCTGCTGTGCACTGAGTGATTACCAGTACCAATGATGCCTTGACTCGTCTCTTGCCTGTGCCTCTTTGGGTGTGGAGGTGAACTCACTATTGAATGGGTCAATGTTCTGGCTCCGCCTCTTCTCCAAGGCCACATCCATCTCCTTTCGTCTCACACACTGGATCCCCAGGTTGGAGAAACTAGGGGAGAGAGAGAATTTGAATTTTAGCTTTAGTTTTATTGGCACAAGTCAAAAAAAAACATTACAAGTCACATAATAGGCTTATTATGAAGTTAAAACCAAGGGTGACCCTCATCCAAGGCTGACATTGGCCAATCCAAACATATTAGTGGAATGTTAGCTGCCATCCACAAAGAGAGGGTTAAAAACTCAACAACAGTTCACTGGTATCTCTGGTACTCTGCACAAGTCCTCCCCCACCCCACACACAGATACAAAATCAGCCACACGGTCAGTAAGCTCATGGCTTTCAAACTCTTTCAAGCAAACAGCAACCAAACCCAGCATTTGCAGGGGGTCTACAGTCCAAGACTTTTACAGCCTGTTCTTTCTGGTCTTCCAGAGAGAGACAGAGAGAGAAGGACAGGGTTCTGTTTGAATGATTAATAAGAAGGGGTTGTACCTTGTTAAAAAGCAGGTATATTAATATGATCCTATACTTTGTGGAGCTGTTTATTTTTGTTTAGCATTTATGCATGCTGTGCATTGAAAACACAGCTGTGTATTTATCCTGGCAATGACAATTTCAGAATCAACTGGCAGGGACGGGAAGGGAGCTGGGATTTAATGCAGAGGTGAAGAAAAAAGATGAAGATATTGAAGAGGATCATGAGAGAGAAGCTCACAGTGAGCAGGGTGGACTGGGAGCAGCCATACCTGTGTCTGCGGCTGGCCCGGGGGTTGATGTGAACAACGCAGATGCCTTCATAACACCCTTTACCCACGAGGCAGTGGGGGTGTGGGCGGTACGGATTGTCTTTGGTCACCAAGGACACAGTAACTTTGACGTCCTTCACATTCTCCACATTACCGTGGATCTGAGAAAATGAAAGAAGGGGGAGGGAGAGGGTAAGAGATCAGTCCATTGTTTTTCCCAGTGAAAACTCAACTTTTCATGACTTTCATGGTTCCTTCTACAACTGTGATTACTTATTGTATTACCGGACACTTAGCTGGATGGAAGAAATGAGGAAAACAGATTTTTATTATTATTATTGATAGTAGCAGCAATAGTAGTATTGTCAACTACTAATGCTACTACAACTACTGATACTACTAATAATAATACTCTCACCACACCTAAATTACATGATTTGCGCATGGTAATTCATTCCACTACATAAATCAGCCACTGGCATCCCTCTAACCTAAACATCCATTGGGTGACTGACTACATATGTTGAAGAGATCCACCCCCGGAGCATCTTGTAAATCAAGTAAGTAAATAGATTTCTCTGAAAGTGTTTTGAACTCTTTCATGGCCTGCAGTGTGCACGGTTATGAGGTAATCCCCATCTCTAAACCACCCACACAAGATCTTCTTTCATAGAGGGGATTTCTTCTTTTGGGTTAGCCATGGCGGCAGAACACTCCCTGACCCCCAGATTTTCTCCTGGGTGGTGCATTCCATCAAAATCCCCAAATCCAAATGTATGTGTCTGAAATGGAATGCAGTGGAACATTCTCTCTCACTAGAATTCCAAACTCTCACTGTAATAATGGTGTTACATTACAATAATTCCTTCCAAGTGAGCACTAATAACCACACTAAACACTTTAAAACTGTGTCCAAAGCCACATGTTCCACTCACAGCCATGCACAACAAGTGGCTATTGAACAGATCCTCAGAAGCAGGTCTTCACCCCGCTTCTTAACTAAACATGTTATATAAAGAGCAAGACAGCTACCGTAGAAATAAACATTTTTATTTGTCAGTACAGCTATCAATTTTTTGAGGAGAATGAACAGAGCTACAGCCTCATTCCATGTTTACCCATAAACAGGTTACAACCTCCAGAGCTGATTTAGGAGTAGCAAACACTTTGAACCTGAGCTTTTTGCATTTTGCCCTGGGATAACACAAACATTTCAGAAAAGGGCAAAATTCAATTTTGACTCCATCATCTCATGAGGGAACACGACCAACTTTGCCCAGTGCAGATATAACAGAGGTTCACAAAGCAGGCTCATGAAGACAGATTACACATTCTGTATCACTGTATACTATATAGCTCTCCATGAGCGGTTCTAAGAGTGGTGGCCTTTAATTTCTGTGTGTAAAAGATAGAGATATTTCGATATTACAAATTTTCCATGTATTATGTCATTTATCATTTCTGTCATATTCTGATTTTGTAACATTTTTTTAATTTACACATGATTGTTCTATGTAGTCAACATGCTCTGGGACTATCCTGGTAAAGGCACTGAAGAAAGCCAGCAGGTCTGGTGGAACGAGTGCACACACCCACTAACCTCTATGGTAGGCAGGGTCCTGTTCTTCTCTGTGGAGGAGGCCCCTGGGATGCTGCCCGCTGAGCGGCCCTCGCACTCGTAGCGGAACCTCATGCCCCGCTCCTTCGGTTGCTCCACGATGACCAGCATCGGCCCCTCTGGCTCCGCCCCTGTCTGCGCCTGCGTCTGCGCAGCCTCCTGTCCATGCCTTGCCTTGCCCTGCGCCCCACGGCTGCCATGGGACGCCGTCAGCCCCTGGGGCGATGCCATGCCGACAGTGCTCGGGCAGAGCTCGGAGACAGGGAACAGGGGCTGTGGAGGGAAGCCAAGGCCACACAAAAGGTCATGACTGAAAACAATCCATGACAGAACAGAACAAGCCAAGATCCAAATGAAAGATCTATGTAGTTGTTCCCTCAAAGCCAAGGGTCTTACCTACTATGAAATAGTGAAATATGAGTTTAAAGATAACTTTAAAAAATGGATTTTAAATGCTAGCCGTACATTAGAAAATATCTTACCAAACATCTATATAGCATCCTTGTAATGCCCATTCACTTTGAATGTGCTTGGCACATTGATGTTTTCAAGTAGACTAAAAGTCATTTTGAGTTTCAGTTAGGTCAACAGTGATAAATGACTCATTGTTAAATGATAGCTGTAATTAAACATTAGACAATAACTGTAAGGTAAACAACTAATCATTTTCAGAGAACATCCAAACATTGTTCTTGAAATCCACGCAGATTTGTGCACACTGAAAATATTCCAAAATAACAGCATGTCTAAAGAGGTATTCCAAGTCAATTGACTTAATCTGTGCAATGTAATCTGCTAAATTGCTTTTTATGAGTAAAGCAATTAGGTATTTTCAGCCTGTTTCATTCTCTGAAACTGCAAGCAAACATCATAGTCAATTGGGATACAAATGAGATCAAGTACAAAACAAAAAACAAAGTGAGATACAAACTTCAGTCACTCCTTGGTAAACAAATGCTCTAAAAAGGACATTTTAATCACCCTGTACATTGCAGCAGTCCCAGCCTGGTAATGCTATAGTAGAGTGTTTGTTGTTCTGCTGCAAGCACAGCCAGCAAGCTACCACAAACTTTAAATTAGTCATCTTTGGGTTAAACAGTTTAAACAAACAATCGCACAATCCCAGATGAACCACATACTTCCTGTTTCACCACTCTGTAGCAGCCATATGTCACCAACCCAAGTGCAGGGCATGGGTGGATTAAAAAGCGAGCCAAAACAAGAGACTGACAAGAGCAGAACAAACAAAAGGCACAAAAAACAAAACAAAAAACTGCTGTTGTGCGTGGTGACTGAGGGCATGCGTTTTGTGTGTGTGTGTGTGTGTGTGTGTGTGTGTGTGTGTGTGTGTGTGTGTGTGTTCAAAAGAGATATAGGTGCCCGATATCCACAGGACAGGCAGCAGCAGTGTCTGTAAGAGTGTCTGGGGTTGGGGGGAGGGGGTGCAGTTAGAAAGGCAACACAGTTCCCGGAAAATGGACCGTTTACAAGACAGGACTGATCTGATCCATACTGCCTGCGGTCAAAACAGTCACTGTTTAGGAGGGAAACGCCCCCTCCAAGGGACAAACCGAAAGTAAGAGTCAAATATCACCCCTTCATCGACTCTTTTTCTCTCTGACAAATTAGCAGATATTCAGTTGTGGCAAGAGCGTGTGGCCCAGCTGCAGCCTGCTGTAGATGCTGTGATACTAAAAACCACTGAAACAGGGCGGTATTATGAGATCTGTGGTACCTAATTTAACAGAAATGGTTGACGATCAAGATTCAAGATTCAAGAATCAAGATTCGTAATTATCCCCGAGGGGCAAATTGCTGTGCAGCCAGCAGTATCAGACAACATCAGACAAACAATAATAAACAAATAAACAATAAACACAAAAAAACTGTAAAAAGTTGCAGACAAAGTAGATAAGGTTTTATATACAGACCGAGTGTAGAGGCAACCGCCTGAGATAAGGCCATTGATGGCTAGATCTATGTGTGTATGCAAATATATGTAGAACCGGTTTCCATGTCGTGGTCAAATACAAATGATGAAACACCGGTTGTTCCTTTTTAATTAAACAATTATAAGCAATTCAGAAACCCCAAAAAACCCAACAGACAGTGATCAAGCAACAAAAGCTACAACCAGAAGTGTATTTCAATCAGGAAACTGACCCCAGCACATATCATTATTATTTCATCAGACTCTGATGTACTGGCTTAGCATGGCCTTGCTGTGTATGTGTGTGTGTTAGGGACTGGAAGGGGTTTGTAGTAGAGCTTGCCCTTGAATCTTGTTTTATATGGCTTCCTTAGGATGAGCTGGTAATGCTGTTCACAAACACTGACATTACAATCAAGTTAGCCTACACTACTGTCACAGCAGCAAAATGGACAATTAATATTTGCTGTTATAGCCTGCTACAAAATACTATTGTGTGCAGTCATCTCTGCATCTGGGCATCTGTGGTAATAGAGCTGTGATACCCGCATAAATATGACCAATACTGATGCCCGCAGTCAACAAAAGGTCAGTGACTGTGCTGGTATCCTGGTTTTCGGTAAGATCTCCTACTGCTCTCAAAGCTACCCTCAGTACCCAGAATTCCAAGACACCAGCTGTATATCGCCACATTTCTGTCCACACTTCTTGCATCACACACCACGACAGCACAACAAGCAAAGAGCGAGCTGAGTTAAGGTGGTTGGAGATATACACATCGGACAGAAAAATGAGGGAAAAGGGAAAAGGAAGGCTAGTCCACGTGACACCTTACAGCTCTCTGAGGAGGCAGCTCTCTGGAATCAGTGTCCCCAAACTGACAACAGTGGCGCACGCACAGTGCCATGTAGACCTACTGTACCTGGGGCCCTGTTCCACGTGGCACCAGCACCGGGGCCGTCAGCTCTGGTGGAGGCGGGTACATGGGGGCTGGGCCAGGCAGCTGGAAGTCCAATGGAGGGTTGGGCGGCTGAGGTGAAGAAAAATCTGACCCCAGAACCTGTAGAAGTATCTCTGCGTAGAGTGGATGAGCAAGAAAAAATGAATAATACACTTCGGGATCACGTTTGAACAACAGAACCCTGAATGCTGCTGGCCTGCTGGCCCTGCTTAAATATATTAATGAAAAACTGAAAAATGAACAATGTTCATTGATTGTATTTCCAAATGGTATTGATAGTATTAAGACTCAAATATGGGTGTGCGGTCAACTGGCAAAACACTGCAGAAGTTCTGTCTCGTTGATTGATACCTGATGATGTATTCTGTTAAGACAGACACTTTCTGTGTTGGATTTGCAAGATTAAAATTTATCTAACATCAGTTACCATGATAAAATGCAACTGGATCACGTCAGGAATACCAGTGGTAGACGGTGCTAAAATGAATGAACATGGAGGTCAAAGTTCATGACCTCTGTGTTCACCCAGGATTCACTTATAAAAGTTCACCAAACAAGACAAGACACAGGGACGATATAAAGTACTCACCTGAGTCTATTTCTGTGGAAAAGGGGGGTGGGACAGAAAAAAAAACATTAATCAAGTTGCACTTCCACAGTCTGTCACATACAAAGGAAAAACAATGAACTGATACTGTCGACAGTCATAAACACACGCGTTAATTTTGTAGTATTAAGCTCCATATGTATAAGAAAACAGACACACTCGACTTTAGTTTGGTTTTGTTGGCGCTTAGTTTGCTGTCCGGAACTTTCACATCGCGAAAACCAGCCGGCATTACTCCTACTAGTAAGACATTTCCACACTGCATTTGCATACATGCAGCTTATTACTGCCGAATTTGTTTTGCAAAACACGGAAACACAAATAGCTTATATTGAGCATGTTGTTCATTTACGAAGATGCACATGTACTTAAGCGAGGCGCAGGTTTTGTGTTTTAAGAACGTAAGCGTGCGCGTCACTTCTCCCGTCCCGGGCTTGAAGCTTGCAGCATGTGGTACTGATTATGACACGACTCCGAATTGCTGCTGTCGTAAGCAGCTGCACAGCTTTGGTTGATTTTGGTAAAGACCGTGTTTCCCAGGCACGATAAATACAGTGAATAATGGGTAGGCTACGTGGAACCGGTGTACTCATGTGTTGACTGGTTATCTACGGCGTTAGAGAGCTCCTAAGTACCGCCAAGGCAGGCAGCGCCTTGCATACAGGGACATCGTTGAAACAGGGAAACGTGATTTAAATAACTTACAATGTCTACGTATTATTGTTTTGGAGAAATTCTGGAACAAACAGAATTTCCTTACCTGGTAAAATGTCCTCAGGCGCACCCTCCATTGGATTACTCATGTTTCTCATGGTAGATGAAAACCTCTTCAGATTCTTAGCTTGTTTTACCTTTTCACTCACGTATTGCGTAATTTGTTTGAAAATGAAAGCTTGTGATTCGCTGTCGCAATTCCTTTTCTTTCTTGAGTGCATCAGACGGTAACGGTTCTCGTGAATGTGAACCTCATGCCCGCAGTAGCCGAAATCAAACACAGTTGGTTTACCAATTCTTTGCACTATTGTTTCGTTTTCTCCTTCTCTTTTGCTCTGATAGGATACTTCGTATGCGTATTAACAACGGCGTTCATTTAGCAGCTAGAAAGCAGAAAAGGTTCGTCTGTCCATTTCGTCATACAAAACAAAACATGTATGCAATGTCAGAGAAGATCGTGGATTGACAAATTCTACTATGCTTTAACCGTTCTACACTAAGAATCACCTCTTGCGCTTTTCAACTTATTTGCAAGATTTAGTCCACTGGAAATTCCCCTACGTCATGCTGGGGAAACTCCCGAATGCGTTACTATAACAACGCGCATCTAGTTCCAATATATGCATACATATATATATATTTACCTCAAAGTTTCTTTCGCTTGTGAAACTAACGAACAAACAGAACATGCCACATCAAATCAAAAAGTATACAAGTAGGCTTAACCGGGCACACACTGATGTGTTTTCTATTACGGACGCGTAAATGAAAGTAAAAGTGCGTGGTGGCTGCAGGCGGATACGTTTAATCATTATTTTGGCTTTCAAAGGTGCTGATGCGCATGACATCATATCTGGTCTAGCTGCTGCTTGTCTTGCGAAGTTTCTACGACAGAGGGCTGTTTGAATGTATGCATCCACAGATACTGTATAAAAAGCATTAATGTGTAGGCCTATATAGTACATAAAATACACTGCAAGGAAGCTTAACACAATATAACTCCACTTCTCTTAACGTAATATAAAATGTACAGTATCGTACACAAATCTCATTCGCAGTGCTTTTACACATTAATTAGCACACTGTTATGGAAACCTGTCAAGTGTCTATTATAAGGTAAATCCACCACTAATAATGCAAAAGACAGTACGATCGATAGTTTACAGATAACCGAATTAATACAAAACTGGAATTATATTGAGTACGTAAGTATGTAAATACACGACTTTAAATTATATTAAACGAACAACGAAAGCATTAAATTCTATTGATGTGTCGGGACATTACATTTAATCCCATTTTACTTAACTGTATTGCAGCGGTAGATTTATTCTGAAGGAACCGTGTTTTCCGCTTTTAGTTATTCTACTTGCATAAATTATGAAATAACTGCATTAATGTTATATATGGATACAGAAATACAGCTAAATAAAGTAGCAAACATTTTTCCCCACCATTACTATCAGGTAACTCTGCCGCAAAATAGAATGCGGACAGTCGATCTGCCATTATATCGTCCCCGTAGTTTATATTTTGGTTTAGAGAGATGTCACGGCATGCAAATGACTTACCCACAGGAACGCTGAAGTTTTGTGTTGCTCATACTTACAGCTGGACTGGATTGCAGGCTCTCTGAAGGATATTTTGAGGAGTTATGTAATTAGTGTGAGTCATTCCTTTCCCCACTGGTATATCCCCAGAGGTACAAGGTATGTGGGTGGGTGGTCGCTCTCGTGGGGAGAATGAGTACATGCATATTCAGATGAGTATGAGGATGGACATTCCTCTGTATATGGGATTCATAATCGTCATCTCTTCCATCTTGACTTGCTGATGTTCTGACAAATGGGCAAAAGGTCCCAGTCGGGAGTGATTGACATCTCTTATATAAGAAAAGCTAAAATAAAAATGGAAAAACTCTGGTTCTGGCCTACCAAGCAGTAGACATACCTGCACCCTCTTATCTTGCGGTCCCCCCGGGTAGGGTTGCTCATCTTGTTTACATCCCTTCTCAACACTTTGCCCCCAAGTGGTGGAATGAACTCCCCACAACTGTCAGGACAGCAGGACCACTGTCCATTTTCCTGAGCAGACTCAAAACCCACCCATTCAGACTGCACCTGGGCAGACCTCTTCCCCTCTTTCACACCCGCTCCCAGTCAGCCAGCTCAGCCAAGCCCAGTTCAGCCCTGCTCAATCTCACCTACTCATCAAGTGCACCTGTAACTCGTTACTCAATCAGCTCCTGGCTACATAAGGACTCAGTTTGTGTTGCCTCATTGTGAGGTATTGTTCTTGTGACTCTGCCAAGCCTGCAGTTTGCCATACTGTGTTTTGACCCTTGCCTGTTCTTTGGACCTTGCTCTTGCTGGATCTGTTCTGTACTGCTGGTTCCCTGTTACCGATCAGTTTATGTCCCTGACTACGATTTGTCTTTGGAGATTAAAGACTGTTGACCGCACTTGGATCCCAGTCTGTTTTCATTACACCCTCCCGACACTAATAAAGTCTTGTAGCTGTGAAATGGCTTTTGACTTGGGCACAGAAGAAAAAAATCTTGGTGGCATGTCTACCTTTTGCAGCAACATGAGCTCAGTGGTAAATGCATTGTGGTGATGGAAAGCTGGTGGCTGGGAACTGTCAGTAATTACAGCGCTTACTCCCATTGTGGCAGTGTTTCCCACAATGGCACTCCATTTCAGGCGCTAATGATTCATTATCTGATTCAGTATGCTGCTAATTGCTTAACCCTACTGAATGTAGGTCACTGTGGATAAGAGCACCTTCCATTTGAATAAATATAGATGAAAATGTAGAAATACACATTATGTGTCTGTTATCCATCATTGTCAACAATACCCCTGGTTGTAATTCTACATTATGAAATAATGCAATTTAGATGGTATTTTTGTGGTCAGCAATATTGTTCTCTATTCTTCCTTTCAGGAGGGCATGGGAAAAGGTTTTGATTTGTGTCTTGAGGCAACCTTACACATTTGCTTTTAAAACATATGGTCTTCAATGGTGGAAGGCATGTTTTGTCCTATTTCCATATCCTAACATTGTACCTCCTGGTTCTACATTCCAACAGAGGAATGAGAGATGGCTAGGGGGCTGATTCTTCCTCATCTTGCACTAACGGTAGCTCTCTGATTCTGACACCGGATGCTTTTTCTTAAGTGGTAAGTTGTTTTATTTGACCTTTATCTGGAGGGTGTTGCTTGCTATAAGCTTTCTTCATTAAGCTTGTAGTCCTCTTTGTCTTCCCTCTACCATAAAGAGAATTCAACCTGGCTGAGCCGCTCGTCACCGTTACCCCGCATTAAGAGTCATAGCTTGAAGTAAGCATTTGTTTTTCTCTTTTGTATTTTTTCTCCATCCTAGAAGCAGGACATCTCTACTTTTACTTAAATGATCATAGCAACCATTTGATTTGTCTTATGTGAACATCTGTGTAGTAAATTCATATATACTGTATGGCAAGATTTGTTTCCATTGTTATTGTTATTTACATTACATTACAATGTACAATGTAATGTATTGTTTCCCTTTCCCTTTTGATTTTGTTGTTTGAGTCCAAAAAGGAATTTGAAATAACTGAGCTCTTCTGGAGTGACATGTAAATGCACTGGTGCAATGTCAGACCAGAAGAAAAAAGAATGTTTCATGAATTCATCCCCATCTGTGTAGGTCTCTGGAATGCCTTTAACTTCTATCTTTCCTGTGCTTTCCCAAGATAGGATAAAAGCACCTTAGGAAAAATTATGAGTCTGAAAAACAGGTGCTGACTTGCAAAACAGAAAAATGAGGATCTTAAAGCAGGAAGCTGAAGTGGGGAGCTGGCCTGTTTGTCAACATAATAAGCAATGCGTAACATTGTGATACGACTTCATCTTAATGTCAGAACTACATTCTGAACTGTGGGCTTTTGCATCAGATTCACAGTTGAAATGGTCACCTGCTGTCCATGCAAGAGTTTCTGTTTACGCCCTTTCATATTTCATATGATTCTTTCAACAGAAACAAGAGCACATGGCTTGAGATCTGTGTGGCCTTAGAGAAAAGCCCCCCTGACCAGATTGACACCCTCCAAATGGGGCCAGAGATGATGACCAGGCTGTGCCAGCAGACTGAAAGCACTCTGCAGCAATAAGCAGCAAAGCAAGGTACTGGCTCTTGTGCATCAATGTCATTCTTATTGAGAGGACAAAGTTCATGAATACTTCGAATGAGATTCAGAGATTCATTTTCTGACCAGGAGAGGGGTGCCTGTACAGAGAAAGGCTGTACAGATAAGTGAGGAATTAGGAATGAAGAGCGTTTGCTAGATGTCAGTGTAAATGTAATGTTAAATGTACTCATCTCGTATGGATAAGCCCACCTGCAACATGACTAAATGTAAATGCAAATATAAATGAATCCAGGTCGTACGAACCACCAAACTAGATAGTTAAGAAGTTGCCGAAACTCAGCCAGGCACAGGTGAGGAAGTCTGGCCGGTACTAATACAGTACTCTCTCCTTACACAACTACACACACCTGTCCAAAATGACGATTCTTATTGCTGTTTATTCCTGTAAGTGGGGCATGTAACAAGTGTCTGTATTGGATTTAAATATAAACAACAATGCCTTTTTGGTGAATTTAATACCAGAGTGCACTGTATGACAAGGACTCCATGTAGTCTTGGCAGTTCTTGGGAACATGGCGCTTGTGTTTGACTGCCAGGACTCGTTTGTCTCTGTCTCACCTGTTCGTAGTCCTGTGTTTAGTTTTGCCGTTCCTCCTGTCTATTCGTGATGTCTCGGCTGCCTTGGTCTACGATCAGCAAATGCTGTTACAAATTAGAAACTCCATGGATAGTCTGTCCGCTGTCGGGAACTGTCCACCTCCACCCCTACTTGTTTGCTCGTCGTCCCATGGCTTATCACTGCCGTGCGATCGGAGGGGAAAACTAGGGTCGTCGGCTAAGAAGCGTTGTAGGAGGAGGCGAGGAACCAGGGCTGGTTCCCAAGTTAAATCCCGACGTCTCTGGAAGCAAGCCTTTGCTATCAATCTCCAGAATCCTCGCGACCATAAGGCCCACGCTGATCTACCCTGGTGTTGAGGTGGTTAGAGTCCGTCGCCGTATGCCCCGGTGCAGCCCCGCCAGATCACCTTACCTGCGAGCAGTGTTCCCCGACACTCACCGTGGCTTGGTGGGTCCGCAACTCCCTCGCCCGCGCATTTGTTATGGTCGGGATCACCGTGGACGGCTTGCACCCATAAAGCTTCCTGTGCTGATGATGTTATGGCGGCTTCTTCAATCAAAATGTGCTTGATTAATGCTCGCTCTGTGGCGAACAAGGCTCACGTACTAAACGACTTGTTTACAAGGGAAAATTTGGCTTTCCTGTATCTGACTGAAACCTGGCAACGGAACATGGAATTTATCCATTTAAATGAACTGTGCCCTATGGATTGTTCATTTATTGGGACTCCACGTCTGTCTGGCCGCAGTGGAGGTCTCGCTGTGGTTGGAAGAATCGGTTTTCTTGCCAGTTGGTGAGCACGGAACCTTAACCTACTTTTGAACTACAACTGACAAAAGTTGGTCGGCTAAAGCCATATTATTGTGTTTTAATTTATCGACCCCCTGGTCCAGCGGGTCAGTTTTTATCCGAGTTTACTGACTTTCTGACTTCTATTATTAAGCTGGATAAAGTGTTACTAGTTGGAGATTTTAACCTCCATATCGATGATGCCACAAATTGCGTAGCACTGAATTTCTTAATATTACCGAATCTTATAATTTCAAGCAGCATGTTTTAGTCGCCACTCACACGGGTGGTCATCCTTTGGACCTTGTTTTTTCTCTGGGTCTAGATATTGATCATGTCCGTTGTGAGGACCATTCGATCAGCGATCATAAATGTATTTTCTTCGATCTCTCTGTAAATGCTGACCCAATTTGTGTCTTAAAAGAACGTTGCGTTCTCGCATCATTACTCAGAGTACGGTTGATCAGTTTCAGAGCATTTTTGCAGTGATCTTAATACAAATCTTAATGATGTTGAGTTTTTAATGCAGTCTTTTAATGAGCATTGCTCCACGCTGCTGGACAAAGTGGCACCTTTAAAGGTTAGGACTAGGGCTATCTGCAACACTTCTCCGTGGATGACGGACGCTGTCCGCTGCCTGAGACGGAAGTGTCGCAGGACTGAACGACTATGGAAAGCCACTGGGCTAGAAGTGCATCGCCTACACCTTAAAGATCTCCGATATTCTTTTAATGCATTAGTGAAAGAAGCCCGGACTGCTTACTTTGCTAACATATTTTCTTCAAAAAGAAATCCTAAGATTTTATTTGACACCATTAATAACATTGTTTCACCGACCTTTTCTACACTACCGTGTTTTTCTGTCAACGATTGTAAAAGTTCCTTACTTTCTTTGTTGACAAGGTAATGGCTATTAAGTCCAGTATTCATCCTGTGACTTGCCCGTCTAGCTCTAGTCCCCCTCTATCTCCTACTGTTCTGGACAATTTCCAACCTATCAGTTTACAAGATTTGATGGATTTGATTAGGAGAATGAAGCTATCTTCTAGCCCTCTGGATGTAATATCATCCTCTCTATTTTTGAAAGTTTTACCAGTTATTGGCCCCGCTGTAATAGCTATTGTTAATTCTTCATTGTCAACTGGATGTGTCCCTTCTTATTTTAAGCATACCACTATCCAGCCCATAGTGAAGAAACCTAACTTAGATCCCGCTCTGCCCAAGAACTATAGGCCTATATCAAAACTCACATTTTTGTCCAAAATTTTAGAGAATGTTGTGGCCAATCAACTCACTGCTGCATTGGAGAGGCACAATATTTATGTTAAGTTCCAGTCTGGGTTTCGGAAACGGCATTCTACTGAAACTGCTCTTCCGAGGGTTTCAAATGATATTTTAATGTCCTCTGATGCGGGAGATTGTTCTGTGTTAGTACTACTCGACCTCAGTTCTGCGTTTGACACAGTAGATCATCATATGCTGATTAAGAGGTTACATGACTGGGTAGGCATATCTGGCACAGCATTAGACTGGGTTACATGCTATCTCACTAATAGAAGTTTCACCATGTCGATTGGAGATTTTGTGTCTGATTCCTCTCCACTGTCTTGTGGTGTCCCGCAGGGCTCGGTTCTGGGGGCCCTGTTATTCTCTTTATATTTTCTCCCCTTGGGAGAGATTATAAATAGATTTAATATTGCATATTATTTATATGCAGACTATATCCAACTCTACTTTTCATTCAAACCTAGTGAGGCTTATAGGTTATCGAGGTTATCCTAGACTGTCTTAACACTATTAGGGACTGGACGCTGGAAAATTTCTTACAGCTCAATGCTGATAAGACGGAGGTTCTGATTGTTGCTCCAGAAAAGGTTGCCCCCATGATCAAGCAAAGTATTGGGCCTCTTTCCTCTGCCACCCACTCCAACCTGCGTAATTTAGGGGTTATATTTGATCAGTCCTCGTCTTTTGACATCCGTGTTAAGCAGCTGACCAGATCTTGTTTTCTCCACTTAAGAAATATTAGTAAACTGAGATCTGTAGTCTCAAATTCAGAACTACAGATGCTCATTCATGCCTTTATCTCATCTCGTATTGACTATTGTAATACACTTTTCTCTTCGCTGAGTATGTCTGCCCTTGATTGTCTGCAGGCAATTCAGAATGCTGCTGCAAGACTACTTACTCGGTCAAATAGACGGTGTCACATTACCCCTTTACTTATATCTCTTCACTGGCTTCCTGTGAAGTACAGGATCCAGTTTAAAATTCTCACCCTTAATTACAGAGCATTGCACGGTCAGGCTCCTGCTTATGTGGCTGACCTACTTCACCCTCACTCATCAGCTCGCTCTCTTAGGTCCAATAAGCTAAACTTTCTGTCTGTCCCACGCACCCGCCTAAAGACCCGTGGTGATCGAGCTTTTGAGGCCGTTGCACCAAGACTGTGGAATGCTCTGCCCACACCCTTAAGGTCTGCTAATTCTGTAGATTCTTTTAAAAGGCAGCTTAAGACACATCTGTTTAGACAGGCGTTTGGGTAATCTGTATGCACTAGGTCTGCATTTTATGTATTTATTGTGTATTTTATTGTGTGTTGTGCATTTTATGTATTCATTGTGTATTTTATTGTGTATTGTGTATCTTTTATTATGTATTGTGTATGTATGTAGTGGCTCGGATGGTCATCTTATGTGTTTTCTCTTTTTTATGTTGTACGATGCTCATGTAAAGCACTTATGTCTTATGTGACTTATGTCTGTGAAAAGCACTATACAAATAAATTTTACTTACTTACTTTTTACTTAGAACATTCAAACACAGTACAGAACGCATTCTGCCAGTACACTCACAAAACTGGCTGTGTACCTGCCATTCCTCCTATGCTTTAGCTCATCATTTTCGATTTCATCAGATTTTGTCCTAATCGCCACCTATTATGTTTGTCCCCTCATTTCATGCATCAGTGGAGCACAGGAGGATTAGGTACGAAGCATGTGATTAGTTCTTCTATGAATTCACATTTTTGGGTAAGACAGAACATTCTCCCCCCACTGCACCCCCCTTTCCCTTTCTTTCTCCCCCAACCCCCCCTTCACCTCTCCTTCTACCCACTTTCTCTGACTTTCCCTTTCCCATCCCCTTCTACCCCCTTCCTCTGACTTTCACTTTCCCTCTCCTTGTAATCCATTCCTTTGCCTTTCCCTCTCCCTCTAACCTAATATGTGTGTATCAGGAGTAGAGCTGGAGGGACACAAGGGAGCCTGCATCAAACATCCTGTGAAAATAACACAGATGACACACTGCTGATTAATTGATCATTAAATGGTATTTTTGTTAATAAAAGGCTAATTACTATCATATGGTTCAGAACTTCACAGTTCATTCACCAGACTCTTGATAAAAAGGTTTACTACATTCATGCTGATGATCCAAACCATTGCACCATATAATATTCACTAAAGTGTAGTAATTTTGTTACATCCTTCAAGAATCCTGTCATTTACACCCCTTGAGATAATGCTGTCCACAATGGGGACTGTTGCCTCCAGATAAGATTATAGTCACTATGTTTGAGAAAATGAATATCTGGCTGCAGAAAGCCAGGAGGGATGGTTGAGCTGGTTACTTAATGTAACCATTTAAATGAAAACACCTGTACACAGATGCCAAAAATGATCTGTTATATAAAGTATAAAGAACAAAATAACTGTGGATCACAGCAAGCAAATATCCTTGAACTGAAAACTAATATTAAATATATTAACTTTCACTTTATACTTTAATATTAAACTTAATATTGAGTGAATCTGAAGGTATTAATCTAAATTTGGCTGGTCGTATTGGAAATACACCAACTTTACAGTAAAATCAAAACACCAAAATAAGAAAGGAAATGCCGCCACCTACTGGCTATTGTAAGGAGAGATTTTGACATAAGGAAGACTGGAAGATTGCTGACCAAGCCATGGATAGTGCCCTACTATCATGAGATTTAGTATGAACAAAGCCAGTTCAACGTGGATTCCCTTCTAATTTTGTGCGCTTTTTGCCCCTTCATTGGAACTGACCTTGAATCCAGGCTGTAAAACTCAGCCTGCACACATTCTGCCTTGGTTCCCCAGCTGTCTGAACCACTGGGGAACCCCCTCTCCCTTTTTATTGTCCAAGTCAAAAATAATTAAATAATTATTCTATCCGGCTGTTCTTGTCAATGATGAGGAAACTGCATTGTTTTATATATGCCTGTTTCAGGGCTACATGTATGTCTCTCAAGTCCACAGTCTAAGTCTAACTCTAAACTCCAGCTAAGGGTAGGTGTTCTCATTTTTGTCTAAGTCTGTATCATCAAATATGACAAACCCTCACTGCATAAATGATTATATGCTTGCGTTAACAGTTAAACAAGGAATTCAGTATCTGAACTGAAAACATGAAATGATTCAATTCTAATAAGCCAAATCTTTGTGCTTTCCAGAAAGTTAAGCCTTTGAGCGGTTTGTCCATGTTTGTAGGCCCATACAACACTCATGCAAGCAGTTGTGAAGCATTTCTTGGACTGTGGATCTCCAGAACCAGAACTCACACTGTGTAAAAATGTAACATCTGCTCACATTTAGACCTCAAAGAGGAGAAAGTTCACTGGGGTGAGACAGACTCGGGGCTTAAGACCTGTTGGTGCTAACGATCTAATTAGCAAACTCCCTAATCCGAAGTGACCTATGTAGTTTATATGCCATGCATTTATACAGCTGGATATTTACTGAAGCAGTTTAGGTTAAGTACCTTGGTGAAGGCTACAGAAGCAGTGCCTCATCTGGGAATCTAACTTGCAACATTTGGGTGACAAAGACCTACTTTCTTACTACCAGGCAACACAGCTTACAGTAAAATAAACAGGCAGGCCACTCTGGGCCTGGAGGGCAGAACTGATCCTGGTTTTCAGCTCAGAGGTCTGGGTACACAGTCAATCTGCCTGTGGGTGACCTGGGGAGACAGCAGTTGCTTATTTGAAGAAGCAAAAGGAAAACATGAGGTTCAAGGAAAGTAAAAAGGAAAACAGTGGTTTAAACCGCAGGTTTACACAGCAAGACCACCAGAAACAGAGCGGCTGTTTAGAATCTTGCAGATCTAAAACTCAGGTTTAAACCCCTGCCTAGGTAGTCGCAGCCCTCGCTCTGATGTCTTCATGACCAAGAAGCCAAAGACACCTGTACTGGAGCAGACAGCACCAGAATGCTGCTCTGGTGAGGGTCCCTAGTCAAAAGGCAACATGCTGGAAATTGTGTGATTTGTCTCAGCCCTTCACCATCAGATAAAATAAAAGCACAATGTAGCATCCGTTTTTTTCTTTGTTAAGCTTACTTCATGGATTAATTTATAGACATTTGTACACAATCAATAAAACTTCAAAGCGCTTTTCTTTATATAAACATGAACATTTCATTTCAAACCGGTCACAATTTACTTCAACCAAAATAAATCCCTTAAATTTCGGATGTCTGTCTTCAAAGGAACGGCGGCAAACTACGAAATTAAAAATGCAATGTGTGCAGGTATTACTGTCATACACACCAAATGCTGGGACTTCACTGTGCTGTTGACAAGATGGTCCTTCAGGACATAACTGGAGTGCACATGGTAGTTGAATTAAATATTAGCAGTCCAGGGCAAAAATACTTTTTTTTTTTTGCACATCAGCTATTGCTAAACAGTTTGACATCATCATAATTAATATTAATATGAGCTGAGATTCTGCACAGATTTAGTACATTCAAAGAAAAAATAAATCACTGGGAAAGAAAAGATCAGTCTTCCTTAATATCATTATCAACATCAATTATATCATATACCTACAAGGCTGGTTTTGAATTCATTTTGAAACATAATCGATTCTATTCCACATTTCAAAGGACAATGCAGGCGTTGGTTGGAACAGGGTCAGCCATTTTGGCTCTGCTCAGCAGACAAGAGACACACTTCCATGGCACTGTGCTCACCAGTTCCACACTGTCCTCACCAGCTACATCAAGAGCCCCGACCTGGTGCTCGCAAATGGAATGAAAATCACAAGGAATTCAGACAGAACTGATCTGCACTTGGCTTCTTTTTTCTGTACTTTTGAAATACGGCAAAAATGTACCAGTACCATGCCTCTTTCCCCTCTCCCACAACACAAACCCCGCCCTCTAGAATCCACCCGGTTAGAAGATAACCCCGTACATCACAGCTTACTTCACTTGAACAGCAGAAAAAGAGGGAAAAGAAAAAAATGGCAATCTGTATTACATGATCTGTTGCAGATCCCACCAAAATATATATATATAAAATAAAATAGAAAACTGAACTGAATTAGTTTAAGTGTCCATTACAGAATACATTAACTCCTGCTGCCTTCCCTGGCAACGAGACATGAATTCTGCCTCAGAAGTCAGAATGCCGTCGTTCTGTGTGTGGAAGGGGATTTGAGCAGTCATTAATCATTCTTCTTCTCCCCCTCTGGCTTATCTGTGATGGCTGGGGCCTCGTTGCCCGTCACCCCCTCTTGTGAACTGTCCTTGGTATGGTCCACTCCACTGGTGCCAAACTCATTCACGCGGTTGGGATCCACTCTGTAGATCCAGCGCTGGTATAGGTAGATGAAGAACACTACATCTGTGGATTGGAGGGGGATTTATAACACATTCAAATGGAATTCCTTCACTTGACCATGACATGACCATACCTGACCACTAAGTGTCTATGGGTGGCTTGTTCTGTCTGCTGTCAGGCATCTCTTCAGTCTTGCTCTTGTAAGTTTTATTACAGAAGTTAAGAGTTGAGGCTCCTGACTCATTGTTGGGGTTAAAACCCCATGGAAGGGATGCCTGCATAACCTGCATCTCCCCAGGGACATCCAGTTAACAAGAGTATAGAACTGCACATATCTTTGGGCAACATCATCAGGTTCAAAAACCAGAAAGAACACCCACAGACTGATGAAAAGTTGCACGCTGACACAATGCATCTATGTGTTCATAGCGCAGTGCACAGCGGGGCAGGCGGGAGGCCCTACCGTCTCTGAGGCAGCCTATTCTGTACATCATGGGCATCTTGATGACGAAGGCGAACAGGTCGTCGATGAAGGTGTTCAGGGCCTTGTAGGTGAGCATCCTCCACGGGAGGTGGGCCACTGACTTCATCTTGTAGTTGATGAACAGCTGCGGCGTCATGGTGATGAAGCCTGGAGGGATGGGGCATAGACAGGAGGTTGTGAGGGCAGATACAGCAAGTTGTGCAGACACGGCCTCATGTGCAATTTTTGCGCTGGAGGTGCACAAATGCATAAGCGTGGCTGCCAGCAAACAGCGTCTTACAGCCGGTTCGGAAGGGCGACTCACCGAAGGTTAACAAGAAGCCATAGAGCATGCTCAGAACCCAGGAGTACCAGCCCTTGTGCTCTACGTATAACAAGCTGTAGATGGCGTAGCAGCCAAACAAGGGGAACAGCAACCAAGACAGGTATCTGAATGCCATCTGCAGCACAAAGAAAAGAGAGGGAGGGACAGAAGGAGAGAGCAAAAACAGTTACAGCAAGCCATTTCATTCACAGTTTTTAATTGTATCACATACCGAGTGCTGTCTGAATTTTTCTGTATGTGCTATTGATCATGTGGCCATATCATAGGCTCTTTTGTACCACTGCTTTATAAGCCCCTCTGGATAGGAGCATCTGCCAAATGCACATGAATAGTGTGAGCATGAATACATTCAAAAAATCAAAGCTCAATCTTCTCATCCTTGGATTTCATGTTGGAATCATATACACCTGCCCATAGACATCTGTGTTATGTTCTATGTGCTTGTGGCTATCGCCGTGTCATAGATTACGGCATAACAGAATATTTAGACATATTGAACTCTTCACAGACTCCAGGAGAAATGCCCTTACATCATCGTAGATTTTGGTGGAAGACTCGACATATGTGGACTTGTCTTTGAACGTCAGACGTGGGAAAATTCCAGCCAGTCTGTTTTCTCTGTCAAGCTGTGGACAATCAAGGTGAGAGGGTTAACGGTGTATAACAAACAGCCTACTTTAAAACTGACAACAGACAAACAACAGGCAAACACCACTTTGTTGTCATTCTGTTTCATTAAAACGTATTGAGGTATTGCAGATATTTACAAGATTAACTTTTCAAAACATAGCAATTGCCACTGATGCCCTTCAAGGAAAGGCAAACACCACTTACAAGCAATTCTGACATAAGCATTCTCTGGATGTTAAACTCTTAACAGATCAAGATTACTTCGGGTAACAAAGACTGATACATGGTTGCCAATGTTGAAAACAAGGGAGGCTGACTTATGCGATGCGGGGAAAGGGAGGAGGGGTGGGGGGAGGGGCATGTTCACTCACCCTGACGTCCATGACCTTGGTGATCTTCCAGAAGTCGATGAGCAGCCCGATGAAGACGCTGACCTGCACCACAAAGTTGGTCTCGTTGTCCAGGATGTAGAGCAGCACCACCAGGGACTGGAACACCCCGAAGAAGACGGAGCGCACCGAGAGGCCCTCCAGGGACTGCCGGCTGTTCCAGAACTGGATGTCTGCAACCGGGAGGGGCGAGGAGGGGAGATGGAGGAGCTTAGAACACTATGCTTTCACCAGGGAAAGACAGCCTCAGCAGATGACAGAGAAATATGTACCAACCTGCCCGTGTACATGTCAATACCACTATCACACAATATCATTATTTACTGTTCAGTTATTAACTAAACTGCTACACACAATGTATACAATACAGTTTGACACAATTAATTGGGGTCCACTGGTCAATACAAATGCAAACTGCAGCATCTCTTTCATATTTTACAAAACTACTGTAAATGTGAGTGATGGATTTATCAGCTGGGATCCTCACTGCCTGAAAGGGCTAGCCACCACGGACCAGACACCCACCGTTCTTGAAGGCCAGGAACTCGAAGATGCTGTGGACGATGGACACCACGATGGTGAGGCCCAGCAGGTAGGGGTTTGTCTCCAGCAGAGCCACCTGCAGGGAACAAACGCCGCTTTAGTGACGGTCACCAGGACAGCCACCTGGCTGGTACTGTTCTTATATGATCTCAGACATGTTATGTGGGGAGGGAGACACTATGGTCCCTCCACTTTGACCAACGAGTTCACTGGCGGCAGCAGTGCGCTCCTGCTCTGTCTGCTAAAACTCATCCTCACTACAACCATGCAGCTACTCAGACAAGTCTATACCAAACAGATTTAGAAGACAAAACCCACAACAATCCTGTACTTCACACAATAAATGGCGGTACCCAACACCGTTCTGTGTCACTTCCATTTCAGTTCTGGAAATGAGCTGAGCTACCATTAATTAACTGCAAACTCTTCATAGAAAAATGATGATTGATCTGCAATTCACAAATTAAATTTCAATTCATTCCCCGATTTGACCCCCCAACTCTGATGTGCGCACCATCCCATAATGCATTGCGTCTGTCGGCTGACCTTGACGGAGTCCTGGTCCTCGTCGGACTGCTCGTACATGTCCTCTCCCAGGAAGTTCCAGGGGGAGCGGGCGTTCTGGGCGGCGTACAGCTGCCAGCGCCACAGGGAGAGCGGGCAGTAGGTCAGGCGTAGTGGCAGCTTCTGCAGCGTCTCGTTGATGGGGAAGTAGTCCTTCTGCAGGTTCCAGTAGTCGTTGAAGTACACGATGGGGTAGTAGTCCCCGCTCACCGCGTCGAATTTCACGTCTACAAGGGGGGAGAGGGACAGCAATAAGCGTGCAGCCCGGCATCCGTCTGGGGCATGGAAAATGCTCATCTATACAAACTATACAAGCCCATCTTGAGCCTGAGAAAGGAAGTGAATGTATGCCTGCACTGAAATATCATAACATTTACATTCAGCCATTTGGCAGATGATCTTATCCACAGCAATTTAGAGAAGAGAAGTCCACAGACTTGTATAATAAGACTGCACTAAGAACAGCACATACAGAAATCAGACAATGTTTAAAGGGGTGTAAAACCATCACATAGTGCCTTAATAACCAGTGCTACAGGTGCATTTCATCAAAAATCTCAACTACTAACAACACAGAGTAAT
Organism: Megalops atlanticus; assembly: GCA_019176425.1. Classification (NCBI taxonomy): domain Eukaryota; kingdom Metazoa; phylum Chordata; class Actinopteri; order Elopiformes; family Megalopidae; genus Megalops; species Megalops atlanticus. The sequence goes on along the minus strand of CM032877.1, from coordinate 19,710,226 downwards.
ACCCCACAGAAATATACAAGCAGGTGGCAGGATCTTAGATTTAAACCTAAGGTAGCTAGTGAAGGAATTCAGACACACATGCTACACCTTCAAGGTTGACTGATAGTTTAATACTAAGCATAACAGACAGATGTGAGTGGTTTCGCAGATCCTTACCACATATCTGCTAGTAATTAAATTTACATGAGGCTGAGCGGTCCAAGACCCATGGCAATGTCTTTCAACCTGAATGAAATGCACTTGGTAGTCTGTGGATTCCCCCTACATGTGAAGTTCTTTAAATGATCCAGGCTCTTGGCAGAGAAGAGTTGGTTGAGTGTGAGGGGGCAGGAGCTGGACTTACATTGGTCGAGGGGTGGGGGCACAGCTCCCTTCACCCAGGCTGTGTGGTCGTCCACCATGTTGATGGTGAGGTTGGGGTGCCAGTGGGAGATGACCTCTACTGGGCCGAAGTCCTCAGCGCGCTGCTCGGACACAAACAGATGGCCCACGGTCACGCTGGACACTTCTCAAGATCTTTCACTCTCAGAGGTCACAGATCAAAGTTAAGACTATCCTTATCTTTGCACTATGGGCTAACACCTCAGGACCCGGTTAAGGATCTGGACTTGTAAACCAAAGGGGGATGGTACTGTTATACCCTTGAGCAATGCGCCAAACGTGAACTGCCTCAGTATAATATCCATCTGTACAAATGGTTAACATAGAAAAATCTTCCCAAGATGCGTAATTTCACATATGCTTCACAGATATGTAATATTCAGGATTATTCCCCCCCTCTGATCATTTGGTAAATGTTGTCAAGTAGGCATTTATTGTGTTCCCTTTTATATTAAAAAAGTTTTAACAAATTCTGCACCGTCAAGCACACTGTGATGTGTATATAGAAGGGGAAAGTAGGGACCTTGATCATTTCAGGGTCTGCCTCAGTCTCTCCTGTCAGCAGGTTCTTGGTCTTCTGAAACCTCCTGCGTTTAAACTTGTTCAGCACTGACAGAAAACAAGAGAGAAGAGAAGGGTGAAAAACTTGTACGGCGTTTCTGAGATATCAGTGCTATGCGTCGCATCTAATGCACATCCTCATCCAGCCACAGAATGGTGCATGTGAGCGTGTGAGTGTGTGTGTGTGTGTGTGTGTGTGTGTACAATTACTGGCACAACCTTGGTTACCTTGACTGGACACTTACTTCTAGAGGCGTGCACTGTTGCCAGGCGACGGTACTGGCCTTTGCGTTTGGGGTCAGGGTGGAACCCACTCTTGGTGAAGTAGAGGTGGATGTAGAGAGAGCCATTCTTTTGTACTTCCTGTGACAAGGAGCGAGAGACACAGAGGGAGAGGAAAGAGGGACACCAAGAGAGAACAGAGAGAGAGACAGAGAGACAGTGTGGAAAGATAGAGCGAGACAGAGCAAGGGGGACAGCGAGAAAGAGAGACAGAAGAGAGAAAGGAGAATGAGAACAAGCGAGAGGCAGGAGAGTGAGTGAAAGAAAGAAAAAACAACAGAGGGAAAGACACGTAGATGAAAAATACAAAATTCAGTAAATGATCTAAACCTAACCATTTAACATGTGATTATGTTATGATGCAAATACCAACACCCATAAACTCCGCTCACTGCCTCAAAATTGCCACCCTGGCCCCATAGCTATTTCTCTGTAGTCACCAATCCTCCCCCCCATCCCCATCCTACCTCAGGGATGTCCAGCTCTTGGTAGTGCTCGTAACAGCCGTCCCCCTTGTCCCCTGTTGTCCAGTCTCCATACACCAGGTCCCTCTGGTACCAGAACAAGGCTTCAGTGTTGTTGAAGTCGGAGAAGACCTCGTTCTGGGAGATGTAGATGTGCAGGTCCTGGAGGTAGAAAGCACTTGAATCAGAGCTTGACTGTACCACAAGCAACCCTGAAAGTCATGGGCTCTATCACTCAAACACCTTTGTGCATTTCAAATGTGTAACTGTCAATTCAAAGGTCGGTTCTCAGTCGACACAAGCATAGAACTCTGTTCAAATCAAGCATGCATAAAAACTGCATGAGGCTGTGTGGTGTAGTTCATTTAAGAGTAACATGTAGTCTAACACTTTTCTGAACAGGTTAAGGGGTGTCTGCAGTGTTTCCTGTAAAAGCAGAATCATCCACCTCAGAAAGCAGAAATCAGAATCTCTGACTGAAGGCAAGAAAATGAGCAAGTTTCTACTTAGATGCAGTTAGACCTTTAAAATTCACTTAATGTTTCATTTACTCCTGCATATCAAATTCAAATTCAAATGCGCTTTACTGCCATGACAAAGAATTTTGATATACACATGACTCCCTGGTGCATCTAAAGTTGGTGTGTGCACTGCAGGGGGGAGTGAAAGAATGATGTGTACAGGGTAAGAGTAACAGCTGAAGGGCTGGAAATGTAAAAGGTTTTCAATGTAGTGTGGCATGGATTGTGACTGTGTGGTGAGGAATGCAGGCTGTGGGCACAGTGGAGGGTACTGGGCCTGCAGTGTAGACAGACTGAGGAGTTGTGGTACCATGAGGGTGTCCTTAGGGAAGAGGTTTCTGCTGGGCACCCGTGGTGCACCGGTCGGGGTGGTCTGGTCTGGGGTTGATGGGCCTCGACGGAACCAGCTGCTAATGGCCCAGATAATGAAGATCCTACAGAGCAGAAGGAACAGAGGGAGACAGAGGAATCATTAAGATGAAGAAACATTTGAAGGAAAAAGACAGTTCAGACACCATGAGTTGAAAAATGTGGTGCCCCAACAATGTGGTGAAATATGAGCCCCAAAAGACCCAGCACAAAACCGTCTCATCAGATCGCTCCCATAACCGGAAAACTGGGGCACTGGTGGAAGAGGGAAGAACAGTGTTCACTTCGGCCCTCTGGGTGCAAGGACAGCACAGCGTATTCCTGTACCAGCCGCTACGGGTCATAAAGTGGCGCAGTGCAGAGTGATGAATGAGCTCCCTGAGACCCACCTGAACAGAACGCCTTTGATGACCTGCCAGGCGTTTGGCGGCGGCGGCTGCTGCTGTTGCTGCTGCGCAGCGGCAGCCGTTTGCACCGCCTGGTCTCCGCCTGCGGCCCCATTGCTGCTCACCTGCACAGTCAGAAACAGGTAAGCATGTTCAGTCACTCCTCCCGCTGCTTTATTGCAACCAATGGACGAGTGCCTTACAGTGATCTGTCTACGAGTTTGCACATACTCACAGGAAAAAAGAAAAAGAGGATAACAGGATATGTAGTCATGCAACCTTGAAATCTACTTAAATATAAGCAAACACAACATTGAAGCTGAATATTTGATATTAAACCTTTTAATGCTAATGTCCTATTAGCAACACAAAAAATAAAAAGTATATTAATCTGACTTCTTTATCAGCAACACCTCACACAGTAGACATATGATATGGTCCAGTGTATGATCAGACCACGCAGGGCAGAGCAACTGAAAATGCACCAGACAACTTTTGTACGTCGCTTTGGATAAAAGCGTCTGCCAAATGAATAAATGTAAATGTAAATGTAACAAAAACATCAAAGATTCACATTAAGTAGGCCTGTACACACAATAAGCCATTTCACAGCAGCGTTTCATCAATGTGCAGCTTGTGATTAAACACTGGCTTCCACAAAATGAATAGATTAGCCATGGCAGGTCTGCGCTTCCCTCTGGAAAGCACCTGAGGACCTATTATCCAGCAGACACGTCCAACTGCCAGCTCTCCTTAGTGGAAATCGCTTGGCTGCATAGCCATTGGTTGTAATCTGCTTTAGCTTGGGCACAACCTGTTAATATTTCACGTGATGTTAGTGGAATGAAGTCACAAAGGACGTGAACAACAGGGCTTCGTAACATAAACACCTCTCATATAACACAGGACATGGATGTTTATTGGTTTTTGCTTGTGGGCGGCTTGTGGGGCTGAATCAAGTCCTTAAATCCCTCCAATCTGAATAAGGTTGTAGTGGAAACACTGGGCAGTGACTTTCATTGTTTTTGTTTCACTGGGAACAGGAAGTCCACTGTGGTTTCTAAAAGTAGGACAAGCTAGTGGAGAGGTTAAGCATTTAGAATGTTTGGTCTGTGGCCTGTGTGATCACCACGGTGGTGGGTCTGTGCGCACCAAAGGTGCCCAACGTGCTCTCTATAACAAAGTGAGTATTTGCCAGTGCTACAGAGAGCTTGTTTCGTTTTTTGCCTACCTCGACCGAACCCAGAGCAAAGGCCTGATATCCACACATTTTCACCCACTTACAGACCTTTGGAAGCTATTTCTTCAGTACTTGCCAAACATTTCCTTGCTAACTGTGCGTTGCATAACAGCTCTGGCTGAAACCACCGATTGGAAACTAAGGTTTCCTGAAAAAATAGTAAACCTCTCAGCCAAGTTACATTCCCTGATTGCTAATAATTTTTGATAATTAACTTCTACGTAGTGTTGCAAATAACGTTTGAGTCTTTCCTGAAATGTTAATGATGCGTTAGCCACACAATACCAGACAAAGAAGTTTTACTCCTGGATTTTTGCTGACACCTAAGATGAAGCTTGTTTGGCCGCCAACGTTTTACACAACCTAGGTTCTGTGGTTATTTCCCTGGGAGTCAGAAACAAGCCGGTCCTAATATTTGCATCGAGAATATTTTTGTATGCGAGCCCTCACTTTCTGTGGCTAGCTCTCTGGCAATGTTATTTATTTCGATAACAATGCACAATGGCAGGGTGGTCAGACAGAATGAAAATTAATTTAATGTAATGTAATGAATCTGACCTTAACATGCGCAGCTAGCTAGCTGGCTCTAACCCCCACAGATCTACAGAATGCAACTAATTCGTTACCTATCCAACAACCAAGCTCGCTGAGTCTCCCTACCGGCTACACAATTTGTATTTTTGTAAAAAAAAAAAAAAAAAAAAAAAAAAGATTTAGTAGCAACTTTTCTTATTCGTAATAGCCCGTAGTAGTATTATTCGTCTACCATGAGAATAGCAGATCTAACTTAAGTTTGACATCTTGTTATTATGGAACGAACGGGGACTACCCAACTAATAACCAAAACTAAAACTAGCAAACCGGCTCGCCACACACCCCCGGCCAGGTATTAGCAACAAGAAAGCATGCTAGCTAAATTGGACATGTGCTGGATGTGTTAACTGGCTGACACTACCTACACACTCTTAGCTAGCTAGCAGTGAAAGCCGCCGTCTGAAAACTGTTTACGCATTGTAACAACTATCTGCTAAAAGTACAGTCGTAATAATTAAAGCAGTGCCTTTTACATCACCAGCGTGGAACTACCGAGCATGCAAGCTAGACCTAGCTAGCCGGCTAACTGACTCACTATTCTCGCTTTGTAAGACAGCTTGCTTTTCTGACCCAACCAGTCGATTACGTTTAGGGATGGATTAAAGCAGGCATTTTCAATACTATTACATTAAGAAGCATACTAAGTACAGCTACACATTTCATTTCGGGAACGTATTATTCACATATAGTTACACATTTTTCACCGCATCGAGCAGTAGCCAGGGGTCGTTTCGCCTCTGATCGTTCGACAATCGCTCGCGAAATGATTGACATAAGAATTGAGCCGGTGATTTGACAGCCTTGTATTTGAACGGTGTACACCACCCTTTCGCCACCTATAGATATTGTGTAAACATATTTAGTTAAAATAACGTTTACCTCGCCATTACTTTGAGCCGACTGCTGAGTCGTTTCGGTCTCCTGTGTCGCCATCTTGCCTGTCTCTATCGCACACTCGTTTGTAATTGCAGTGCTGCGAGAACTGACAGCGGCAGTGTTATAAGACGCCATACTACTCGAATTCACTGATACGTATAGTATATGGATAGATTAATACCAGCAGCAGGAGTAGATGGTGGAACCATCTACATGATGACCAGCTTAGGGAGTCTGCGCAGCATTTTTACGTCATAGTGTCGTTAGTTGCAGCCACAACTTCCTAGTCATCGTGACGTCTCCTGCAGCTACAACTTGATATCGCTCCTAGGAGCCATCTTGGTAGGGGTAACAGCGAGTTAACTTTAGGTCTGGAAATTATCGCGCACACACCACAATCTGAGTAATTTCAGGTTTTACTAGAAGTACATTCGTGTACTGGGGAAAGTCACTGACAGCCTGATCATCCATAGTTCACAGACCATCGTGAATTAAATGACAGTATAAGCGTGAGGATGTACAGAACAAAATTCTTAAGCAAACAGAGACGCCAGTCATTTCTCTCAAGTTTAATTTTATTATCCGTGAAGTCACCTGTGTATTCCAGAGCTTCAATGGAAACTCTAAAATCTCTTCAGATGGCAGTTCCATAAACATGGTCCACAAACACAGATACGCAGCATCCGCCGTTACAGTGATAAATTGTATTCCTGTTCAATTCAAATTACGTTTTGCATAAAACAAATACCAGCCCCTAATGAATATCCCCAGGCACCTTGAACACACACAGCGTTTTACATTAAAATGAAGGAATTTTATGAACACTGAAAAATACACTTGTCGATCAATTTCAACTTCTTCACGTGTATGTAGAGCAGCGGTTTGTGTTTCATTGTGACAAATACCTATTGCCAAAGCTGTCACACCCTTCACACTATGAAGGAAACAAGGAAGACTGTTTAAATGGTCATGGGCAATGTCCTGTTAAACCCCCCTGTCATTGTATCATTGACAACAAGGTAGTAGAGGGTACATACCCTTGCCCTCATTATCTCTGACCGCCTGGAAATATGCTACAACTGAAGAAAAAGAGTATACGTTGAAAATAAATGACAATGATAGTAGTAACAACAACTGCAATACTATGCCATAAGAGGAAGACGGGTGGAGGGTGAGTTGCAATGGTCAGCTTTCCTCCTTGGGCTTCAGGAAGGCCCCAAGCTGCTTGGTGTTAACGTCTTTCAGTTGGTCGAGTTGCCTTTGGCCGCGCCGGTAGAGGTACTCGATATGCATGACGTCGGTCTTCGGGATGCGAGCGTTGACGCGAAACTCGTCGCGAATGCGCGGCAGAAAACCAGGCTTGTTTTGCCCAGCGCGCAGGAACTGCCGATACAGAGACAGTACTTGTTTCTGCAATTTACTGTGGCGCACCATAGCGTGGAAGAAGAGGAGACAGAGAAAGAGAAAGGGAGACGAGAGAAAAATGAGAGACAGCAAACAGAAAGGGGTTAAGGGACACGGACTGAGGTAGCAAGGTGAAGGGTAGAGACTGAGATGTAGAGGTTCAGGGTGAGGAGTGGAAGTCACGCTGTGTCAGTTTGCATTAGACATGTGGACGGGAGCTGTCACTTCTCCCTGAAAAGGAAAGACACGATTACTCACCTCTCGTGACTTTACACCACGTGAATAAGGAATACAGGGTTCTGGCAGCAGTTAAATCGCGCGCATATTTAATGTGTCTGTCGTCATGACAATATGAAGCCATCGCTAATCGGTGTTTAAAAATGGAAAGACGTTACCTGCCGCAATGTCTTCCTTGAAATATCAATATGAATGGTACAATTCTATACTGCGTATAGAATAATTCCATCTCTAAACCAAGCATTCTTGTATTCAAATGCCCATGTCTAGTCTTGTGGACCAGTTAGCATGTCAGGTAATCAACTAGATATGACAACTTGTTGGGAATTTATTTTAGTTTACATTCATTAGTTGGCTAGTACCCAATTTGACAGTAGCTGCTAAATATTCCACAAGACCTCCTTGCGTGCTAGTAGTATTTTAGTACATAGCTCAGGATAACTAGATAACTAGACTAGACAAGCTACAGTTTCACAGATATAGCAAATTAGCTAGCAAGCTAACTGGCTACCTTGCTGTATCTGAAGAAATGACAACTTTAACCTGACGTACCAGTTTCTGCAATAACCACACCAGCTGCGTCTCGCTGTTCTTGGCCTTTCCCTGAATGCACACAAGGAAAGTGTCAAGTTTCTCTCATTTTACCGATGACCGTAGATTCCAAAGCAAAGGCAGCATCGTTCCATACCGACGTTTGTGACCTTATGTTGTTGTTATAGAACTCGCCGAGTAGGTGCTTAAAGAGTTGCGTTTTGAGAAAGAGTGCCCTCTAGCGTTTTGACTGACTGCAACCATCCCGTTCGTGAATTTTTACGTCGAATATTTATTGGCCAACGTACACTATATGGCCAAAAGTATGTGGACACCCTTCCTAATTATTGAGTTCAGGTGTTTCAGCCACACCGATTGTTAACAGGTGCATAAAATCAAGCACATAGGCATGCAGTCTCCATAGACAAACCTTGGAAGTAGAATGGGTTGTACTGGAGAGCTCAGTGACTTTAAACGTGGCACTGTCATTGGATGCCATCTTTGTCACAAGTCAGTTTGCAAAATTTCTGCCCTGGTCAACTGTAAGTGCTATATTTGTCGAGTGGAAGTGTCTAGGAGCAACAACAGCTCAGCCACGAAGCGGTAGACCGCGCAAACCTACAGAGCAGGGCCGCCGAGTGCCGAAGTGCGTGGCACGTAAAAACCACCTATCCTCTGTAGAATCACTCACTACAGAGTTCCAAACTGTCTCTGGCTGCAACATCAGCACAAGAACTGTGCATTGGGAGCTTCATGAAATGGGTTTCAGTGGCCAAGCAGCTGCACACAAGCCCAACATCACTATGTGCAATGCCAAGCGACGGCTGGAGTGGTGCAAAGCATGCCGCCACTGGACTCTGGAGCAGTGGAAACACATTCTCTGCAGTGATGAATCATGCTTCACTATCTGGTAGTCTTATGGATGAATCTGGGTTTGGCGGATGCCAGGAGAGCGCTACCTACCGGAATGCACAGTGCCTACTGTAAAGTTTGGTGGAGGAGGGATAATGGTCTGGGGCTGTTTTTCAGGGTTTGGGCAAGGCCCCTTAGTTCCAGTGAAAGGTAACATTAATGCTACAGCATACAAAGACATTTTAGACAATTGTATGCTTCCAATTTTGTGGCAACAGTTTGGGAAAGGCCCTTTCCTGTTCCAGCATGACTGTGCCCCTGTGCACAAAGCATGTCCATAAAGACGAGTTTTGTGTGGAGGAACTCCAGTGGCCTGCACAGCCCTGACCTCAACCCCATTGAACACCTTTGGGATGAATGCTGATTGTGAGCCAGGCCTCCTTGTCCAACATCAGTGCCTGACCTCACAAATGATCTTTTGACTGAATGGGCAAAAATTCCCACAGACACACTCCAAAATCTTGTGGAAAGCCTTCCCAGAAGAGTGGAGGCTGTTATAGCTGCAAAAGGGGGGAGGGGGAGGGAGGGCAACTCCATATTAATACCCATGGTTTTGGAATAGGGTGTCCAATAAGCTTATGCAGGTGTGATAGTCAGGTGTACACATACTTTTGGCCATATAGTATACTTTTAAGTGGAACCCCATTCCCAAAAACAATAAAAATGTTGATTCTTAACTTTTGGAACAGTTAGTGTAACTCCTTTCATGCAACAAATCCAATGCATTTTTCCAGAGCCAAACTAGGTCATTGGAGCTGTCTTCTGTCTCAAACCAGTTGCTGTGGCAAATGACTGGCTCTCTAGGCCAGTAAAAATGTCTTAAGTCCTGTGATGACTCAATAACCTACATATTTAGATAATGCAACGAATACTTATAATGATATTTTCATTATCTCATTAATTTAGCTCTCTGGCCTAACCTCTAAAGAATGATTATAATGGCTCCACTGAAACTCCTGCAACTGGAGGATGAATTCATATGCATTGACTTGTCTGATAGGCTTCACATCTAACAGTCAAATTCTACAATGTAAATGTATTTCAATTCATTTGTTATATTCATTCCCCCAAATTAAAAATGTCAAATTTTTCATTTACAAACTTTATTCAATGTTATACTTTCACAACCTTCAGACTGTGTTAAAATGATCTATGATTATTCATACACTTTTCCAGAACATGAGGGCGCCTCTCGTTTAGATCTTTACGACATATTCGTCAATGACTTCAGCTTCTCTGCTGATTATTTGACATATAACTGTCCTAATATTCTCTCCTATACAAGCAGCCCAGATACCTAATATGAAATTCGCTTTGTCTAATAGAAAACCATTTCATCAGGTGTCATTCACATGTCTGCCTTGTTTTAAATCATCTTTCTCACAGTCCTAGTGACTGTGCAGATATGCCTAATTAAAAGCTCATTTAAACCAAATAAAGTAATGTCAGATGGAACAAAACCCACAAAACACAGTAGTTCACATGTCAATATAGAGTTTTGTTTATGATATTCTTCAACAAATGCAAAAAGGAGTCTATGAACTTTTTAATTAACTTTAACTTTTTTTTAAATGTAATCAGCTTTAAGCAGGTTTGCAACATTTTTAGATTCCTGCAAAGGGTACTGAAAAGAATTTCTTTGTCCTAACTGGTGCATTGGTGCAACTGGTGATGCACAGTCAATGTCATTACAATGTTTCAACTTGAAAGCCAAAAACAATCTCTTGAAACCATTTGTGGCTTCTGTGTCTCTCAGGAATAATCTGAATAATTACAATCCTTTTGTTAAGAGCTGTGTTGCTAAAATATTGCTTGGTACAATTCTGACACCACAAACTTGTATAGTAGTAACACCCCCCAGCTGTCCCAAAATAATCAGGCACACTAACACAAGAAACCCAGCTTTATACCAACATTGTAGAATTGTATTAGATTACTGGGTCTGAAACCACCTTTTTTAGATTTCTGCAATCCACAATCTCCTGTGGAATTTCACTGCACATTCCTGTTCACTGTGTTCCAATTCCAGCAACAGCAGGAGGCTTGGGAATTTCAACCCACAAAGTAAACAGCTCTTGTGAAAATCAACAGTTAGCTAAAGATGCACTTTTTGATGTGATGGCCTGATCTAAACACAAGTGATGTTATGGCATTAAATCTGTTCTACGGTCAAAATCAAGGTCATGTCCAACAAGAAAGCCATGGTTTTGACTCAGTGACAGTAGGCCTATGTGTTCAAATAGGGTGGTCCCTTTGTTGGTGTTTCCCTGTCACATGAATGGCAGCATTATCATGCAAAATAAGTGCATTTTTCCCCTCAAGGCCATCCAAATAATGGAAGGTTTTCCTTGGAAAAGCGTGCTGTCATTGATATGCTTTGCAGTGGCCTGAAGTTCATGACATGCAACTGGGGCAGTGCATAGAACAGGTGTAATTGTTTTCATGAGTTAAAAGTTGCTGGTATATTAACAGTTAACTCTTCCATTAAAATACAGCTCTACATCAGAGGGAAATAGGGCAAGAAAAATCATATCAACCAATCAAACCAACAAAACTACTAGTGTAACTTGTAACAGTGCCATAAACAACTTGAAGTGGCAGTACTTGAGCAACACATTAGTGGAAGAGTATTTAAAAATAAACTTGAAATGTCCCGACCCTCTTTTGAAATTTTTTTCATATTTAATAAGCTAATCAATTTCAGTGAGGATCATCCATAAGGAGCTGATTTTTTTTACTCAAGTTTACTCTGATGGTGTAATTTCACATGACATCATGCAAAATTAGCACAAGGAGATCAAGTCAAGACAGACTATTAGATTATGGCTAATGGCTCATGGATTGACCTAAAACTTGTCATTTTTTCCATTAAATTATTTGAGGCAAAGTGCACAACTGTAATGCTATAGCATTAGCCCTCTTATGTGCAGCACACTAGCGCACAGACTGTGAAATTAATGAAAATTGAGAATTTTTTCCAACATTGTTTTCAAGGGACCCTTACAAACATGTTTGGCAGCTGGTTTCTAAAGACTCTGCTTTGGATCTACTGAGAGAATGATAACAATACTAACATGTGGGTTTCCTATCAGGTCCTTCAGAGACCATTCTTGGTGGGGAAAAAGACAGATTAATGGTATTACTTCCCCACACAAAGTAAACCAAAAAATCCTATTCTGAAACCCAAAAGAGGCAACATAAGAGTATAATTTTTATCAACCATTTTATCACTGTTCACATAAGAGGGGGAAATAATTAATTAAAAGTGAATCTGATGGGCTGATGGGTAATACTAGAGTTGTCAAGCTGGATACAAAAATCAACTGAAAACAGCTGCAGGACATTTGAAGTTTAAAGCCTAGTTCACGTCCTCCCTCTAGGTCTTGCTCATGATCCACCACTGTCAGTCTGAAATTTCCATATCATAAATTTTATAAAATGATGACTGACCTATACACAATACAGCATTAGTTAGCAACTGAATCTCTACTTGGACACATGGAATGATTTCCATTTCCCAGGAGCTTCAGGATTTATTGTTAATAAGTTGAACAAACCTATGAAAATGGCTCAAACTCCAACACACTAGTCAAAACAAATGTGGATAAGGCATCAAGGATATCTTAGGAGAGCAGACATGGAGTCACCACCCCTGCTCCCACCCTACATAAAAAAATATTCAAATCTATAGTGTTTCTTCAAAAAAAAAAAAAAAAAACCAGAAAGAAAACAATAATCAACATGAGAAACAACAGTGCAAACCAGGAGTGTTAGTCGACATGCAACAGAGGTATACACAATGAGACGGAGGAGAGAATGTTGGTTTGCCCCCCTCCCATCCATCAATCACAGTTTCTGTCAATGGTACCAATGCCATGTCGTCCATTAGTCTACAGATCTTTGCTCCTAACCTACTGTGCAACCTGTCATCGCGACCGGCCTGTAACTGATTGCAATCTCAGCCTGTCACTCTGAGATTGAGATCAAATCAAACCTGAGGCCTATACAGCCAATCAAAAATAACACATGAACACTACAGTGCAAAACAACGCTTTGGCCTTTCAATCATTCCACACTCCGACCAACCCACCTGTCGGCCCCGTCAATGTCAGTGTGCTTACTTTCAGAGAACACAACCAAAATCTCTCCATTACTAAACAAATCAATGGCAATTAGAGGTGACAGTAACAGGTCAAACAAAACACCCTCGGCCTCAGGTCTGTGATTTGACCACACAGAAAAAAAATCTCAACCCCCCTCTGTTTGGTCATCACTGCTGCACGTCCTACATCTCGTCCAGACCGAAGTTTTCCTCAGGGAAGTCCCCCACTGTCACTGACAGTGGCTTCACAAAGGCCCCGTACTTGGGCTGGCACTCAAAGTAGCGCTTGCCATTGACGCTGTAAAAGACAGACACACAGACAGACAGGTCAGTTTCAAAGACAGACTGCGCCCACCAACCCAGATACTATACGCTTTATAAATCATCCTCAGGAGGAAAGGGACAGGAATCTTCTTCACCTGCCGTCATGTTTGCCCAGCGGCTCGTCGTACTTGACCCCAACCCAGGGCCCTGGCTTAAATTCTGTAGTACCTGTCACAAAGAGATGACAGCACATCAGGCAAACAATGCGATTCCCAAGGTGAGCTGACTTCCTCCCTCATCACACCTATGAGCACGCACAGGACCATCGACCACGAGTGTGATCCTCTGTCATACTCGCCCACAGCCTACAGGCATTTTTACCACGTCCCACACTGCACTACAGTGAATGACTGCTGACAGGATAGGCCCACCTCTCACTGATGGCAACTTAGAAATTCAAAGGCACCTGACAAGTTGCTGGAAGGTTGATGTAAAAAAATCTGCCTCAACACAAAATTCAAAGAGTAATGATAACACAGGACTGGTGTATGGATCTCTGCTGTTCCTTATTTACATAAATTACCTTAAGGACATTACATACAAAATAGCTCAAATATGCAAAATCAAATGACACTGAAACTGGGAAGTTTTTTTTAGAGTTAAAAATGTATAGAATAGCTGATAGTGCAAGCGCAGACCAGGCTCGACACAATGCTAGATACACTCTAAGCAACAGACAGATGTACAAACTTCATTGGGCTGAACGGCCTGTTCTTCTGCTCTTAGGTCCTCACTCACCAACATACATCACAGTGCCCAGCTTGGTGGGCTGTCCTGGGACATGGACCTTGCAACGGCTGCCGACGGCGATGGCGGCTGCCGCGGCGTTCTCCTCGGCCTCGCGCTGTGCTTGCTCAGCCTCCCGCTGCGCCATTTCCTTCTCGTTGAAGCGGCCCACCTTCTGCTTCTTCATGAAGGCGCGGACGGAGTCTGATGGGGTTCATAAATGCATCTTCTGATCACCATCATCATCCTCATCACAACCATGTCTACAAATCAAAATTGGTCAAAGGTGCATTTAACACCATAATTCAAACATGTGGTTTGGACATAGGCTAAATTTTATATTTACATTTCATATACGTATATCCTTAGCCAGGAAGGCTGAAGAGGTGACACGGTGACAGACAGCTTTATATATATTATCCAGATAGCTATGATATGTTCCAAATTGATATTTTACAAAAGAAATTCAGGTTGAATGTATCAGAGTCAAACTGCTGAACTTGGATTTTAGTGTTCAGCACAAAAGAACCAATTCACAGCAGAAATTAGACTCAGATTATTAGTCCATGGTTTTGCATCACAGGGTTATAACACCATGTCAAAAAGTAACCACCACTTCTGCAAAGTTCTTGTTCATGCACTGCAGTGATAATCTCATTGGATACAAAAGGTGCCAAATGGCTTTAGGAAGCTGACAAAACTATACCTGTCCTCTTTTCATAGGCGCCCTCTGAAATCTCGTATTTCTCCACCTCGGAGAGATTGGTGAATGCCCCGGTCTGTGCCCCGCTGCGGTCAATCACCTGTACACACACACACACACACACACACACACACACACACACACACACACACACACACACACACACAGCAAGTCATTAAATACCTCACAGCTTCTGCGGAATAACAGTATTTAACATTAACAGTGAATGTAAAATATATAGTTATCCACCCTCAATGGGTCATCTTAGCACATTAATAATGTCATTGATCAAACACAGGTAATCTCTGAAACATCAGCATGTGTGGATCTGTCTGATTGAATGGGGGATACATACATGGATCCTGCAGTCATCATCCACAGGGTAGGAGCCCAGTAAGGCTTCACTGTCCTCCAGGTTCTGGAGAAACTTGTCAGAGACGCTGAAGAGCTGCATGTCCATGCAGGAGGCCGGAGTACCGATGACTATCTCCAGCTTATTCTGCATCAAAAACACCATGAATCTCAGTCCCCATCCTTATGACAATTTCACTGCTGTCATTCTTACACCTACTCTGACCACAGCTTCCACAAATGGCCTTACAGCCGTTGTTTGCAATTACTGCTTACTGCAATTACTGTCTTAAAGTAAGATCACGTGTTCAAGACATCTAGTGAAATTAATCTTCAGTAAGGCATTTAACAAAATGAAGTTGTGGTTGCCTTTAATATAAATTGCGAGAGTGTTCCAGACCAAAACAACAGAAAAGCACCTAACCACTGAACACCACTGCACAATCTACAATATTTGTCACTCTACAAATACCCGTTTACTAATGTAACTAACACTACTGTAATGATATCAGCTACGGTACAGAGGTCATTAAATACCACTGGAGGAGAAGGCTAAACTCTACGCCTTTATTTTTTAGCTACCTAAAAGTGTTTCTGTAAATCCTGGAATCAATACTGTACATCCAACAATGTGATACGCACCCCATTTGAGTTCATCAGATAGCCAGCGACTAGCTACCATTAGGAGACTACCTAACGACCGCGTCAGCTGTGAGATTAGAGCAAGCTATCTCTTGCTATACGTTAGATCAGTGTTTCTCAACACTACTCCTGGCGGCACCCTGTCCTGCATATCTTCTATCTATCCTTGCTGCTTGATTAAATCAGGTGTGCTCAGCTAATAATACGTCCCACTGATGAGTTCAGTCAGGTAGGTAGAGCAAGGATAGATAGAAGATATGCAGGACAGTGTGCCGCCAGGAGTAGGGTTGAGAAACACTGCGTTAGGTGACGTTAAGTAGCTTGCAAACTTTGTAACCTGACTAGGGTTACTACTTGTAAATTTCAACAGAGTAAGAGCTGACACCTACCAACAGTATGCATAAATTAAGGAAAGCACGGATTAACATACGTCTACAATTAGGTGACGCCGTTGGTATGAACTTTTTTTTAAAATTTTGGTCATCTTGCTAGTTTGAGTGGGTTGAGATGATACAGCAGCTCACGTTAGCTAACTTGCAAGCTAACTGACAGTGAGAGCGTTAACCATGGCTATTTTACAAGCTTTGACCGCTTCAGACCACACCCCAATTGTATGAATTGACAATGGGTCACTCAGGTTGCTAGCTACAGCTTAACTATGCAGTCAAACGGGGATGACCATGCGGGTGAAACTGCGATCCTTAAGTACCTTCAGATCAGCGATGGTGATTCCCCTGTTGAACCGGCGGATAACCTCGAAGGAGCTCAGTGTACTGGTCAGTCGCACCGACACCATGGGATTGGTGATGACTGTCACTCCGCCGTCCATTTTCGTGTTGCAACGATAAGATGTGTTGCTAACTAGGTACGCTGTCAAATAGCCGAGCTAGAGAAATATAATATGCGGTAAGGTTTGAATCACGTCAAAAGAAAGAGCTATTCAATAGCTTAAACAGACACAGGTCGTTAATTAGCTGGCTAACTACCGGATGGAAACTACTGTAGCTTAGCTAACTATACAGTTGCAACTGTGGCAAGCTGCACAACGCAAAAGCTGCTAAACACTAATTTAGCTAGCTCAGATTCCGCCAGATCAGTCGTTACTCAGCTAGCTAAATACTTTTTAGAAAAATCCGGATTGTTGATGGTTGGTGGAAAATATAACTGGCCTTGACTTTACAGTCTCTTTACTGTCACGTTACTACACACCCAGTGGCAACACCAAACAACACCGTAGTTAACATGCCCGCTTCTGGAACCTTCTACCCGCCCACAAATGCAGAGAAGCCAATCACAGTGCAGGGTGTCAGAACGAACACTCTGATTCAACAAATCGAGTGGCAGTGTACAATTCCTGGGGGGAAGACTTCAGGACGATGAACCGTGCCGCCTATTTACATAAGACGCCCTGTTACGCTGTGAGTTATATAGCCGACGTTCACGGTAAATGTTTTGGTTAAAATTTGTTTGACTACCACCATACACACCCCTTTCCATCTGGAAAGTTAACTAGTAACGCAAAAAGTAAGCAAAACGTTTTTCCAGAAGTACAATTTATCCCCACCTCCCCAGATTCATACTCACAAAGCTATCTGAATACACAATGAGTTCAACACTTGCTTGGCTGAAAAGTGCACCACTGTCCTATCCTGTACTCATGCACATTGCAAGGCAGGGAGGAGTAACATCAGTTGTGGCATTCTCTATTCTCTGACTGTACCAGCATCTTAGAGCTTCATTGTAAGAATTCATTGTGGCTCCTAAGGTGTGCTGGTGATGCCCAGCACTTGAAGAGCATATTGATTGCATTTGCTAAGTGCATGTGAGCAAAGTGTAAAAACTGGAACAATCCACACTCTGGACTCTTTCCCCTTGGCCAGTCGTGATTCCTCCTCACAGATCTGAAAGGACTGGATAGATGAAAGAAGTGTAGTAGACACTCAATCTAACACACCAGAGGACAGGGTGGAGATACTATCATATCACTGATATCTGCCCAGTCTTTTCAGATTTTTGGGGGGAATCAAGAAGGGTCTTGAGGGTGGTCCTGGACTCAGTCGCTGTGCATCAATGTGAGTTTGAGAGTGAAGGCAGAGTCTGTTGTGTACTACTGCACAATTTCACATTTTGAAGAATTTGCACAGAGAACCTGAATCAAATAAATATTGCAAGGACAGGGAGGGTCTAGGGTGCTCCTTTAGTCTTAAACTGAAGAGAATATGGAAAGAATTAATCGGGAAAAGTGTCTGATTCCATAGGGACAAGGCCGAATGAGGGACGATTGAAAAGAATCAAAAAATGATGTCGCATCCGCACTGGGTTTTGTGTTAAATACAGATCACCTGTCCCGCGTGAATCATTTGGTCATGCGTAATAGCATATGGCAAACGGATAGCAATAACGAAAACGTAGAAACATGGCCACCTTGAGCCCAGCATTGAAATTGCACCCTTTGTGAGGCTGAACCATTTGACAGCCACAAAATTTGACATGCAAGGCTATCATGTTACTCTAAATCTACTTTAAGTTGTTAGACTGTAAATTAATATACATTTCTGTAACAAATAGAACAGAATCTTTCTTCATAATGCATCTTTGGCTCTGTTTTCAGTAAAGTACACGTTAGTCAGTGTTTAGGGTTAGCGCACTGTAACACAAACGAACAGCAGTTTGCATAGACAAAAGAGCAGAGGTATTTATTTCGTTCCGCTGACAAAACACTTTGCATTCTTGGTTTCTTGATGTGTGTTCGGATTTGGGAAGTTTGTTACAGGGGCGTGACGCTTTGTTCGCTGCCCACACTTGTCGTCTACTGAGACTGAAGAAGCGAAGGGGAGGGAGTAGGAACTGCTGAAAAAAAGTTAGCCTGAAAAATGGCTTCCTTGCCTTCGGAGGCAGGAGCTCAGACAGAGAGCGCCTCGGAAGAGTCCACTTCGGAGGCAGAGAAACTGAAAGAGGAGTCGTCGAAGCCACCTGAAGTTTCGGATCAGCTGCTGCAAACTTTCCAAGGCGCGGCGCTTAACTTCTCAACCGACCAAGTAGCATGTCTATGCGAGGCGCTGCTGCAGGCGGGGAATGTCGATCGCCTGGGTAGATTCCTCTCCACCATCCCTCAGTCTGCAGACCTGCTACGTGGCAATGAGACCCTACTGAAGGCCCAGGCACTGGTGTCGTTCCACCGGGAGGAATTCAAGGAACTGTATGCTATCTTGGAGAGCCACGACTTTCACCCAAGCAACCATGCATTTCTACAGGACCTGTACTTGCAGGCACGATACAAGGAGGCGGAGAGGTCTAGAGGTCGTAACCTGGGCGCCGTGGACAAGTATAGGCTGCGAAAGAAATTCCCCTTGCCAAAAACAATATGGGACGGAGAAGAGACTGTGTATTGCTTCAAGGAAAAGTCGCGCAACGCACTTAAAGAATGTTACAAAAGCAACAGGTATCCAACTCCCGACGAGAAGAAGAATTTGGCCAAAGTCACTGGACTCTCTCTCACCCAAGTCAGCAACTGGTTCAAGAACCGCCGGCAGAGAGACCGAACCCCCTCCGGTACCAACAGCAAAAGGTATGGATTTTAGCCAGCCAGCTAGATGTCTTCCAACGACTTAGCTATCTTTCTCCATGTCGTACTACTATTTTATTTTCAAAAAGAGAAACGTGTTTAAGTAATCAAAGTCCAAATATTAATTTGGATATTTAATATTAATTTTATTTTTAACTAAGACCACATTGCAAATGCGTCTGTCAAATTACAGCCAGCTAACAGTTAGCTAGTTACCCAGCTACAGTTGTTCCTTTACATCCAATAGGTACCTAGCCAGATAGCTAAATTTGCCAGTTAACATTATAATCCATCACAATAAATGGCAATCGGTAGCTAGCGAGCAATCAAGGCTTGCTGTCACACGTGTCTGCCTTGTCTGACTAGTTAGCTAATTTTGATCAATACTGGCAACAACTTCAACAACAAATATAGTGCAAATAACTAGCTAACGTTACACAGGTAGCTATATTTTAACATGCTAGCTAGGACAATGTCTGATTAACCCAGCAGCAGTAGATAACTTCATAAAACATTGTCAGAAATATTTATTATTAAGATGTGCTAACAGAATGGAAGACATTTTTTTCTGGTCTGCATATCTGCAGTTGTAGACAGTGAATCCACTGGCGAGAGCTCTAAGTAAGAGGGAGAGGCTGCTCCTCGACAATGGCTCATCCCATGTCGTTTTGTTGTGAAATGTGACCTCAGCGCGCCTGTGCTGCTTGCAGACCATGTCTAGCCAAGAGTGTAAACCTAGGGCAAGGAGATCTATATGACAATGAGACATATATCTTCGATCTTAGTCTTTTTCGGTTTTGTAAAAACTTCCCAATTATATTAATTTTCCTTTAGCAGAGAGAGTTTCTGTTCTGTTTTTGTAGTTGGATGTTAATCGGCCAGAAGTGTCTGACTGGCACGGTAATACACGCCTGTGAAAACAATATTGAGAAGGTAACTACGATTTATTTCATTATTATTTGAAAAATATGAGAACACTCACGTTGGGAATCATCCAACCAAAGAGCACCTTTTCTGCTTCACCCTGCTCATGTATGGCTACACTGTGGGAGCAAGGCAAGAAGGGTAAATTTAGTCAGAATAGGAGTTGGCCAGATTGTTTACTCTGGCTGGTGATGTCATGCTGTCCATATAAGAGGGTGCTATCTGGGGCCATTTTGCGTGTGCTTGTAAACACGCTTCTTGAGACAAATGCAATTTCTTCTCTTTTTTTCAACTGAGTTAATGTGTAACACATAAACTGTTGGGCCTGCTGTGTTGTTGAAGAAACCTGTTCCAACAGCCTGGACAGCTGCAGAGTTCCACTTCCAAACATGTCCACATAGCAGTAGAACACGCTGAGTGAGATTCCTCTGTCTCCCATCGGTGTCAAAATTGATTGGTTCATTTGTGTATGTTATGAAGCCTCATAAATTTCATACACAAGGCAGAGAGTACACTTTGTATGTGGATCTCGTCTTGAGAAAGTGACAAAATGGGGTTCTGCAGTGGTTCAGTCCGGGTGTGAAACCGGCATTCTCATCTGCAGATAATGACTGGAGCCCATAGCGACAGCACTAATTGGCTTTGTTCCCCCGAGGATATGGGAGGGTAGGTTTGCCAGGGTCCCTTCCCCTCATTGTCTCCTGACAGATAGCACAGTACCTTACACTGATCTGCTTTTGTTGTTTGCAAAGTATTCTTGGAAGGAAAAGTTGCTGGGCTTTGATATGTCACCCAGCGGTAAAGCCTTCCCCTATACATTGTAAATCATCTTTCTTTTGCGTAAGCAGCTCCTAAAATGGGAGCATTAGACAAAATGAAAGCACTGTGAGCTTGCTTTGCATGTGGTAGTTTTCGTATGCGCACAGTAATACTTAAGTCAAACCGAGCAAAAGCAGAAAAATATATGATTTCCATTAGTTCCATGAACAAAGAAATGTGGTTTAAGGTTTTAGAAAGAGTTGTTCCCAAATTGCAGGTATATTTCCATTTATCAGTTGTGGTGAAACAAGCAAAAATGCCATACAGGTAACATGTAACATTTGTTCCTAAATGTGGTTGGAATTAATAATCCAAATGCATAGTAGTTGGAGCCATTCCAGGCCTTAACTGAAGCACCTTATTTTACTGAGTAGAAACAGACCAACAGACATCTTTCAATTGGCACACTAGTCTGCTTTCACTAATACACAGACTACACATCTTCCTGTGATAATTACCTCATGAAAACTATGATTGTAACAATCAGTAGTAATAGTTACTGTTGTATATGCTGGCTGAAGATTGTTCTTACTAAATGCAGAATGAACTGAATCAGCAGTTAGATGAGAATATTATTTGCATAATGGCCTTAGATATACGCAGGGGAGGGTTACTTTTAATATGTATTCCACTACAGATTACTGAATACTTGCCCTAAAATGAAATTTGTAACGTATTCTGTTAGATTACTCAATGTAAGTAACGTAATCTAAATACTTTGGATTACTTTTTTTAAAAGAATGTTCATCCGACTAAGGTTCTGAACTGTTATTTTTAGAATGGCCGGGCTGTGTTCACACATAGCGTCTTTTTTTGATGAAAAACGCTGGTCAGAGTATTTTTTCAAGTAAAAAAAACGCTAGCAGCGTTTGTTCCAAAAAGCAGTTGAGAATGTCTTTTGTTGCCATAACAACAGTAGCATGTACATTGTTAGCCATCTAGCTGGCTATACATTGTTGCAGAGCTAACGTTAGCTAACAGGCTAGTTTTGCTAACGACAAGCAGTAAACACAAACACTTTCCAGAAACTCCTAGGATCCGTCCAGTTTGACTGTAAATGGCATCTTTGTGATGAATGTTATAATACGGTTTAACTGTCATGTTGTACAGTTCACTGTGCTCAGAAACTAGCACAATTTACTTCACCACTACCTTCTCCATTTTTGGTGGTTGTTATGGGAAACTACAGGTGTCACTACTCCGCTTGTGATTGGTCAGCTGTCAAAAAGTGCTTGACGTAGGGCGTTTTTTTTTTCTGAGAAGTTGAACTTTTTTCAACTGAGAAAAAACGCTGGCGACGGCGTTAAAAAACCCTCGGGACGTTTTTGAAAACACGGTCTACTTCATAAGATTATTATGTAAAACAGACGCTGACAGCTTCAAAAAAGACGCTACGTGTGAACACAGCCTCACTTAGCATTGTTGTGGCTAACATTTTGGCACCCCTGTGTTAAGTCTATGGGCAATTCATCGCAGGTTCTTCAGAATTGTAAATGTTAATTCAAAAACTGTACATTACACGAAAACATTAGTTAGAAAAGGCATGAGCCACCCTAAATACATTGTGAGTGAGAAAGGAGTAGCTTAACAATTTAATGTATAATATGCGTAGTGTAAAATTGTTGGAGTCATCGCAGTTTTGAACATGTGAAATTTCACTTGTTTTGTCACTGTATCTACTCATTAGCTAATTAGCTTTAATACTATACCTACTAGCCTACTAGCTAGCTGGATAGCTAATCCAGTGCAGCCAAACTATGTAAGATAGCTAGCTAGCGATCAGTATTACCTTAAATAATGAAAAAGAGAGCTTACTAAAAGATGCTTCTTCAGGTTAGAGGTCGACTCTTTTGAAGCGGATAGCAGTTTGGTTGCTGGCAAACACAGCTTGCATTGTACTGTTATGTTGTGACCTTTGCCAAATTTGAAAGTAAAATGGTCCCGGTATTTCCATGACATAAACGCATTGCGCTGATTGCTTTTCCAACTCAATAAACAGTAAATGAAAAAAAAAAAAAAGAAATTAAATGAAAAAAAAAAATCCAACGTAATCCCTTCAGTAATCTAAATATTTTTAAAATGGAACTGTAATTTGATTACCATGAATTTAAATGGTAACTGTAACGGAGTACAGTTGGTCATATTTTGTATTTTAAATACGTAACGCCGTTACATGTATTCCGTTACTCCCCAACCCTGGATATACGTGATCTTAGAGCATGCTAAACCATTCATAGTGTATTTCCAAAGGAGATACTGTGATTTTTACAGAGCCATTCTTGAA
The DNA here is from genome assembly GCA_019176425.1 of Megalops atlanticus. Taxonomy (NCBI): domain Eukaryota; kingdom Metazoa; phylum Chordata; class Actinopteri; order Elopiformes; family Megalopidae; genus Megalops; species Megalops atlanticus. Next base: position 19,687,028 of record CM032877.1, on the reverse strand, counting down.
GAGCCACCCCAGCCATGACAGTGCAAACATACTAGGAATGCATGAGATCAGGTGCTCCAGTGATAAAACAAGAAAAAACTCTTCCAGTTGTATAATGAAATGAGGTGCATGCAGTTGTAAAATTCCTGGAAAGATGTGACCATCTGCTTGTGAACTGCATAAGTGCAGATTCTGTCTGGTTACTAGAATGGAAACGGCTTTTTATGCTATTAATACAGTGCTATCCCTATTCAAAAAAAAAAAAAAAAAAAAAACATTACTTTCTCACTTGTGCAGAGCTGAAAATGTTTACCCCCTCAATCTGAATCTGAAATTTCTCTGTACAAATAATCCCCCAGACATGGAAAGTGAGGTAGAAAGTAGTAGATAACAGAGGAAGCCACACTCTGTTTATCTTATCTGTTGGTTTGTACAGGGGCCAGTAAAGCAGCTTGCAGTCACTGCTCAGACTTTTGCACAGTTTACTGTAGGGATAAGATACAGAAGCTGTTTGTACACCTACCATTGCCCTCATTTCATTCAGTGCCTTTTTAAAATGAAAGAAAAGACAAGAATTTGCATCCTGTTTGTTGTTGATGATGTCAGTATAACAAAATTAGCTAGCTAAGTTACACAAGTCAGACATGTGTGCCCGCAAGCCTTAACAGCTCTCTAGCTACCGATGGCTGTTTATGTGATGGATTATATTTTCACTGGCAAATTTAGCTACCTGGTTACGTAGCTATTGGATGTAACAGAACTATAGCTGGGTAACTAGCTAGCTGTTAGCTGGCTGTAATTTGATAGACACATTTGCAATGTTGTCTTACTTAAAATAATATTAATGTTGAAATTAATATTTGGACTTTGATTACTAAAACACATTTCCCTTTTTGAAAATAAAATTATAGAACATGGAGAAAGAAAGCTAAGTCATTGTAAGACTTTTGAAAATGGACATCTCTTTAATCTTAAACCGTTTTCTCATATGAACTCCAGACAGTGTCCAGAGAATCAGGTCCAGAGTACAGAGTTGCCCTTTCACACATGTAGCACACAACAGGAGATGTCTGTGTCAGGCGCATTCTCACCTACTGGAAATACTCCGTTTGGTTTAGGCGAGGGGTGGTGCGTGGGTAGAGCGTGCAGGAGGCAGGACATGACACAAAAAGTACACTGTGGAAATTGCAGTGTTTTGTTTACAGCACATCGAAGATGTCTCTTGCCGTTCCTTGAATTTGTCTGATGATTTCAGCGTTGGCCCTAACTGACAGAAGTTCCCCAATCTCGTTGTCTCTCCAGTTAGACATCTTCGTTGGCGTCTTTGTGTAAATGACCCTTCTTCTTCACCCTCGGATGTTCGTATTCTTCTGGTTTTGTGCCATTCGCATGATAGAAACATCATCAACACTCCCACTCGCTCACTGTGAATTCTCTGGACAGTGACCTGCTCTGTTCACACATGGACTCAATTGGACATTACACGGACTTCGTACTAGGGAACTGGCAGGCTAAAGTCCGTTTAATGTCCAGTCCAACTGATTCGGACATTTGCATTCTCACATACAGCTCCTCCGGGTAATGTCTAGATAAGTTCAGGGTTGCAGTGCATGTCTGAAAGGGGTTTTATTTTGTGTTCCCTGTACATTTATACGGAAAGCTTTTCTTTTTGTAATCCTCCCCACACCCTGCTTTGATCCCCTTTTCCTCTTTCCCCGTATCTCTTCCCTCACCCCACTTATTTTCTTTCTCTGCAGCGAATCGGATGGCAACCACAGCACAGAGGACGAGGCCAGCACGAGTGGGCTTGAGGACGTAACCATGACACCCGTCTCCCATGACGACCCTGGTCGCCCGGTCACGCCTCTCATCTCCCTGCCTGCTGCTACCTGCAGCTCGGCGGGCCAGCTGCTGCTCAACGGCACGGGGGGTTTCCTCACCTCCCAGCAGCCCTTGCTCCTGAACGGTGGGGGCGTGATCATCAACGGGCTGACCCTGGGTGACGGGCGCACCATCACTCTCAGCCCCGTGGCTGCCAACTCACCGCTGCTGCTCAGTGGGGCGCAGGTCATCGCCAAATCAGCCGGGGGTGTTGATTTGGGTGTGAAGGAGCAGGCCGTCTCTACCGGGGGTGCTCAGGCCAGCCTTCCTGCCATCGTCTCCCTCTCCCCTCCAGAGGAGGCCAAGACAGCTGACAGTGGCTCCGGCGTCTCTGTCCTGCCGGCCACAGATTTCATCAGCTCCCTCACTGCTCCAGGGGGGCTGACACTGAGGACTGGAGACGCCTCCCAAATCCTCTGCCCCACGACTGTATCCTCCACAGCCTCCTCCTCCACCCTGTCTTCCACCTGCCCCCTGCCCTCCCTGGTCTTGGGCCAGGGCGGTAAACTCCCAGACACGCCCGTGTCTCAGGGGGGACCTTCTCCCACACAGTCCCAGGAAATTATGCTCTTGGCCTCTATGGGATACCCTCTCGCCCCACACAGCCAGATATGTTCAGTAGTGTCTTCCACCTCCGTCTCCTCCTCCTCCTCTTCATCTGCTCCCCAAGTCCTCTCCCTGCCTCAGGTGGTTCCGTCCATTCAGGGGATACCCGTCTCCAAGCCGGCCCAGCGTCAGCCCCCAGGATCACAGCTGTCCCCCTGCCCACAGCTGGTTCCGGTGGCCCCCTTCACCACCCAGCTCGCCCAGGGCACCGTCCAGCACGCTCCAGCGCAGGGCCTCCACCTTGGCCCCCGCCTGGCTCAGCCCCAGCCCCTGCTGGGCTCCATCACCGGGGGGGAGAGCGTCGTGGCAGTGTCCCACCTGACAAATGCGCAGCAGCAGCAGCAGCTGGGTGACCAGGCGGCTCCTGCCTCTACCATCCAGTCTCTCCATTCCCTCCCCCAGACCCAGGCGATCCATATGAACGGCACCCAAATCATTCCCCTCTCCTCCCCGACGCAGGTGGTCCCTGTCTCCCAGCCTGGGCAGGCCCCCTCCACCCAGGTCGTCCCCCTGTCTCTCCCACAGCTCATCTCCGTGCCCTCCATACCTGTAGCCTCCTCGGTCTCCGTGGCTTTTCCCCAGGTGGTCCCAGCCACCCCCACTTACTCGTTGTCACCCACAGGGGGTGCCTTTCAGTTCCTCACATCCAGCACAGGCACAGCTGCAAGCCTGACCCAGGGGCCTTTCAGGGTCAGCCAGCTGGGGCCTCTCCAGAATGTGGGAGCCCCTGCTAGCAAGTCACCCGGGGTCCAGCTCCTCAACTCTGGAGTCCTTCAGCTGCCCGCCTCCTCCCCAGGTAAGTCTACATATGAAATTCATAAAAATGTTTGTTGTCTCAGTTATTATCACCATTGTGTCCAGAATAATCCACTGTGGTCTGGGGGGATGTGATTCAGCAGGGTTTCCATCTCTCTGTAAACCAGTAGCAGACACTGGGGGAGGGAACTGGAATAAGTCCAGTTTAGTGTGGAGAAGAGGTTAGGGTATTAGACAGTAGTAGGTAGTAGTAAAAACAGGTTTACAAATTCAGATATTCAAAAGGATATTGAAGACAGACAGTTTTGCAGATAGACACGATCATTTTCCTCTTACTTTAGCTTTTACTGTTTTTACAGACAAGCGCTCCAAATGACACACAGGAATAGTGAGTGCACAGTATATCAGGTGTCTTTCTTCTTCATACTCGTGTATATACTCCAGAGAATCTTTACTGTAGGTAAAAGGCAAATGAACAGAGCGTAACTGAAAAGATGCAGTCAGTAGAATTGTCTAAACAAACAAAACTTTTGATGGAATGAATCTAACTGGTGCAAAATGAGGCTAACCTTAACAAAACAAAAATTAAAGTGTAGTATGAAAGTGACCTTGGTGAAAGCATGCCCTTTGTTGTGTGATTGTGTCTAAACTGTCTCCCTTCGTTTCTGTCTTGCAGGGAACGTCATTCTGACAGGAGGGGCAGGACCCAGTCCCATCCTCACCGGCCTAAGCTTCCAGCAGGGAAAGCTGATCCTGACCATCCCAGCTGGAGTCCAGTTCACAAACCTGCCCCTTAAGCCCGGCTCCGAGAACCCTGCGCCTAGCAACGGCGGCGTCATCCTCACCCCTGTGATCTCGACGAGCATATCGGGGACTGGCGGTGGTGTGCTGACCGTCCCCGTCTCCGTCTCCACCCCTGTCCCCGCCTCTCTTGCAGAGACTCCGCCCTCCTCTTCCTCTGGCTCTTTCCAGAGCGAGCCCCCTCTCGGTTTCGTCAACTCCTCCGTGCTTTACGCCACGCCGGAGGCGGGCTCCCCCAGCCCGGCCACCCCGCACTCCGCAGCAGGCAGCCTCCCCGCTCCGCAGGCACTCTGCCCGGAGAGCGCCCTCGCGCTCAGCCCCACGTCCAGCCACGTGCCCGCCCAGTCCAGCTGGAACCCCGTGCCCCTGTCCACCTCTGCAGGCCTGGCTCTGTTTGATGTCAGGGGGAAGGGAGAGCTACCTGAGGACCAGGCTTTATTGGGCCTTGCAGGAGGGGAGGCCCTGCTCCTGGGCACCCCTTCTCCAGACCAGGACGTGAGCGGCGCGTCACCGCTGGGGGACCCTGAAGAAATGGACGAGGACCCTAAAATACTCACCCAGCTTCAGTCTGTGCCTGTTGATGAAGATCTGGGCTTGTGACATGTGAGCAGGGACCCTCTCCCTCTGCTGTCCACATCCCCATACTCTTGGATGGCTTGGAGCTTTAGTGTGACGTTGACAAGCAGATGATGTAGTTTGGATGTTGAGTGGAGCTGCAGGGTATGGATGGCAAACGGGCACTTCTCATTCCTTTCCGCTCTGCAATGCCTTCTGGGAAAACCGCAAAAGACAAAGGCAAGCTGCAGCTTCCCCGTTGGCACGCAGTGTTAAAAATCACACAGGAAACAAACTCCAAACAAACCAGCCTCTTCCCCTTGCTTGGATCCTGCCTTCAAGAGGATTATAAAGAGTTCTGAACCAGTTGGTCATTTTGGCCCACGTGAAATAATATTGGCAAAAACATAAGGCTCAATGTTGTTGACAAACAGCAGTAAGGCCCAGAGTGCAATTGCTGTGTCTTGTCAGTCCTTCCCAACCCAAGTTTTGGGATGCCCCAAAGACGTTGCACCATCTTTCTTTTCCCATCTTTAAGCTGGTTTGGTTGGTCTGCATTGATTTTGATCAGATTCTGGAATTTACAAGCAACAGCATAACAAAATGCAAAGCCAGGGTTGGGAAGAATTCTGTGCCCCATACTATTGCTTCTGGAAGTGTTAAGTATGGCCTTAGCTTTCAAAACACATTATAAATCTTGTATTTGCCTGTGTAACAGCATCTCTGTTTGAAAGACTTCCAAGTGCTCTTATTAATTCCACTCTGGGACTATGTGGGGCTACAGGGTGCAACTGGCTTGATGGTTGCCAAAAGTGTGATTTTTGCATTGTGTTTGGCATTTTTTTTCTGGTCTCTCCCTGAGGCTTATCTAAGTGTGAGGCTGCCTCTCAGTCTCCATTCAGTCACACTGACAATCAAACTCTGATCTGAACAGGATCTAGAGGGATTTGGGGGAATTTGGTGGAGTTTTAGATTTGTCCACTCAGGCATTAGTAGTTTCGATTGAACATAAGTTGAAATTTAAATTTGTGTTCAGTTCAATCAATTTTGGAACACAAACTCTTATTTCAGTGGTTTACAGTGCCAGGTTTCAACCATGGTTGACCATGGTTCTGACAGTACTATACCAAGTTACCTGTTCCCAGAGCTTTTCTTGTGTTATGTATTGTATGAGGTATGATTTCCTAAATTTCCTGTTTGGGAATTCTTCAAAGATATTCTTAACAGGTAAAATAGATAATCACACTAAGACTTAGTAAATGCTAAACCTTTTTTACACTATGCAATCAAACACTTCATTTTAGTTGTTTGTCCGTTATTATGAGAAAATATGTATATATATAAATAGTGATACATTTATTGTGGCCTTTTTTTAAAAGGAAGAAAAAGTCTTATTTAAAATAGCAAGTGCCTTTTGCCACCAGTGTCTTAATTGGAAAAGTCTAGTTTGCAAAGTTATGGTTGATGCAGGTCAGATTCCCATATGATTAGAATCAAACTGTGTTGTGTCAGTTGGATTCTCATGCTTTCAGCATCAGCAGAACGTCCAGGAAAACTTTTTTTTAATGACAGAGCAACTTCTCTTGTGTTTGGAAATTGATTCCCAAGCCGTTCAGCTAGATGGGGATGAGCTCTCTGTTAAAGTGAAGGCTAGGTCACATTGTACATGCATTTCAGCTACATAAGGCTTACGTAAAGCCTACATAAGCATGATGTATCAGCTCCATTAAGCATTGACAATGAATTTTGTGTGATACATTTCATCACAGCTTTGTGTTGTGTTGAAATTGTCGCGTCCCAATGTCATATGGCACTGTTGCCAGGTATTATGAACAGAACATCAATGGGGAGAAGGTTTTATATTGTCATTAGACTAGAAATTAGTTCAGGAGAAGTTGCCTGCAGTACAAATATGTCCATTTTGCGGAAGAAAAGAAAAAAAAAAAGACAAAGCTTGACGAGCCTTATCACTACTATTGACATCACTGGTGCTCTGAGGTTGTGGTTTGCTGTTTAATACACATCCCTTCTGTAAAAAGCAGTCTTTGTGTTTGGCTTGTAGTATAATGGACACCACATTATGTTGTGAATTGTTCTGGGGGAAAAAAAAAAAAAAGTTCTCATCACTTTTTGAATATATATGTAGACCAGCCTTGTCATGGTAAACATATTGAATTAATGTATAAATGCTGTGGTATTAACATTGGGTTGTCTAAGGAGTTATGGTGACACATATAATTGACAGGTCAGTTAGGATTACTCACCAATAGTTGGGCTCAATCAGAAACTCTAAACCATAATACTGAACTCTTGCTCTTTTTGGTGCTATATGGATGCCTACCCCAAAACCCCAGGGAGAGTATTGGTACAGATTATATTGGAACCAATATCTTATTACCCTTCCTGTGATTTCTTAGTCATCATAAATTCAAAAACTCCTTCTTCCAATATTTTGCACACTTGCTTATAGTACACACCATTTTAATGTTTACTTGCTTATGTTTCTTTTGTGCTCTCTTTTGTGGAGCTGATCCAAGAGATTCGTACAAGTTCCATTTTGCATGAACACAGGATGCTTCATCCAGAATTGGCTAGATTCATGAACTCATTTCGCATGTATGCCCATCACCCATTGGTGTGACTGTAATGATCAGTGATTACTTTAAAATTCCAAGAGCATTTGGATTCCAAATTCCTGTGATGAATAAAGTACAAAATGTATGAATATGAAACTAGCTGACAAACGCAGAAAGGCAGCTGAGGAGGAAAGGCTGTCTGGAGTTGAGCACTACCTGTTTGATTCCTCTGGGTAAAGTCACTCATCCCTAAGGGATAACCACACAAACTCTAAACATGCACAGGAGCAGGAAAGGTGTACTGCCTCTATCCCTCTGTCATTGCCAATAGAGGAATGAATACTTGTATGTATGCATTATCTAAATATGACCTAGTTTTTTATTTGTTTTGCTGTTTTTTGCCAACAGTTTACAAAGTTGGGAGTCCAAGTTGTGTTTTTTTTTTTTTTTTTTTTTTTTTGCTGGAGGGTTGTGTGTGTTTGTGCACTGGGGGAAAGTGGATCTTCCATGCCATGTCTGGATTATCCAGCACGCTCCAGTCAGAGGCTGAGATTATGGTGCCATGCTTTTGTGCCTGTCTGTTTTTGCACAAGGAAGCAACGCTGTTAGAGAGGAGTGTTTTATTGTACTTCTGTGACTGTTTAATAGTTATCTGAGTTTGTGAACCTTCTATCCCATTTCTCTCTCACACACACACACACACACACACACACACACAGACTGTTCTCCTCTAGCTGTTTCACACCAAAGCCTTACGTTTGTGTTAAATCATAAAGGGACTGATCAAGAAGGACTTTCTTGATGAATACATTCTTTTGTTTTTTTGTTTTATCAGTGTTTTTTTTTACTCAAAAGTATTTTATTTTTGTAGACCATGTTTATTGTTTAATAAACAACTTTAAAAGGGAAAAATGATTATGCTCTGATCCTTTGGTTTTGAAAGTGAGGAAAGGTTGTCTTGCTTGTCTGTGCGTCACAATCACGTCAGACCTGCGCTTGAGTGCGTGCATTATTTAGAGTGAGTGCACAAATGCTGAAATGGTGGCAGGACTGGGGCCAGCTCAGGGCATGGCTTGTGATGTGGTTCTGAATGGATCAGCTGGCTGACTGAGAAGCTGACTGGCATTCAGGTATTCCATGTCCTTGGGAGTTTTTTAAAAAGATTATTTCTGTACATTTTATGCCCTTTACCAACAGCAGGCCTTATACACACTTATTCTGTTTCATCTTGCTCACATTCTCCCTCACTGACTGACTGATACATTTCAGTCTTCGTTCTTTTCTTCCTCCTTTATCTGGAAATGCAGTGTCTTTTATTTTCTCCCTTGCCCTCTATCTCTTGGCTCACTCTGCCCTCTGCTGGACTGGCTAAGTCCCATTAAATTGTTTTCTCTCCTGTAGACAAATTTGAAGTGAAAAGTAGCATGCATCCTCTCTTGGTCCAGGTGCAGTGATCTCCCTGATGGAGGCGGTTGCTGAATCGCTGAATTTTTACCACCTTCTGTGTATGTTAGACAAAAACTCTTAAACCCACTCAGTAAAAACTGGATTCAGTTTGTGCCTAGTGCAGACTAGAACTTCTATTGCTAATATAGCCATCATTCACAAAAACATGTCAAAGCATACCACGTCATGCCAAAGACACCATGGAAAGGACAGGCAATCACATGTCAGCAAGCTATATCAGGCGTCAGATTTGAAGAAGTGCACCATTCTTTACAGTGGGCCATTGTTGAGACACACAGGCATGGTTATAATGAGGACAACAGCACTGACAGGATCCCCTGGAGACTGAAGGAACGGTTGTGCTTAATTAGGCAAGTAAGGAGGCACAAGGTGACTTCCTCTTTAGTTTTATTTAATGAAACAGTCTCATTAGCGCCTTCCACTTACGTCAGTTTATCCAGTCCAAGCAGCCCACCTCATGCTCCCAATAGTGCAAGTATTGTCACAACCCCAATGTACAACCAAACTAAGCACGAGACACAAAACAAAACCATTAGTCCGATTCAGCAGAATTCAGAAGCATGTCTGGGTCGCCTGATTGGAGATGGGAGTCGAGGCTGTTAGCAGGCGGTCAGAGTTGTAACTGTAACCACTCCAAAGACTGACAAATCTGGGGTTCCAAAAAACTGGTGCTTTCATTGCATTCTAAAACTCCAATTCAGAACCAAGTCCCTTGTCCTGCTGAAATGACAGATGCCCCACCTTTACCGCACCTGTTCCTCTGTATCACGTTTTATGGAGGTCAATGGCTGTCAGGATTACCTGAGTGCATGTGCAAATTTAAGAAGATGCTTCAAGTTAATGCTGCTGCTTCCCTGCACTCAAAAGCAGCACAAATGTCACTACAGAAAGCCACATTCCAAAACTGGGCTTGCAGGACTGGTACTGCTTTGGAAAACCCCATGACGGAGCTCCCCGGAATGCCACTAGCAAATTTTTTGACAAGACTGAACTCTAGGGACCATGCTGGCTCATTGGCTGAAGCTGACTCCCAGTTCTACTCCTAGGGAGGGTTTAAGCAGGTAGTTAGTTAAGTTGTATTGATTATTACGCATTACTTTTAAGTAAATATCTAGGTTAAAGTAAACATGTTTGCTTTTGAAGTCATAGTCTTTTTCTGAACCCTGAGTTGAGGACAATGCATAGCTGCTTAAACTTTCGCCCTGTAGCTGGATCAGAATAAATTATTCTAGACTGTGATGCAGGATAGGTTAACTGGAAATACTACACTACCTTTAAAATCATGTTTAAATGTTTTAACTACCATTATGTGTGTAAATCAGTAAGATTGCCCTCCATTGTCCATTTATCAAGAAAGAGTGATGCTTTTCCTTCAGCTTCCAGCAGGTGCATCTGACTGAGATAATAGCACTAGCAGATCCATGAAGCAGACGATGACAAAAAAAAACCTGCCCATAATGTGACTTTCTGAATGAAGGCATCAGAGAGAGAGACAGTCTCTTCCTTATGAGGCCACAGCGTCACCTGTGGAGGTCAGGCTAGGCAACAGGCGGTGTCTATGGTAATGACCTGCTTTCCACCAGTGGAAGGACAGTTAGGAAGGATATGGCTGCTCTCTTACCAAAGGCAGCCCAGGAGATGTGGGAGACCAGGATCTCCATCCAGTGTGCACATGTGACAGACCTTTCCCAAGCAGTCTTCAGCTTCCACTTTCTGCATGCAGGGGTCTGTGGGTTGGTCATGACTGGCAATGAAGCCCCTTCCTCAGAGAAGATGACATTGGGACCTCTGGAGGACCTCAGGTGTCGGCTGGACGAAGGCATGTCCACAGGGAACAGAGCCACAGGGTAGCTGGTGCTGGGGGGTAGATGGTGCTGGGGGGGCCTCCCAGTCTGGTCAGATCAGATGTCCACTGGGGGTGGTGGCAGCAAAGATTATGTTACATTATTCACT